>VYXD01001992.1:331329-389849 GCA_013397195.1 Hylia prasina | reverse complement strand
TGTGTGGCATAAAAGCCACCCGAGGACTGTTCCTCATGTGACCATGTCTCCATGGGACTCAAAAAGACTCCTTTCCTAAAGAAGTGATGGAAGATTATTTTTGTATGGTAAAACTGACTGAAGTTACAGGTTTTGTCTTTTTTCATGTTGTGTGTAGGAAAGTGAATACTTGTGGGGGGGGAGAGAAGGATGGTCTGAAAGTTTCATTTGTTTATTTGGTTTTTTTATTTTCTTATTCTCCTAATGTGTGTAAATAAATTATCTCTTATAATTTTAATTACCTTAAAATTAAAAAGCCTGTTTTGCTTTTTGAACTCTCCTAGTCATATATATAAAATTGCAAACACTAAACCCTGACAGGGGGAGAAGTGGATAACTCTCATCTCATATGGAGGCAAAAAACAGAGTTTTGGAAAAGTGTCAGAAATTGTTCTCATGAATTGCATGAGCTGAACAGCTCTTAAATTTGTCATCCTACCACTTAGGCTGGATCTTTCTCTGCAGTGAGATTTTTAAGCTTCAAACGAGTTTCATCCATATGTTTTCAGGTCAGGATGTTGAATATACAGCATGTAGCTCCATTTAACTAATTTATGGATACTTCCATACTTATGTTCCCTACTCAGCCTGCTGGTTTACATCTTCTATGAGGGATTTTTGCTGCTCATAGGCTTCCAGAGGCTCCATTGCAGCACAGATGCCACTTTTCGTGAGAGCAGGTTTGGAGTCATGGTCAAGCATCCTTTTGTGAGGTGGCCCATTGACATTGGAGAGGACTAGCAGTGGTTGAGCCAATTTGTATGAGGAAGGAGGCATGTAAGGTTTAATATGAAGTGGTTGGTTTAGCTGGCAGAAAGGGAGAGGTGGGCTGTTTTCCATTTCCCTTTAAAATGTCAAACACTAATAGTCCCTTCCGATCATCCTGAGATTGCCAAATAATTGACTCCTGCCTACAGCAAAAACCTCCCTGATCCACAAAGCAGGAAGCTGATGACAGCAATTGCCTGAACGTGTCCAAATTAGTCAACTTCTGGCAACCCCAGCAGGGTCAGCAGTGGCAGCCCAGGGGTCGCGGGGCAGCAGGAGATGGAGGTTGGAGATTGCCCTGCTTCCTGTGCCCTCTCATGCCTCCAGGACATAGCAAGGACATGAGGGATTCCCAGCTGGAGCAGCCAGCACCTGAACTGCATGTCCAACAGAGATGCGTTTATCCAGAAGATCTGCTGCAAATTAGCCAAAACAGGGGCTTAGGGGCAGAGTAGGGAAGTGCCTGTCCCTGTGAGTGCCAGCAGAACACGTGTGTGGGGTGAGCTGGTGTCACACTACTCCAGCTGGGTTTTCTCCAGGGTTTCCCTACTCTGCTGTGTGGGACTGACCTGTTTACAACTTGCTGGGGTCTGTCCCAGGGCTGGATTATTTTTTCTGTAGCTTCATTTGTTCTCCCACATCCGTGCAATTGATTGCAGGAAAATGTATGGACATAGAGTAGTTAGGAATATGCACACAGCCCTGGAGCTCAGAGAGGAGCCAGAGAAGGGTGTCTGCCAAGCCATTCCTGAGCCTCTTCAGCACATCCAGTTACATGTGCTGGGTGGTCTGGTTTTATAAAATGATGGCAGTAAAGCAGCAAAGAATCACTGCCCTATTTCCTCCTCTCTTGCCTTTGAAAGGCCTTCAGTGTGCCTGTGACTTCTTGAAGGCAACTCAAGCATCTAGGGGTTGTGGCCTTTTCATAAGATTATTTTAGGACTCAGAGAGAGGACAGAGGGAGACAGAGAGAAGCACTGTCTCAGAGCTCCCAAGCAAAACCCCTGTTGTTGCAGGCAGGATGAGAAAGTTTTAAGAGCAGGCTCTTTGTGTGCTAGGCTGTATTCCTGTCTGTGCTCCCTAAAGCAGAGGAGGTGGGGACAGGAGCCTGCCCTGACAGCTCCTTGAGCACGCTGCTGCAGGTCAGGACCTCTGCCCGGAGAAGGAGCACTGCCTGTGGGCCTCCCATGTCTGCTCACAGAAAGCTTGGCTGGATGCTCTGTCACACTCTGACAAAGGTCACTTTTACATCGCGTCTTCTAAAAGGTCACAGCATGACCCCAGGTGCAGGAGAAGAGGAAGAGGGAGAAGGCAGCTTTCTCTCTCTCTCTTTTTTTTTTTTTTTTTTAAATTTCTTACCACTTCCTGACAAAATATACCTTGTCTTTGCTCTTGTACTGTCCCTGTCTCGACCTGCACTGACACTTTCTAAATGCTATGCCAATGCTCTCCCTTTATAGGTTTCAAAGGCTGGTTACTGGATTATCTCCTCTTTATCCACTTTGTTCTCTCTGCAGAGCTATAGCTGCTGTCCTCAATGAATAAGCAAACTCTTCCAACCTCACTGTGCCCTCCAGATTTAAAATTCTCTGTGCCCTCCAGATGTAAAATTCACCACAGCTTGTGTGAGATACATGAGCACAAACTGCTGCACAGATAGTTTTTCCCTCGAGGGCTGGGTGGGGGGAAGGTACCAATCCTTCTCTTTTTCATCCCAGTATATAGCAGTAAATGGATACATCACTTGATGGGAAAACTGCCTTCCCTTGTTCCTTTTTGGCAGTGATTACACGGGTCAGTGGGGCAAGGAGGACAGGTAAAGGCCAGATGCTCAAGTGTCACACATTGCTGCAGAGTTGTTTCCCAAACTAGAACTTAGAGAACCAGCTAAAGGATGAAAATTATTTGTTCTTCTTGACTTAAATAAGGCCCAATGGTTAACAAGACATTTATGTGCAAACCTGAAAGGCTTCAATTCAGAACTAGTGTCTTTAACTGCTGGATCATCCTCCCAGCGTGACATGAAATTTTCCCCTTTCACAGAATTTGCAGCAGCAGTGGAATTGTTGTCTGCATTTCGAATGCTAATGGAAGGGATAAATGGTCTGCTCATTTTAATAATTAGTTTCTTAAGGGCTGGAGTGAAATGGTGGACATGATTCTCCGGGGACTGCAGGGACTTGTCACAGATGCTGGACATGGTCCTTCAAACAGCAGACATGGGACATTTACGTTTTAGAGACACAGTTGACTTTGTGAGGGTGATAACTTGATGCAAGTTCTTTTATTTACAGCGTTCATTCTTCACACAGAATTTCCTTAAGATGTTTAAGTAGAGATATAAAGAGAGAAATAGAGAGGAGTGTCTTTTCAGAAAACTTACTATAACTTTTGAATAGGAAAGAGCCTGTCCCTAGCTTGCCTTTGAAAAATAGATAGCCAACTTTTCACTTTAAAATGTAATGATCTGCATCTATCTTAGATATCTCTGTAAGGGCTCTTATTGCTCACATAGGTGAGTCACATCTCTCAGTATGTTTTTTCAGATAATGTTCCTTTAATAGAGGTACTTGTTGTGAGCCCAAAATGATTAAATATCTCAAGACTGTCTTACTTTCAGTTGTGCTAATACCCTAAAAACCCTACATCTAATTCCCAGGATCTCAAAGGAAATTGATGCAGCTTGCAGACTACCCAGCAGGCCAGTGTACCTGTTCCTGACCTTTAACTAAGCAGATCGATGGAATTCTTGTGTGTTGGCCAGAAAGTCAAAGTCTGCGGAGAAGCTGAAGTTGTATAAGGTCAAAAACTAGGTCATGGCTGAGCTGGGAATGCCAATGAACTGGGCTACCTGTTGAGCAAAAAAGAGAAGAAATAGCCATGATGAAGAGTACCCAAAGGTGATTTTCCAGGTTCCCAGTCAGAAAGGAGACTGTTCCACTAATTGGGTCTTAAAAGGTCTTTTCTAGACTGTTTAAATTCTTACAATATGCCCCTCACCGAGATATGAGGGTGTCTGTCTAAGGATGTCTCTCTTTTCATTCTTTTCAGCTGTGTTTGTTTTCCTCCCTCCCCTTACCCATTCTTTGCAGGTTCGTGAAGAGCATTCAGACCCCATGAGGGGGTCTCTACAGATCTCCTAAGAAGATTAAGCTCTCTGAATATTTCATGCCCCTGATTGACAGCTCTTGAGGACCTCTTGTAAGCCTGGCGCCCGTATTCTTGTTTTAAAAAAAAAGACAGGGAGACAAGAAAATCACATCCACAGAAAAAAAATTGATCCTATGGGCCCGACCTCTGCTGACAGAAGGCACTAGACAGAGGCAGCTCCTCCCGGACATCTCCCCCTCCTTTCCCTCCCACCAGTCTCTACTGTGAACTAAAAGGGAGGTAATGGGATTTTAAGAGGCAAGGAATAGGCAGAAGAGGAGGGGGTGGTTGTGCCCCCTCCCCTGAGCCCCAGCGCTGCGGCTGCTGGTCCCCCAAGAGCTATTGTGTGCCCCTGTCTCTGGCTCCCGTTCTGTGCCGCGCCCCCCTTCCCTAACGAGCTGCGGGCCGAGCCGCCGGCCCTCATTAGGGGCTGAGCCGGGAGCCAGCCCCGCGCTCCCCGTTCCGCCCCATTAAGGGTTTGCCCCCTGCTTGACAGCGGGGAAAGGGAGCCGGCGACCTGTAAATTCTCATCAGGCTGCTCGAGAGCCTCCCTGCCCCCTCAGTCAGCCCGCAATAGGCAGCTGAGAAGTTTCTCCTTTATTTAGAGAGGCAGGGCCAAGCAGCTCTCTTCACATGCTGGGTTTAGGAGATGTTCCTTGGTGGAAATAGGGGCATGAGGATGAGGGGAAGAGAAGCAGAAGGAAACTGCTCTGAGCCCTTCTTACAGCTGGAGCACAGAGAGATTCCTGCTGTGCTTGCTGTAGATACCAGTGTTTGACTGTAATGTCCTGTGTTCCTCTGCTCCACGCTAAGAAATCGGCACAGCTTCCTGCGGTGACCATCCGTGGTGCTGGGGATACTGCACAATTATTACCGTGCAGATAAATGGAATGGCCACTGCTGAGTGATTAGGAGAGTCCACCAACTTTTGCAGTACTTTAACCTTTTCCTTGTTCAAGCCTCCAGAGTTGCTGAACTCAGTTGAAAGTCTCCTCTTTAATGTTGGGCTTGCCTTCTCAGCATGATTAATCTCTATTAAACTTAAGTGTTCTTTCTGTGTAGGTTCAGTGTTTCTGTGTGAGGTATGGGTGGCACTCCAGCAGTGGCACTTTGGACCATGTGAGTAGGGGACTCTTTGAGGTACATGTAAGACATCACAGGTAAAAGATACAGGCAACTTCATAAAACATCTGTTGAGCCAGTTATCCAATAACATCACCTTTTTAAAGTCAAATATTATTTTTACCAACTGATTGATGCCCTGCTAATTTGCAGTAGTCATCTTGGTGGAATCCCAGTGCCATTCTTCAGTAGTGCTTATCCTGCCAGTGTTCTCTGGATGAGGTGTGCACACTCTATGTACACCATTTGTTATTCCTGACACTGCCGCCCTGTGCCCTACCTGTGTGCCTGGGTATGCTGGGCAGAAAGCAAACTGTTCCAGAACAGTGCCAGTGGGTTTGGAGGAATTTAATTCTCTCCTAATGAAATGAAAAGATGGGACATGGACTATATTTTCATCTTACCTGTAGCCACTGAAATGAAGTGGAAAAAACTAGACATGTTTCCTCGTAACCCTACCAGAGTCAGGAAGATGGAATCCTATGTCTGGAAACATTTTTTGTAAGTTTTGAAAGAGGAAGAACTATGCCCACAGTTTTCTTGTAGTGGGTATAATCTCTATTGACAAAATCCTAGATCTAAGGTTAGTGAAACCCTCTTTAAATCCAGTTCTGTAATATAAGGCTTTCCTGTTTGGTTCCTTAAAATCCCTTCCTCTATTCAGCTCCTTTGTCAGGCTGGGAAGAGCAGCTGAGAATGACAGAGCCTGGAGACAAAGCTACCCTTGAGTCATTCCCAGCTTCTGACATGGTTTGCCCAGTCTCTCTCATGGACACAGAGAAGGAGCTTTTCAAAAGTGACTGAATGCCTCCCATCCTCTCATCACTCCTCTTTCAGATGAGCAACAAATAAAGCAGAGAAGGCTGAAGGTCATGTTTCTCAATGGCAATCTGCTGGCCTACTCACAGACTTCTGCTTCTCATCAACCATGCTATTTCATCTGTAATTAAACTAGAGATGGTTTTTCTGGAAGGAATCTGCTGATGTGTGGGACTAATGGGGTGTATTCACTACAGAGCTCTGAGGTATCTTACCTGCATTGATAAGACTAGGACACAAATCACACATGCTGTGCTCCTGCTCTACATGCTCTGGAGAAGCCTGTTTGCCTCCCTCTTCTATCTGCACAGAGACTTGAGGGAGAAATCCTTTCCCTGACTTAGAGAAGTGGGGTATAAATAAGCAGGCAGTAAAAATATCCCTCAGTGCCTGAGGAGAACTCTAAAGATCCTCATGCACTTGTGTGTTGAAATGGTCAAGGAGGTTTTGTGTCTTTTTCCAGGAGCGATTTCTATCTCTTCTATTACATGTGGTGCCATATAGAGCTTATTGATAATATCACTTTTTTTCCAGATTAGTCCTAGGAAAATAGATCTCATCTTCTGTTTCTAGACACCTGATACAGACCAACATACTGCTCTGCAAAGCAGTCCTTAGCTCCCTACAGAACTGTGGAATAATACAAGTTGGAAGGGATTTTTGGAGGTCATATGATCCAAGCTCAAAGAAGAGGGGGAGAGCAGTTTAGAATCCTACTCCATCCTTAATCCCATACATCTATCTTTTCCCATTAGGGTTTCCAAGAGTCAGCATTGCCACATCCTGCCAGCCCTCCCTGCTGGAGTGGCCTTCTGCAGTGGCTGTAGCCAGAGGAGGCTGTATGACTTCTGTGTGGAACTGTGGAACAGAGGTGGGCTGGGTTTGCTTCTGGAGCCTCGAAATTGGAAGTTCATGGCACTCATCCAAGTGGAAAACTGCTCAAAGCTATAGTGCTGGGTATGTTAAAAAGTGGTTATCACAGCAACAGAAGGAGAAAACTAAGGGGTTTCATAATGAATAAAAAAATAGTAATGGATAATCTATGTTCTTTTTTGAAATGCTTATCCAGGTTCAAAACCAGAGTGAAATTTAAACTTGGTTTGTAGGTTTCTGAAATTTCTGGATAATTTTTTCCATTTTAATTTGTGGTTAGGAATTGAACCAGAAAGACCAAGATACCTCACAATTTATTCGAGCATTTGGAGTTGTGAGCAGAAGTAAAAATGTACTAGAAATCACACACAAGCTAATAATTTCCTCCAAGGTTTGGAGCCGAGTTTTGCAGTGTTGAGAGGTTTGCTACAGTTTGCAGTTAGACAGCAGTCAGGAGTGGGTCAGAACCAGGGTCTGAGGTTGCAGGGAGGTCTCTGTGACTGGGGCCCCATAAAGGCTTGAAGGTTTTCTTCCCATCAGGTTGCACTTGTTGCTCCAAAATAAGTTGGGAAAGTCACTGCCTTTGCCTCTCATAGAAAGAGATTTTACACTGGATGTTATCAAAGGTCTTAAGAGTGTCTCTTTGTCTGAGGGAGTAAAGATGTCAGCAGAGAGAAACACTGACTTTGTCATCCAAAAGTGAGTTTCTCTATAGAAAAAAGAATTATGTTTGCAGAGACCGTGTTTTGCCTTGAAAAAGCTGGCTAAATTTGGAGTTGAAATCCATGAGACATTTTCACTTGGGTTGAGAGAGATTCTTCTTTAATCCATTTTGCCAATAGTGAGAGCTGCAAAGGTCCTATGACCTAATGCAGTACCAAGTGTAGGTGTTTGGAAGTGTGTGGGGAGGAAGGAGTTAAGGATTCCGCTCCATGAGCCATCCACAGCAGGGAATGACCCAGTTTAAAAGGGTTAACAGTATTTGGTTTTTCAGAACTATTTGTTATATCAAGTTAGTGCAGCAGAGGTCACCCAGGTCACTGTGCCTCCCCCTTCCCTTTCCATCCCCAGCCCTGCTCCATTCCTTGTTTCTCCTCTAATCCGATGACCTCAGACACAGCTCTTTCCTTATGATGTTCTTGACAGCATCTTCAGACAATATGCAGCTCGATGCCAGTTGTCTTTCCCTTTTTCTGCTGTCCCCCAGGAGAAAACCTGGGATGCTAAAAGGCACTTTGTGCAGTGGGGAAAAGCCTCAGCAATTTGTTCCGTGGTTTTTGGACAAGAGTAGCTCAGAAAACAGTTTTCCATGCATGTGCTCTGTTAGCACGGCTGTCTTTACTTCTCAGTGTGTGTGTTTGGGTGTTTTTTCTCTATTTTGTGTGTGTGTGGGATTAAATTCTGATCCGCTGTACATTCTGGTCCCTTCCATCATGATGTCACTGACTGTGACTTGCTGAAGCTCGCAGCAAATGCTTTTTGGGAGTACAAGTTAACTGTTTACAAATGGGAATGGAAAAGTTTGGCTGGAATTTGTCCTTGGGCTTAGTAACCAAATGAGGTCAGATTTGCTACTGCAACTGAGAGTTAAGTACAGAAAACCTTGCTAAGAAAGTTCTCATCCTCATCCCTTCCCTCTGACCATCTTCTGCCAATTGAAGCTTCTCTTAGATTTTTGTTCCATGTATTTTTATGACCTATTTTCAAAGGTACTGAAGGCCCACAGAAAAGCAGAATCTCAGATGCTTGGTGTCTTTGACAATCAGACTAGAATTAGGCAATGACTATTATGCTTATTTATTTTTTCGCCTTACCAGCATCACTATGTTAACTTTCTGTCATAGCATCCACAAGGAATAGGACACAAAACACCCTACCTGCTATGAAACCAGGAGGTCTCATTTTCCTGCTTCCTCAGTTGCTTATTTTACTGTATTTCCCACTCTCCTCTACCTGTGCCTCTTTGACATCCAGTTAGTTGATTTTTTTTAAAAGAATGTTCCTCGCTCCTGATTTTATTGTGTTGCTCATTGTGCAGCCACAGCTGGAGAAGTAACACTTGCTGTTGGGAGTAAACTTAGTGTCACCCAGAATTTTCTTAGCCTTCTGATGTTTCATATTGGAGTCAGAGTTTCTCACTTTCCCATGCCTTTTAACATAAACAAAGAATTGTTTTTTGTAAATATGGCCAATGTTTGCATTCCTTCAAATAGGAGGAGAATGTGATTGATAGTCTGATTGACCAATGTGGTTGAGAAGTGGGAATTTCACCTTCCAATCCATTGTCACCTTGATAAAAGTATATATTTAGAAATTAATAAACAAAGGCCTCTTTTTCGGCTCAGCGCTGCATCTCAAAAGATTCCAGGTCTCTGTGTGATCATTTCGTGTCCGACTGCATCACTTAGTAAGGTGTAAAGGATTGTTGTTCTCCCTCTGCTGTGGTTTGACTGCTTTCTGAGGGGTGTGCTTTGCTTTTCCTAGAAAGATGGGGTAGTGTAGTCCTGGATGTCCTAAACCTCCTGAGGGAAGTGAATGGTCACCAAAAAGCTGCTGCTGGTAACATTAAAGCTGTTTCTTGCAGCCTTTCCAAGGCTGGGGAACTGCCAGACCTCAGTGTTTTTAACAGATCTGAGGGATCAGTGAGAAAAAATGCCTGTGCATATTTGCTTGAATTGAAAAGTAAATTGCAACTCAATTGTGTGTGGCTTTGCTTTGCTTCTTGGTCATATTCAAGTACATAAGAGTTATTAATGTGAATGTTAATTAGAAAACAAAGTTTAAGGCTGTGTCTTCTGTTGGAACTTTCTTATACAATAAGAAAATTCAATTCTATTTAGTTCAGTCACCACAAATTGATGTATCAGAGCAGAGCTTTACATTCAAAGTTTCCTATAACTGGCAAAAGTAAAGTTCAAGTTTCCATTGCCAGCCTTTTCAATTCCCAGCTTGCTTCTCTGTTAATGTTACAAAGTTGCTTTCCCAGTGGCATGACCAGTGGCACTGGGAGCAATCAAAATGATTATTGTGAGTTGCTTGCTGTGCTGGAGGAATCCGAACAAATGGCAGTTCTGCATACAGTGTATGTCGGAGTTGCATGATCCTTGTGGGTCCTCTCCAGCTCAGAATATTCTGTGATTCCATGGAAAATGTGTTGAAATCATAAAAAATGTTGCTAACCAAATTCTTCAGCTGAGCAACAGTTGAACCTCTTGGAAGAAAATGTGTTTTAAGCTTCACCTTCTTTAACCTTAGGTGGAACATTCCTAATGTTTCATGTTAGCCAGGATAGTGCAGGTCTTGAAGCCAGTATCTGTGTGTTTCAGAGCTTTCATCGAGATTCTCTGGGAGGATTTCAAATCCTTCCTCTGGCACCTGCTCAGATGTTTCAGGATTCTAGAGAGTCATGGCACTGTTGTGTCATTTATTATGCAGTTCTCTCACCATTGGCCTCAGCACTACAGGCTTTTGGAAGCATGAATGTGATGGAGAAAGGGAGTATCTGGAGGCACGGAACCCTTTCAATTTTTGTGGGTTTTGGTGGGTTTTGGGTTTTTTTTTTTTTAAGAAAAGCACAAGGCCCTCTTCTCTCCACCAAGTCAACTAGGCCAAAGGACACTGTAACAGGGACATTCCCAGGAATAGAAGATGTCCAGTTTCTGTAGGAGGAAAGAGAGCATCAAAACAGGAATGGAAACTGGCAGGAGGAGCTCGGAAAGGCCAAAAGTTTCCAGCTCAGAGAGACACTGAGAGAGGAAGTCAGTGAGTGCAAAAGGATTCCCTCTCTCCCCACTTCTCAGCCCCCACCCTCTGTCCTTCCTCCACACCCCACCCGGGGAGATGGGAGAAGAAACTTGGCAAGCCATCTTGTCGCCAATCAATCTGTGGTGTAACAATTAGCACTTAAGCAGCACTCACGCTAAACACAGGCTCAGAAAACATTTACAAAGGAAAAGAAAAAAAAAAAAACCTTAAACCCCAACACAACAACAACAGGGGAAAGCTGGAACAGATCAATGCCACGCCAACCAGGAGGCACCTAATACCCCATTATTGACAAGGCCGATAGCGCTTTAAGTGTGTGCTCTCCATGCTGAGCAATTAGCGACAGGACCAGCGCGGGGTAGGCAGCTCCAGCACAAGAACGCAACCCCGCTGCCCAGCGCTTCCCCCAAGAGGTGTTTGATGACAGCTTCATTTGTTAGCGAGACCCCAATAGCTGCCGGCGCCGGCATCCTTTCCATTACGGAGCAGAGTGCGAGGGGAGCTGGGCAGTGGGGCCGCTCCCCCCGCTCCCCCGGCCTGTGGTAACAGAATACAGTAGACACGGAGTCTGTCTGTGCGCTGCCTAAATTGATTGTAATGGCTTTCTTAACGTGCTGAAAGAGCCGACTGTTTTCTCGCCTCGAAGAAAGGCTGGAGGAAGGAGGAAGTGACTCCAGCGGCTGCGGCGCAGTGGATGAAAGTAAACTTTTGTTTAGTAAAGACCAGCCGACTGCAGACTGTCTCTGGCCTTTCAGCTGGCTCTCAGCAGCACTGTGTTAGGGAAGAAAGGGGAGAAGGTAGAGAACAAACTGTCAGCTTCCTGCCTTGGCTCATGCTCCCGTGCTAACCCTGTTCGTCTGGCTGCACCTCCCAGAAGCACGCTGGAAACCTCTCCATGCAGGGAGCCTGGTTCCAGAAGGTGCCTATAGGATAAGGCTTTCCAAGGGAATTAATGCATATGGACAACAGGGCATATGTGCTTTTAAATGCTTGGCTAGGCTGAAGCTTACCTCAAAAAGGTGTGCTGAGCTCCCATAACAGCAGAAGCTAAGCCAAGCCTGGAGAGGATATGACCTTCTGACGAGTATCCAAACAGCATCTGTTACTGATAAACTGTGTTTATCTGGAAGCCCAGAGCCATCCTGAGACCTCCCAAGTGGAGAGACATGTCCCATGTCGGAATGTCTGTGCAGCCAGACAAAGCCATCCATCAGTCAGTCATACCTGGCCATCAGAGCAAACCAGCAGGTGCCACTCAGGGACTCAGCTGCTCTCAGGTGTGCTGCAACCTGTCCTGCTAATCTTTACTGCATTGGCTGGGAGTTGCCCAGAGTAACCCAAACACTTCTCTCATAGAAGAATCATCACATCACACCTGAGCAGCCTTTGGCAACAAAATAAACTGGGTGACAGGTGTTCAGGCTTTTCTGAGAGGCAAGTGTGTGTTTGTAGCACCTCTGTACTGGAACCTGCTCAGCCGGTGTGGGTCTGGGGTACCAGAGGCTCACTTCTTAATTGCTCATCCCTGGGTATATGCTTTGGTTCCCTCTTCTCTTTCCATGGAATCCATAGAGTCTCTTAGAGGTTCCAAAGACTGTTAGGTACCACAAAGGATGAGGAGGCACCTGGTGTGCAGGTACTGCCATAGTGTGAGGGAAGAGGAAAAGAACTGAAGTTCTCCACTGGGGTGTCATTCAGGTTGCAGGTGGTCCCACACCTTCCCACCCTTGCCTGGTTCCAAACATTTATTTATTCTCAAAGATCTTATGAGTAAAGAAAGGGGCTGCAAAGTACAACTTCTCATGCTGCTGCAACCAGAAGCTGCTCTCTGCTTCTGACCAGGAGGCTTTAAGATGATGCCAGATGGGACCATTAAAGCTGTGCAAACAATAAGGAACACATAGGGGAGTCTGTTAATGGGTTTCTTTTGGAAGCATCAGCTGGAGCTGCTGAATGAGGCACATGACCTATTTAAAAAAGCCACTTGAGAAATGTGTCTGACTGCTGAAAGGATGGGATTTCTTACCTTCCCTGTCTATGCCAAGCCGCTAAGGATCTACCATGCTGGATGCTCACACACTCCTGTGTTTTCAGTGTTGCTCACTTGCCAACACACTTTATGGCTTGTGCACTAAAGCTCTGAGATGCTGGGCTGGAGGAAGTGTTCCAACCACGTTCTGGGCAGGAAGGAAGCCACATGTAAGGAGATGGCTTCCATAGAAGTGTTGTTTGATTATCCCTTCTGGGAAGGGGGAGCCCACAGCGAGTGCACATTTTTCCATGGTTACAAAGCAGCATTTTGCATGGAGATCAAGCAGCATGGTTAGAGATGGCTGACAGAACACTGCGAGTGCAGAAGTTCCTTGGCCTTGAGTCTTGATGGGGGCTTATGTGATCAGAAATTGTGGTATAGCTTGGCAAAGCTCTGAGTTTCAGCTCGTGTGAGGATCAGCTACTGATCCACTTTATGAAGGGAAATGCCTCTACCTGCAGTGTTCAGAGGAAAAATGATGTGATGGAGGAACAAAAATTCAGATGTGCTCCTTGGCAGAATCCAGATCTTAAACTGCTCCAGATTGTGAAGGTATTTTCAGTCAATGTTTTGTGGAAGAATACTCCAACATCCTGGCTTGAATTTGAGCCCAGGGAGCTGATGATGCAGGGGAGGATCAGTTCCACAGTGTGCATTGTGTGTGGCTTCATTGGACTGGGTTTGAAAGAGAAGGATTCTCTGAGAAAACATAGAACACAAATTTCTCAATTGAAATTTGACTCACTCTGCTTGATTCTTTATTGTTTGAAAGACAGTCTTATGATTTTATGATGGACAGATCAGTCATCTTACAGTGCCATTCAACCAAGATGGAAACTGCAGGAGAAGGATCGAGTCTTCATTCTCTGCAAGGGAGCAAGGCTTGTTCTCTTCGGATGACCCACTACTGACTGGTGCTATTATATTTATCTCATAAATAGTACAATAGAAAGGTGGTGTTCTTGCTGACATTAAGGAAACAAGACTAGAATCTGCCTTAGAGACCACCTTTAGGAAAAGCATGAAGTGAAACATTACATTTATGTCTATCTTACCCGTTTGGCACAGACATAAGTGGGAGTGTTTGGTTTGCATTGTGTGTTTTGTCAGATTCTCTGTCAGCAATTCAGTGGCTGATTATTAAGCTCAACTTGGACACGAACTTGGAATATTTTATGTGGCAAAATCAAATTTGCAACCCCTTCAAACCAGTGGTGTATTCTACTGGCATGGCAAACAGAAAATTTCACTATGAGAGAACATCCTGGAACCTATCTCCCTCCAAAGGTGTTTTCTTCAGTTTTCGTAAGCAGCAGTAAAGTTCCCTGACTAGGGAACTTTCCACATATGATCACTTCTCCTTGCTTTGGCTGCAGCCAAGAGAGGGAAGAAAATCTGGTCTAGTTGTTAAATCTCCAAAGGGGTGAATATGCCGTTCTGCAAACCCTTCAAGACCCTTGCCTGTGCCTGGGAGCCTTTCCCATCTGACAGGAAACATCTCCTGAAGGAAAGTCAACTTGAAGTGTTTTCTCTCCCACTTGCCACCTTCTAACTTGGGTTGCTGAGAGAAGAGAAAGGCTTTTAACACCAAGCAGTGACCCAGCCGTAAGTACAGACTCCTGGAGTTGATCTAGCTGGGGAGATGGGAGGTCAGCTGCAGGGGGCAGAAAAAGTGAGAGAAACCGTGTCAACAGGCTGCTCCTGCCGTGTCTGAGTGCTGAATGATGAGCCTGGGACATGGGAGAAGGAGCCAGGGTGCTCACCTGGAAAATGTTGTGGGAAGCGTGTCATGAATGTTTAAGTGCTGACAAGATGTGTCGGAGATATCTTTGCAGTGCATTTAGGATAAAGGTGACCTTTCCTGTGGGTCCTGCTTCACAAGGGAAGTTGCTGCTCTGGTTCATAGAGGAGGGACAGCAGCAGCTTGATGAGGGGGACTGAAGTAATTTTTCAATATGGAATAGTGCTGCTGTACTTATGTAAGGACTGAAAGGGCAGGGGATGGTGGGGTTTTAATTCTGCCATCTTCCCGTAATCTATAGGTGTGATCCCAAATCAGGTGAAAAAACACATTTTGCCCAAACAGATTTTGAAGCAAGCCCTGTTTTAGGAACATCTCCAGATCAGTAAATCCTTTGATCAAATATATGACTTCTTTCTGAAAAAAAAATACCCATGGGATGAATCAGCTGCCTTTCAGCAGTGAATTGTATCCCATGTTATCTCCAGGGTAACATGCTGCAGATGAGGTTGGAGATGGCATTGGGCAAATCTGATACCAAGGACTTGTGAGTAGCTCTTGAAAGGAAAGAATTTGCTTTTGGAATTAGATTTTCTGTAGTGAATTGGAATTATCTTAAGAAATAACAGCTCAGTGGGTCTTAGCGTGTACGTCCCAATGCCTTGTCAGGGAACACACGGGGAACACGTGCACCATGGAACAAAAAGTGCCTTGCAAAGAGGCAACTACCTGCCTAATTCAGTATCAGTTTAAATTGCTAAAATGAACTGACTTCCTTGCAGTTTTCCTACTTAGGATATGATAAAGAACAACAGAACCAGATCCTGATCTGCAGCAGATAGTTTTCATTGATCTGTTATCAACACTTCAGTGATATCAAGGTTAAAAATGGACATTTTCCACTACTTATTTGAGGGCAGAAATTTGAATCTTTAGTTGTTTCTCTTCCTTTGTCTGTTCCTCACACTGTTAATTGCTTGACTCCTGTCCTTCCGCAGGAGTCAGCTGGGAGAGCTTAGCCCTTGAGCCTGACCTTCCAATCTCTGCAAAGTCCAAAGAAGAGGAAAGAGTTTTAACTGAATTTAATTGGGGTTGTCTTTGCTCATCAACCTCTTCCTCCTCAGCACCTGGGGGGTTTGAGCTGGGGCCCCAGTAACTAGTGGGGAGGAGATGTTTCCACGTCAGAGCCGAGCAGCTGTCACTGAGGCTTAGGGAGCAGACAGGAGATGGTGCCTGCAGGAAACAAAGATGGTTCCCACCTGTCCAGAGCTAATGAGGATGTTTCCGATGTCAGCAAATGTTTCCTGAGCACAACGAAAAGCGGGAATCTTCACAACCCACTCCTGAACAATAAGCAAGAACAAGAGGTGGAAGACAGAAGTGAAGGAATGGAGGAACAGGAATGAAGGTGAGGCAGGGAGGAATAGGAAGGAAAGGGAGATAACTGAAGAAGGGAAGAAGGGAAAGAGCTAAAGAAGGAAAAGAGAAAGTAGAACACATGACAAAAGTGGGAAAATGAGGATGTCTGGATGGAGCAGGAAAGAAAGGGAGAAATAGGTGTAAGTGTCCTGAGATGAGAGATATTGAGAGCACATTGGAAATGGACCAGAAGAAAAAGAGCTAAAGGAACATGGAAAAAAGCATCATCAGGTGGAGAGTAGTGCTTAATCCAACACATCCTTTTCACAGAACAGCTTGAGAAGATTGAAATGATGAAGAATAGGACATAGTCTGTAAGAGAAGTCTTGGGTCTAGAGAAGTTAAGGGAAAAGAGGGGTGGAAAGTATTTCTGACATATAATATTTTTACTCTTACTCTTTTGGAGTGTTTCTTTGTGTCAGCATCTCCAGGAAAATCCTCAGTCTTGACATAACGCAAAAGAGAATCCTTTTTACGTATTGCACGACTATGAACACCAACTACTGAGTGCCCAGCTGAGGCAGCAGCTCTCACCTGGGACTTACAGATAGAAACCAACAGCTGATTTGTCCAGGAATATGTAGCACTTCATTAGCTGCAGCAATGAAACTATGGATTTATATCTTTTGAAGATGATTCATTCTCACTGCCACCCTCTATTCTTTTATCCTTTCTCAGCAACAGAACTGCTATTGAAGCACTAAGAGGTCCTGCTCACAGATTGGGGGTGTTATTAATCTTTCCCAAGTGCCACAACACAACACGAAAGAACCTCACGAGGCACAGTGGTGAGCAAGCAGGAAAAGAGGGCTAGTTTATTTACAAAACTCAATTTTATACATTTCCAAAGGTGCCTGTGGATTGGAGGATGAAATCCCACCTCCCAAACCACATTTGTCAAGACAACTGTCAATCAACTTTCTCCTCCTACCTAAAAATATGTAAACAACAAAGGACAGTTAGGAAAACAAAGCTATTGTTTCTAGTACAAGCGTGGGAAAGTAGAAATTCTGACTCCCGTATGAAACACAATTCAGAAGGCCTAGAAAAATCCTCAAACCAGGGTGACACCCAAGAACTGATTTTATTATTGACCATTTTACATGTGCTGATATTGCTTTAAATTCTATGAAAAATCTTACTTTAGAAGATTACTTCTTCCCTTTCTTGGTATCAGATATCACATTTAAAAAGTTCTTATGTATTTTCTATATCTGTTTTCACACTGCATCTCAGTAGCAGTACTTGGTATAGCTGTCCCACACAATGTCCCATCAAGGGTGTGATTTATCTTGTTTTGGTTCAGCTTTCACATGATCCTAAACCACAGCTCTGCTGTAGGCAGTTAGAGGAGATCAGCAGCTCCAGAGCATCATTCAACTCATGTTAAAATATGTGTTAAAGTAGAATTATTCCTATTCAGAGTCACACTGGGCTGTTAAAAACAGGAAGACACTAGAATCTACACAAGAAGGACAAATATTTATGTTGGTGCTAAGTAGCAGTTGTCCTTCACGAGTTTAAAAATAAAATGAAAGCAGAATATGCCATCAAAGTACGTCCTGTTGCAGCACTGGGAGCAGTGTGTTATGAAACCATGTACAAAAACTAAAACATTTAAGAAGGAAATTTAAAATTAACTGGGAACACATATAATTTTTTTTATTATTTTATTTTAGTTTTGTACTGAAAGTGATGGGATTTCTGGTTTTTTCAGATACCTGCAAAGTCAGACCATTACAGCAGAGTTCTGCAGTGCTCCAGTGGTACAGACAGTCAGGTCTGCCAATTATCCTGCTCATTTCCCAGCATTTTCTATTGGCCAAGAGCAGGGATGGGAAGCCACCAGCTCGTTTCCTGGTCAGGTTTGGTTCTGAGCTAAAAACACATTATTAGTGTTCCATTCCTCACAAAGACACTGGGCTCCCCTGTGAGATGCCAAGGGGCTGGACCAGTGAGGGCGTTCCCTGGAGCTGTGACAGTCACAGGGAACAGGCACAGCTGAGCCCCGGAGAGGTCAAAGGCACACGGCCCAAGAATTTCAGACTCTCGAACTTTCAAACAAAGCCTTTGGGGTCTGTCTCCTGCTCAGCCGCCTCCGCTCCTGTGTGCTGCCCTGCCCCTTCTCCCTCGGAGGAAGACTGTGATGATCTAAGTGGACAATGCAGGGAGCCAGTAGCGGGGTAGGGAGCGCCTGCAGGAGATCGCCTGCAGCCTGAGAGGACACAATTACTGCACCAACTGTCCGGCCAGGCCAGCCAGGAGACTCCACTTAATGTAATTGAGTGTGAAGGCGGGCTGGAGACACTGCACCCGCTGCCTCAGCACCCCCCCTGCCCCCCGACACAATATAGACACTATTGGCTGCTAATTGGCGCCAGTGGGCTGGTGCTAATTGTGCTCATGTCTTGGGCTGAGGACAGGCATGTGAAGGATGAAGGGGTCTACTGGGAATAGGAGGGGAGAGACAGGGAGACAGTGGTCATACAAGTTGGAACAGGGCTTTAATTTCATATCAAATATTTAAGTAAGTGAGTGGAGGATCTGTGAACTCTCTTTGTGGTAACCCACAAAAGGCCTTGGGGAATAGCACCCCCCTGCCTCCAGCCCAGCCATGAGCTGTCTGAAGGCCTCTGTTCCTCTTCCTCCTTAGCTTTGTTTAATTAATTGGGAGAATTGCTAACGATCCTTTATTCCTCTTCATACCTTCTCTCCTTTCTGCCATTGCATCGTCATTCTTTATTTCAAAGATCCAGCTTTTCCAAATCCAGGGCCATCTAATATTTACACATGGAAATTTTGGCTGAACAGAATCACAGCTAAGGCAGAGATCAGGCTCATTACCCTGAAATTGGAGATGGGCTGCTTTGTACATGCAAGGCCAGGATGAGCAGTGGGGACTGTGTGGTGTTGTATCTTATAAACATCCAGTCAGGCTTTGGAAATGGAACTTTGCACACATCAGGTGTCAGTAAGACCTATGTTCAGAAATACTCATTTGGGCTAGCACCACTAGTTCAGATGTGAACTGTACCTGCATGCTGTCTTGCTTCTAAGATTTTAGTTTCAAAAATGGGCAGGGAAAGTCTAATTAAGCTGTGCTGTGCTGGAAGTAGAGCCCCTGCAAGGAGGCGACCTGGCTGTGATGGTTGCTGACGAAGCGGGAGTTTGGTACATGGAATAATGCTCTTCACTCTACCCAATGTGAATGATTTTCGTGATGATAAGGTGCACCAGCCTTTGATATATCCTGGGAACAAGCTGGCAGTGTGGGGAACTCTGCTGGGAGTTCTGGCTGCCACCACTTGTTTACAAAGTCCAGCTAATAGAAACTTGGATGTGCTTGACTTGGGGATTGAAGTGCAGCCAATTTCACCTGAATTCAGATTCTGTGTCACAGATCCAGCTGCTGCCTAGGTTTGTCTTGAGCTGAAGGTGGTAGATTGTTTTACACTTTCCTCCCCTCAGTGTTTTAAAGTCAAAGTGACTTAGGTCCCTTGATTCTGAAGGACCTGGAACCTTGTGATGCAGTTTTGTGACTGACTTAAGACAGTGTGACCGTGGGAAGCACCGTCCAAAGGTACAAGCTCATTTTGCCTGGGGGTTCCTCTCATCTCAAATAATTCAGTGCTTGTGAGTTGCATTTGGAAACAAAATCTCCTCATTCCATTGAAAAAAATTGTTTTCTTTCTCTAGTTTACTGCTGATTTTCTACATGATCCAGGTTTTTACATGGGTCATTCCTTCCCAAAGAAGCTGGAAGGAAAAGTGTGATCAGGGAAGAGAGAGAGAGCAATGATCAGTGTCTTATTTTTATTAGAAATTACAAGATGTTCATGTTCCCAGTTCCTCCTATAAATGGACCATAATGGTCCTTGCAAACAATGCATAAATAACTTTAAACTTGAGCTGTTTTAATTGTGTTACATTTGTCTGGTGTGTAACACAATGATGACTTGTTTGGCCTCAAGGCATTTCTGCTATAAAATGTTCAATATTAAATAATAATTGCAGAAAGTACTTTAATAGGTTCTCTGGGCAGGATGTTCCAAATACATATCTCACAGGCCACTGCATTCAGATAACAGTTTCAATTTAAAATTAATTTTTAATGTACTGATATCTAGGCAATTTTAAGCTTTTTATAAATTATCACAATGTGCAGATTCTTGGGTGAACGGCTTAGGCATCCAAAGTTCTCAGCCTCTTTCTTTCTTTCTCTCAAAATGTAATCCCAGAACTGATGTATGAAGCCTTTAAACTCCTTTGACAGCACGTCACTTTTACTAAGGCAGGCACAAAGTGAGTGGAAGCTCTGCAGTGATTAGTTTCAAAACCTAAGTTTCAAATCCCAAGCTCATGAACTATCAATTCTGTCTTAAAATCAAGATATGCCTACCTCTTCCATGCAGACACCAGCTTCTAGAATATGGAATCCTTAAGAGAGCCTGGGAGCTTGGGAGAAAAGCAAACCATCGTAGGTCAGGGATATATTGGGCCAGACTTGTACCAGGTACAAAAAGATGCTGTACATGGCTTTCCTTTCTCTCTTCAGCTTTCCTCTTCAGAGGAGTTTATGGCTTGTGGGGGTTCATCAGATCCTTTGCTCACATGATGGGGCACTTACTCTAGGGCTGCTGATGGATCCTACAGGGTGTACAAAGTACCTTTAGCACCAGAGCTTCAATTCTGCTTATTAACTGGCTGTTCTCCTCATCCCTCTGGATCTAACTCTTCAGTGCAGAGCTGAGATAGCCAGGCTAACTCCTAGGCAGCTAGGAAAAAAATGCAGTGGCCTGGTTGGTATGAGCTGTTCTGAGACTGTGTTCATGTTCTCTTCTTTCCTTCCTTTTATTGTGGGTATTTGTGCTTTCCCTTGAGTCAACGGTGGTAATCTCACAGTGGGGTGGTAAATCAGCTCACTGCTCCAGCTGAAAGCTTAGATACCTGTATTTTTCTTTCTTTTTTATTCTTCTTTTGCTATGTTTGTTTGTAGGTCAGAAAGCTGAGCTGGTTAGTTGGGAAATGGTTGGATCACTAGTGCTGATGGAAAGGAAGGAACAGGAGTGTGTAGTTTGCAGCGTTGAGACTCTCTCTCTGTGGTCTTTATTTGGCTAAATCCAGCTATAAACTTAATCCAACAGATGGAGTTTGTTTTATCAAATGCCCCTATTTTTGACCAAATTAGGGGGATCATATCTCAGAGGGCCATGTTCACTGAGCTCAGTTTGGAGTAGATCTCTCTTATAATCTATTGTAAAACTGAGATTATGTCACTAAAGAGCATGACAATGTGCTGGGAGGGATCTACTTGATGGATCTGAACTGGGAGAGTGTCAATGACCTGATGGCTCAAGTGCTTCCAGCTGGGCATGGACTGGTTCCTTGCTGAGTAGGAATGCACCTGCTGATACGTGCAAAAGGAACATCAGCTGTATGTCTGTAGAGCTGTGCTCTTGGGCAGGGTCTCTGCAGTACTTCTGTCCTCTGCCAGCTGCCAAGTGTGCAGCACAAGAGACTAAGCCCAGTTCTGTCCCAGAAATCATAATCCACATCTTCAGGCACAGAACTCCTCTTTGGCCTCATGCTGAATCTCTCTTGGACCTTTGCATCTATCTGTGCTTTAGGAAGAGAGAATATCCTGGGAGTTTCCTCTAGGTCAGCCTAGGGATGTGTGTGGGGCTTATTTGTGTGGGAAAACAGATGGTACATTTGATTGTGCTGTGAACTGGGAAACCAAGAAAGCTGCCATTCTAATGGAATATAAGTACCAGCAACTGTTTCCTCACTTTCAGTGGGATAATACCCCAGAACAAAACTATTCCAGTCCCTGCTCATCTCAGAGGTCCTGAGCCCAGGGCTTTAAGCAGAGGAAAAGGTGGTTTCTTCTTTGTGTATTGTCTTCAATAGGTCAGTGCCAAGTGTAGCAAACAGAACCATTCTATCAATATGGATTTTATTTTTCTTCTTTCAGAGGATTCCTGCATTTTATGTTGCAGTACTTCTTTGAAAGGCAATTGTGACCAAAGAATAAAGGGAGGAACCCAATTCCATTGTCTTAAACTGTGGAATGTTTTTCTTTTAAAGCCTCTCCCTCCATTACATGCCTTTCCTCTGCATTTTAAGTGAACTCATGGGTGCTGAAAGAGATTGGTTTGACAGGCTTGATGGTTCACACCTTCTGTTCAGCTTCCTACTTCAAACCAGCCCAGGCTTAAAGAGGAGAGGTCAACAGTTTTAATGTAAGGCTGTGATTACTGTAATTCTGACTGGGTAGGAAGTATCTGAATCCAAGACCTCACTCTTTGTCACGATCCACTAATGCAAGCAGGGTTCGTGATGGTTTGTGTGATCTCAGAACACAAGACACAGCAGGGGAAAACAACAGCAATTTTGCTCAACAGCAGTACACTTTTTTATTAAAGTGCACACAACACAATATGCGATAGAGGGAGAGAGAGAGAGAGAAAGAAAGAAAGAGGAGATTGGGATTATAGCCACCAATGGAGAAAACGGAATCCTCGTGGTGCACGCTGACCAATAGATGCGTCTTCCTGTGGGGTGTACACAAAGTGGGTCTCTGTCCTTTGGGGTTTTATAGTATTTTTCAAAGTGGGGGGCAACTGGCCAAAAAGGTGAGGCCTTGTGATGAGGAGCAGGTGCAGCTGTTGGGTCGGCCCAGGCTGGTCCAAGCTTGCTCACTGGTTTCGGCAACAAGTTGGTACTTGCCCGACTGAAACCTGGTCCCTTGTCTTACACTGGTAGGTGCATACCAGTCTTTGGTCCCATGAACACACCTGCAGACAGAACTTGGGGAACATCCCACCTTGGCCAAGCCAGAGAGCCCCCCTGTTCCCCAAGGGTCTCGGTCCATGTCCTTGGCGATGGTCTGGAGGCAAATGAGGGACTTTCAGACTGTCTCTTACACTCTTCCATTAGGTAGTAGAAGAATTTGCACCCTGTGTGTGATACTGGTGAGACATTGAGCCTAGACCTCAAAATGTATTCTGGTGTCACCTCTGGCTTCCCTTTAGGACACACCAGTTCTCACCGAGCTGCTCACAGTGTGTGGTGCCTCTGGTGATAGCACTGCTGTGGGGGCTCGCTTGCACTGCATTGCAATCTGATCATTTTTTACATGGTAAATAGCTATTAATTACTGCTGCTAGAGTGTTAGAGCACAAAAACACTCTCCCTGAAAGCTGGGTAGCTAGCTAGAATGCTAAATGTGGGTGCATATTAATGACTGAGGAGCTCATTAGCTACGCTTGCAACGATGGAACGACTGAGGTTTCCTGAGTGTCTCTGCAAACCCATAAAGTGAAAATGCATCTCTGAACTCAGAGCAAGAAACAACACAACAAACACAACCCTACATGCAAGGCCACTCAACCCATCTGATTGATGGACAGTCCCTCCTGACCACACAGAACATTCGCCCTTCTGAAGGCACAGACACAAAGGTTCAAAGTGTGGCACTTACATTCCTCAGTTCCAGCACTGGTTGTAATGTGGCTTTACAGAAATTACCCCGGGTTGTGTGCAAGAAATCCTGTCCCAGTGTATCCATCTCTGTGTTTCCCACAGAAACGCTGATGGCCACGTGCAGCACACCCTGTCACAGCACACACAGTTTTGCCTTTCTTCATCAAAATAAAAAATCCCATTGATTTTTACTTTTCATGCTTCCGTTACCAGCTCCTGCTAACAACTGCCACTGCTGTTCCTTATCAATATTTGATGAGTAGGGTGAGGTGGAATGGAGAAGCCCTGTGAGTTTCTCCTTCTAAATGGTCTCCGTGAGAGTTGAGGTTTTGTGGCTTATGTTTATTTTCTCTGTCTGTTTTACTTAGTTGGTTCAGGTTCTGAAGGTGACTGCTGCTAAAAGATCGAATAGAAATAGGACATCTCTCCTCCCCTACACTCTGTTGCCTGTTCATGCCTTTTATCTCTCTCTTTGCCCTCTTGAGTAGGCTCATGTATGATTTGGTGGACTTTAAGATTTTAGAGTTTTTAGATTCTTGGTGAAATTCATCAACAGTGGAAAGTCAAGCAACACTTATCTGTATGTAGCCAACATAACTTCTCCTTAACTAGCTTTTCCCAGGCTTTATCCAGCTAAGTGTTCTCAGGAAATGAGTTCTCATTTTTAAAATTATCTTTCAACTCACAGGATTAATGACTGCCCCAGTACCTTACTAAGTTATGCCTAAAAAAAGTCACTCCAGAACAGAGTAGCATGCCTTCAGGACATGTCTCTGAGTTGTAACTCTTCATTTATTCTTCACTTGTTATAACAAGGAAGCCTCCATAGTTGCTGAGAATCTTCTCTTTTCTTATGCTTAGGCAGCTATTAAAACTTACTTTGTGGATGTGAGTTTATGTCAAAGTAAGGTCCAAGGCTCATTCTGAATTGAGAATTCAGTGCTTTGCTTAAAACAGCATTTCTGCAAATACTTTTCGTTCTAAATAGCTAGTTGGAGTTTACAAGGATGGAGTCCTTGAGGGCCATAACCCAAAGAGCAGTACATGAGAAATGAAACATCATTTCAATGAGCTCTGTGGTGAGAATATTTGAGAAGCAAACAAGGCTCAAAAATGCAGCAGAGAGAGTGTGGAAGCCTGGCACATTGTGAATGCTGGGCTGCCACTGCTGGAGAAACAGGCTGCCATAGCTGCAACCTCTGCATCTGCCACCTGATTTCAGGCTAGTGAGCACAGGCACTCAGGTTGGCAGCTGCAGGATAATCCCAGCAGCTGTGATCAGCAGAAATGTGCTGATGGCATCCCCGAACATGGGACACCCACCAGCAAACACAAGATGCTGCCAAGGTGTTGCTGGGAACAAGCCCTTCCCTGAGATTTGGGCTGCAAGGGCTCATTGCAGGGAGATGGAGGTTTGTCATTGGTTAGGCTGGACGTAGGTGTAGGCATCAGGACCTCATCTCTGCCTTCTGGGATTGAAACAGGGGAACAACTGAAGGAGGAACTTGCAAGGCTAGAAAAGAACCCTTGCTTTTACTGTAGCCATCAATAGCCTTACAGGAGTGACTAGCAAATTACTTAAATGATCTGCATAAGCCTCATAATCACAAGGTGAAACATTGGTTAAGAAAAACCAATGGATGCTTCTTCAGTTCATGGTAAAAGAAAATAAATCAAGGAAAGATATTTTGTGTTAAGCAAAATGCTTTTTGCCTCATTTTAAAAATGTTTTTTTCATCTTGGTATGGTATAAAATTTCCCAGTTAAACAAGTCTAGGCTTTTTTGGTGGCTTCATTTCAAATCTAAATACCTGGGGATGTCTTCCAGTTTCATGATTCTGTTCCTGTGGTGGCAAAGTTCAGCCTCTCCTTGTTCTTGCTGTGCTCTGACCATAAGGACCTCTTTCAAAATGAGCATTAAAAGTCATCTGGAGGACAGCGTAGGGATCCAGGTAAGTGACTGGAACTTACCCTGTTTCTTGAACCCAAAGTCTGCTTTGGGGAGATACCCCAGGTTATTCTTCTCCTTAGCCTTGCATCCAAACCTCTTGGGCATCACATGGACAGGTTGGTGTGGGCACCACAGAAACCTCTGCCCTGGTTCTACCCCCAGGCACTGTGTCCAGAGTCCATTCCCAGTGACAAAACAATCCAGTTCTGTCTTCCAAATGGTTTAGCAAACCACATCCTTTCTGTAGGAGAAAAATGATCTTTCTTCATTTGTAATATCTTTCCTAAAATGTGCTGTACAATCATGTCTCTAAAATATATGAGGCGATAGAGCAACTATATTGAAAAATAGCACATACTTGGCCAGTTTTGCTAATAAGTAAAATATACAAGTCTGAATATGACAACTGTATGTGTTGAAATATATTGAAAACACATTTGGATCATTCCACATAGACTGAAATACTGAAAACTGGCCAAATCTGTAAAAAATTTAAGTCTGTGTTTTATATATTATATATTTAAAAATCATTTTCACAAATAGATAACAAGGAACCTTGCTACGAAGATGTGGGAAATACTAACCAGGCTTTATTTTTTCCTGATGGGAACCAGTGATCATGGATGCTGTGTCATTACAGACACTGTGCTAAGAGTTAACCTGGCTGCTGGCTCATAATTTGTATGCTGGGCCCAGCACAGGGGTCCATTGATCTTAATAGAGACCACTCAGGAACGGGGAATTCCAACAGTAACGGCTCCCTCAGCATTGCTGGTGCTGATTTAAGTCTGAGCATTTCTTTCTCTGCAGTCTCTTTGGATTAGCCTGGGAATGGACAGGAGAGTGGGAGTGAGAGCAGTTGTGACAGCTCTCAGATGGAGGAGCTTGCAATTTCTAGAGAAATTAGAAGTTTCTGGAGGCTGAGGATTCAAACACAGATATGACCCCATAGACAATGCAATTGTCCTGGCCTTTGCATGAAAACAAGGATCTCTATTTATTGTTAGCTCCTGCTGGAATTCCTAAGCATTCTCTAGGTAAGTCCAGAGATGTCTGGATACCCTGGATCCTCTGGGAAGTGCCCTTTTGCAGCATGACACAGAGTTACCTTTTGAGCTTTTCTGTGTGTATTGTTATACCTTTGAAAGGTGTGGGGCAGGAGACCCTGGTGTTTTGCCAGGGAGGATCCAGGGCTTTCTCTCCCTGCACGTTGTAGCAGCGGTGAGAACCCCAATGGAGATGGAAGCCTTTGGATGTATTTCTGGGGGTTGGGATGGTCTGCTGTGCTGATGGACCTGTTACATGTTGCCAGGGAATGTATTTCTGGCGATGGCAATTGAAGGCAAATCAATGACCTCACTAAGTTAGAGATGAGTGTTTTAGAGATGGTAAAAAGGCCATTTGAAGACCTGTGATGAGAACTGGTTCTGTTTGAGAGTTGGTTGGTAGAACCAGCAAGGGCCTGGCTTCCTCATCCAAGGTTAGATCAGGTCCGCAGCTGAGGGAGAGCTCACCCAGAGAGCAGCTTTTAAAGGGAGACCTTTGAACTGTCCTCTGAGATTACCTTCCTGCCTGATTTGGAGGTGAACAGAGTTTTCTTTGATTCTTAAAATTGTCCAGTTCCTCTGTTAGGAGAAAGTATTTAAGCCAATTTGGAGTCCTAAATCTGGCTCACTGTGCGAACGAATCATCGATGTCTCAAGCAGGAGTCATGAATCCTATGATCCTGTTAACCCGGTGAATGTCCTTCTGCCAACTACACAAAGTTTGTGCAAACATTCATTTGCATGCAGAAAGTTGGAGAGAGACCAGCCCCAGACAGAACTGAAAGTCAGGTACATCAGGGATCCTGTCATGAGGTGACTGAGGTGGCTTAGGAATGTCAAAATGGGAATTCTGGTTGTTTTACACTACCGAGATCCCTTATGAGATCCCTTGGAAATGAGCTGCTCCGAGTGGTGCCCTTGTGTTCTGAACAGCATCAGCCTGCTGAGAGCTGGAACACCTCAACATCCCTAATGAAAACAAGGAGCAAACCAGAATTCTCCTGAAAAATAAACAAGCCCATTTCCATGACCTCTTCTTGACCTCCCAATGAGGTGCTAATTACTAGAGGATTAGCACCTCTTCTGTATCACAATGCACTCAGCCAAGGAGCAGGAGGTGACAACACTCAGCACAAAATGCAAATCCAGAAGAATTAGTCCAAGGGCAAGAGAAAAGTCCCAAACTTAAGAAAAGAGAAACCTTCTCCATTGTGAGTTCAACCTGTTGCCAGAGAAACCTGCTAAGTTTGGAGGAGTTCGGCAGGAAACGGAATCTTTTTTCCCCCTTTATGATAGGCAAATATACAGCTTTTCTTAATTTGACTTCACAGTTCAACAGAGATAATTTTTTCAGTGTGACTGCAGCGACAGCAATATGAAAAAGGGCTTATTAAAAATTAATTGCACCGCAGCAGAAATATCTTTGTGTATCTGTGTCGAAACACCATCCCTATTGCGCCACATCCCGTGGCTCACTGATAAGCTGGAATGAAAACTGTAGGAATTAGTGCTTGCAAAGGAAGCCCTGCAGAGATGTGTGTGATCTGTCCTGTCAGGATGTGTTTGTTTTCCTCCCTCCCCTTACCCATTCTTTGCAGGTTCGTGAAGAGCATTCAGACCCACTTTCTCAGTTTTCTTAGATGTGAACATGAGCTGCTTATACAGCAGCCCAGAGAGCTCCCTTTGGATGAGATACATACTCCTTAGTAGTTAAACCATTTCATGCTGTACTCTTCAGTCATGGCCTTGTTCATGGCAGTTTCTTTTGCTCTTCTCTTCCGTGCATGCAAATCTTGGTGTCTTAGTTGACTCTGGCATTTCTTCCTGTGTTCATTGTGGCAGCGGAGATGGGACTGTGCCTCCTGGCTGAAGGGGCTGTGGCAGACATGCTGCCTCGTGTCATTTCCTGTTTGCAGAATTACCTCAGAGATTTTCAGATGGGTCAAGAGACTCTTGTCTACATTGTTCTTCTTTATGTGTGGTATGGGGTCCAGGTGACACAATCAGGATCTCCTCAGTGTAGTGTTTGACTGGCGCCTCAGAAAAATAACCAGATTACTATCTCCAACTTATCCTAAACATGCCTGCCTCCTCTTACAGGTTTTGTCGCACAGTATTGTTGCCAGGATGGATTTATGCTGGGCCACTTCCCACTCCAGCTGCGTCATTACAATCATTGTCATGAAAACACAAAAGCAGAAACTGAATGCCCTGTGCCTTCCGAAGAATATATTTGTCCCATTGCACTGTTGTGACCTTCAGGGTGCCATGTGCTGGTGACTACTAAAGCAAAGACTTCCTGACGCTTGATTACCAGGGATCCTCAAAGGCCAAAGTGACTCCTTGCTGTCTCAAATAGCCTGGCTTGAGTATGTAAAGCGAAGCTGCCAAGTGAAGAGCAATTCCTAGAGGACAGGAGTGGAGTCACGGGCCAAGAGTCTGGCCCTAAGGAAGTATTTCTGTGCGGGTTTAGTGCCCACACCCTCGGCCGAGCACAGACCTTCTCCCTCCACCAGACGGCGCTGTTGGACAGGGCACGGCCCGGGGGTGCCACGCGCACCTGGGTGACGTCACCGCCCAGTGCCTCAGTTTCCCCATTTCCCAGTGTTCTGGGAAATAGTGACCAATGTGACACAGAGCAACTGGATGTTATTGAGGCACCAAAGGAGTTGGTCAAACCACATCCGTGCTTTAGCAAATCAAGATCAAACCAGATGCCTTCAGGTTCCTCTGTGTGACACTGAGCCACAGAAAGTGAAGAAACTGTTCCTTTGTTATTTCATTGGTTTCCCATTGGTCTGAGCCCTGCTCGCACCTCCAGCCTCCTGGAATATTTTGCCATGGGGCCTGAAGGAAAACAAGCGCTTGTGCTAATTTTACAAGCTGCCATGGCTGCAGCAAACAGCACCTGTCATCAGGGCAGGGCCTTCCTCAGACACACAGCCTGGCACAGCAGCCTCATTGCCACCCCCAGCTGGCAGTTTGATACCAGCCAGAGAGCTCTTTTTGCAGCACTGATTAGACAGTCTGCTGATTGATCATGGGGAGGATCTAACAGCAATCAGTCTTCCTCCATAGTGTGCTGATGCTGAGACAGGCTTGGTGCTTCTCTGGGTCTCATAAGCATCTCCTCAGACAGACCTTTTCCTTCCATTTGCTTTGTTTGCAAAGCTCTGTGTGGTAGAAAGTGGTTTTCTCTACTGTTCATAGAATGATCTAAAGAAATTATTTGAGAAGAGTCCCAGTTCCTACTGGAATACTCTGCTTTGCAGGAGGAATGTGTGACTGCCCAGCAGCCTGTCCACCCAGCTGCAGTCCAAGTGCTGTCTGTGTTCATGAGGAGGGAAATAATCCCATGCCTAGAGTTCACTCTGGATTCAAATAAAGAAACAAGCTTTATGTCCATGTCTTCTGTGCAGTCATGCAATGGACAGGGACAATCTGGCACCTTGTGCTTTTCATCTCTGCAGTTCCTGGCTGTCAGCAGCTGCTTGTTGCTGGTACCGTATGGAGCAGAACCAGTGATTTCAGTAAATGAGACAAATACAGAATTCTCCCTCAGCATCTCTAGCTCCACCAATCTCATCTTTTCCTTCCAGCCCTCGGGTACATTAAATGGTTTGGCCTAATGAAGCTCTCTGATCTTAAAATCACTCCACTCTCAATGACCTCCTGTGGCAGCAGATAATGTTTAAAAGCCTTATGTGCCTGCAGAGGCTCCTTGTCTCTCTTTTGGGTTAATAGTTAAAAATTCATGGTTGTTTTTCAAAACCTAAATTGCTTTACTCTCTGCAAATGATTCCCCTTTCAATTCAAAATCAAACCTTTGTCTAGACTCAGCAGACTCTTGGCTAATAGTTCTGGCAGGCAAAGATACCAACAGTTTATCAAGATATTCACTTTCTACCCCAAACTCAGCTCAATTTCGAGAGGTGGTTTTTGTTTTCTTTTTTTTTCAGCAGGAGAGTGTTTAGCTAATTCGGTTAAGGAGCCTTAGATGTTCCTTGGCTCTCCTCAGAGTGTTTCTTTTTTAGCAGTGCCAATTTCCTTAACAAATGTATTTCATTGTGTGGTGCATTTGATCCTCATATCCGGAACTGTGTGTGAATCCTGAACCACCCCTGAGCTGCCTTTTCAGCTGCCATCGTACTGACTGCACAAGGCTCCACTGACTTAGAAAGTGACCTTACAATTCAGAGGCCTACATCTAAATAAATGAGAATATAAATAAAGATAAAACAATGCAGCTCCTTCAGGCCCATCTGTGATTTCCCCCATGGAGCTGCTCCAGTGGCTCTGTGTCTGTCACCCTCAGTGGGTCTGTGCAGAGGTTTTCAAGAGGTCCCCTCTCAGGTGTTTGGCAGTTGTCTGTAGAGAACAACCTTTCCTTTCACTCAGGGTTCAGAGGAAGCTCAGCAGTGATTTGAAAATTATGATCAGAAAATTTGGGGGTCCTGCATTCAAAGTTTGAGCTTTGGAAACACACCTAGGTGTCATGCTGGGAGTTTGGAAAACCTGGCTGTGGAGGTCAGCAATGCTAAGTCTGGGCAGAAAATGTTGATTATGTAGAAGAACTTGGCTAAGACAGTGTTATTAAAAGAACAGCTCCTGTGTGAGATTTTGTACCAGTGTTTAGGGTTTGCCTCTTGTGGGTAGAGCCACTTGGTACCTGAAGGAGCCTTAGAGGGCAAGCTCAAGTCTCATTAATTTAAAACTCTTCAATTTTGCATCTCCTCAGCAGACTTACTGTGAACTACTCAAATACTCAGAGTCCAGTGTGCCTTACTACTAAATCCCTGCTACAAGTAGTACCAGAGAGACTTGACGTATTATATACACTTGAAGTCTCATTTATTTTCCTGACAGAACACTACAAAGACCTTTAGTGTAAATGTGAAACAAACTCTCAGTTTTGGTTGTAGTCCTGGGTTGTGTAAAGGCTTGATTACCCAGTGTGGTGTTCTCACATGAGGACATCTCCACTGTAACTGCAAATTGCTGTGCAGCCTTAATCTGGCCACAGCTGCTTGTACTATTGCAAGAGTAAATAAAATAATACTTAGCATGGATAAATAGTTTATTTGCATGCTGGAGCTTCTTAAAACTGTATTTTCCAGCCCACCCAAGGTGAAAATAAATACTGGGAAGCCGAAGGAAAGGAAAAAAGTGAATCACTGTCACAAACCATTTTAGAGCTGAGGCTAGAGGCTGCTCTCTGGCTTTTTGGCAATCCTTCCTTCCAGGGAAGTCTAAGTATTGTTATTTCTTGTGGAGGATCCATGCTGCTGGGAAAAAAAAGAGCACTAGCTTTGGGTAGAACAGCTACTTCCTATGATTTTCTTTCAGGATTAAAGTGGGCAACTTTATCCTGATTACTGATAATAATTGTGGCTATAACTACCCACATGTTAAAATATGCAATCCTAGATCAAATGACAGAAGTGGCAAGTGGAGTTCTTCAGTGGCTTGATTGGAATGAACTCAAATGTCAACTTCACAAGTATTCAGTTTACAGGCTTCAAAGAGACCCACTGTATCCTTACTCTATATTTATTTTTCCCTTTTTTTTTTTTTNTTTTTTCCTTTTTTTTTTTTTTTTTTTTTTGCATTTAGCTAAAATGGCTGTTCAAGAAGCAAGGCTTGAGGGAGGATTGCAGTTGACAAAGGTGAAGCAAAGAAAGAGCACTCTCCTGGTGCCTGTAGCACCTCTTTTCCCCAGGTGCAGAGCATTAGTTATTAGAGCTCCCAGCTGCACAGGGCCAGGAGCAGGAGGCAGCTCATGCTGTGTCCTGGGTTAGAGTGCTCCTGCTGTGACTTGGTGCAGCTCCAGCAGGAGGTAAAGGGCTTCTGTACCATCTTGATTTCCTGGAAATGCAGAGAAGCTTCTTTCTAGGCTGCAGGAGTTTTATGTGATGTGGAGGTGAGTGCAAGGATTCAGTGCTACCCAAGAGTTACCCCTTCGGGAAGACGCTCCAACGAGCTGTTGGGATTCTTGGAACAGCTCTTGTGCATCACAGAGAAGGGATGGGCACAGTACTGGGACCATGATGCCCTAAAAGTTTGTCTTCACTGCAGTATTAGCTAACAGCTTGTGTGTTGCCCCCAGGACAAGCTCCACTCACACAGGAGGACTCCACACAGTGCTGTTATCCAAAGGGTTGGATCCAGAAGGAGCTGCTGTTGTTTAGTTAATGCACCTCCAAGCCACTAACAACTCCTTTGTAATCTTGACTCAAGGGGACTCCATTTGAGCCCTTCCTCTCTGAGTGTAATGGAAAATTCTCCAGTGGGTGACTAGAAAGGAATCAGTGGAGCAGCTCAGCAATGCCCAGAGTTCATGTTTGTCATGCCAGCAAGTTTCAGATTCAGTAGCTGGAATGTTATTAGGTAACTGCTCAAATTTATGGCTCAGGGGAAGTAATCTGAGGATGAGCTAATTAACTGTGCCATGCAGCTGAGGTACTCTTTAAAAATCTTCCTTGAACTCAGAAGTGATGCACAGTGAAAACCTTGCAGCTCTTTTAAAAGGCATGTCCCTGTTCTTTGGATGATGAGTAGATGTTGTACAAGGAAGAGTCTCCCAATTCACGGGCTTTGTAAGATATGCTAGTGGTCTGTGGGCATCATCCATACCTAATTGTGGGATGGAGTTGAACTCAGTGTGACACACTTGCTGGGAGAAGCGTGGAGCAGAGGAGTGGGAGTCCCAGGGTGGAGATGTTGCTAACACCCAGCAATAACCGGTTACCCTGCTTGGCAACCCCCGTGCTGGTCTAGGTAAATGGAAATGACTTCATTATTTGTTTGTCCCTTGTCCTAGTGCCTTTTATTTTTAAGCCTGCATAACGCAAACCACAGCCCCTGGGGAGCTTAACGAGGGTCTAAGTGGCACCACCGTTCCCTGCTAACAATGGGCTTTTGTTGTTCACACTTTCCCTATCAGAGTGTCCCGGAGGAACGTCCTTGCTTAGGAGACTATATTGTGATGTTATGACCTCAGAGAGGGGTGGGAGAGGAAGGGAGGGTTCAGGTGTATCTTTAACTTACTTGAATAACTTTCTTCTAGTTGTGTTTTCTTCCCACCAGGATCTTTAATGACTGCTCTGGCGGGGGGGCTGGCTCTAAGCTATAAATACAGGCGCGTTATCACCCCGCTGTATTGTGTACGAGCGCTAATTTCTGTGCTGGGCTTGAACTTGTTGACTTCTGCGGTCACTGTCAGGAAATGTTGGGTGGGAAAGGATTAAAGAGCCTATTGATGTGACTCGGAATCTCGGGCCAGGAAGGCTGCTTGTATCATCTTAGATCTAGAGAGGTGGTGTTGATACCCAGCCTGGGCTTTTTTTATAGAGTCACTTTAGTCAGCTCCCTGTTCCTCCGTCCCACCTCCCCCACGGCGAGCACACTGACTCCGGCACTCCAGGCCGGAGTCTCCAAGGAGGAAGTAGACCCTGTAGGCGAATTTCCTGGTATTATGCCATTTTAACAACCTCTCTCTTGATTTAGGTGTTGCAGCCTGGCTAAGAATATTCCTTGACACTTGAAAGGGACCTTTATTGTTTTCTTAATTTGTGAAGAATTACCTTCTTTTTTTTTTTTTTGGCCTCTCCAAACTTTGCTTTGTAGGGTCAGACTGGAGCCATGTTATTGTTGTTAAATTTAGATCTGAGACTATATTAAGTCCTCTGGCAGTCTGCCCCAGCGCTTTCACTTCTTAAAACAGGAAGGCAGGCCTTGGCCTACTTGTGCTCATGTACTTAAAAAGGGTGAGAAGACGACTTTTTACATTGTGGGGAAACAAATATAAAACTGCACGGTGTATATACAACCACTGTCCTGCTGGAGCCAAGAGACAATTTCAAAGGCTGAAACTCTTCAGGTCTCATGTTCTTAAATAGGAGTTAGGTACATAGTGCCTTTTTGGAAAGTCTGTCCCCAAAACAATTCTGGCACGTGAAAAAAGTCTTGTTCTGTGGGGTGTAGAGGGGAGCAGATCCAGCAGCGTTGGATGTCAGGATTTAAAGAAGGGAGCCATTGGTGCAGAGGGGCTGGTTCCCAGGGCTCGCAGCTCCTGCTTGCGTTTGAGGAAGAGCTCCTGCAAAGCCATGTGCAGGGTCTCACTGGAAATGTGACCTCCTAAATTATGTTTGTGCATCTCAGAGAAGAAAACCTGGCCTCTAAGATTCCCAAGATTCCTGTGAAAGGCAGAGAGGGGGAATGCTCAACGCTTCAGGAATAATGACTAACTCAGATTGCAAAGTCTGGCTGTGTCATGTTTGGCATCTGGGTTTGGAATCTGCCTCTCAGCATTCAGTGTGCAAACAGATTAGAGTATCTGTCCATGTTTATAAAGAACAACGTGAAATGCTAGTCCCTAAACCGAAAAATTATAGGAAAGGGAGAAAGCATGACTATGTTAATAATTTTAAATTTTCCTGTTTAATTTTAACCTTTCTCAGCATTTTGAGCACACTTGATTGACTCCTGCCTTTTATAGGAATGGCCCATCCAGAAAGAAAGGAAATATTGCAGTACCTGCAGTTTGTTGTTTTATCAAACTGTGGCTGAATGCACACAGATGGCTCCAAGGGCTGGAGAGCCGTGCTCCCCTCAAGTTTTGACTCTTTCCCTGTGTCATTTCTGTAGCTAATCCTTCCTATCAGCAGACAGCTAGGAGCCAGCAGCCCATTGAAAAGGGAACCAGACTGAGGACAGGCTGCTGAGAGGAGTAGAAAAACTGTTCCTTTGAGGACTCTATAGATTTTATTTTTTTTTTCCCTATGTAAAAGCATTCTTATTCTGATATATATGATGGGGGTAGGGGGCCACAAACTGCGATAAAAATACCTCTGAGCTTCACCAAAGCTCTTTCTCCCTTTTCATAATTCAGGAGTCTGTCAATCAGAGCCAAAGGAGAGGAGAATGTGTGAGTCTGTGTGGGAGGGCTGGGGCCAGCAGAGACAGCAAATACCACTGTCCTCCAGACTGCTGCTAGTCCTGATTCTCAGGATAACACTGTAAATGGGCAGGTGTGGGAAATGGATTTGTAGAGAATTCTCAAAGCCTGACAGAAAGCTCACATAATATGCATCTGTATGCAAACAGATTTATTTATTAAGTTATTTATTAGATTTATTAAATTATCGCCAGCTTTTTATATACTTTGTCAATTTTTGTGCAGTTTTCTCCAAACCACGTCATTTTGAAATCTCATTTTTGTTCTCTAGCCACGCTGTGCATTTCTCTAATTAAGCTCTTTGATTTGTGCTTACACTTTCTATATGAGTAGAGCCACTGCTGTTTAATTATTAAGTATTTTTCAGAATTCAAATAAAAGATATCTGAACTTCACTGACAGCTTCCTATAAACTGCTAGTCTTGTGATTTCTTCCAGTTAACATCTCTATGCTGAAAAAAACTTCAGAGAAAACAAGATCCTGTATGGTTTGATTAATTTTTTTGTCCTAAATTTTATTTGTTTACTTTATACAAGTGTGTTTTAAGTTTGCTGTTTTAAGTATTTTATAGCTATTACTATTAGGAGCCTTGTTTTAAAATATGTTAAGGGACATCCCTCTAGTTTAGAGCCTGGGTCTTGGCCATGCCCTGACTCTACCTGAATGGGAGATTTACCAACAGACCCAGGTGTTTTCTGCATCAAAACAATATTCGAGTCACTTTTGACTTAACGATTGGACCTTATCAATATGACAACTGGACTCAATTTTAAAACAACCTTTTGAAGAATCATGATCCAGAGATGGTTCATTCAATTCTTAAATGATTTAAAGTAAAGATTCAGCTGTTGCAAACCCTGGATGATGGTACAATATTTTAGACAAACATTTATAATTATCTGCTTTTACATGTGTTATTAATTACGTGTATTATTTAACTTATCCTTACTTACTCTAAGTTTCTTGTTTTACTACATATATTGTTTTGTTTTAAGGTTGAAAAACAAAAGGGGAAGTTGGCTCCTCGAGAACACTTATAAAAGGCATTGTATGTTTTCCATTTTTTGAACTGCTCCTTAACAGATTCTAATTCCCCAACTGTTAGTCATTTCAGTAGTAATCTGCAATTACAGCCCAAACAGAAAGCCCCAGTGGTGAAGCTAAACTGAAGTGGATTCCAGAGAAGAACATCAAGCCCATATCATGCACAAGAGCACACTGACAACCCCTCGAGCAGAGGAGTAAGAACACAAACATGAGTGGCACAGAGACCCAAGTTTATGCTGGACTTGGTATGTCCCACCTGCACAGACTGAACCTTGAGTTTTATGTAAATGTAAAAAGTCAAAATTGTTGGTTTCATAGAGCTCTTTCAGCAAAAGCGTGGTTTCCATTGTGTTGTATTATATAATCAAAAATAGTGTATTCCCCAATTAAATTTTCAAAAGTGAAATTAACCCTTCTTAACACAGTCATTTAGTCCCCAGGCATATTTGAAAAGGAACAAAATCAGAAATTGTGAGTTGAAATAGATGAAAAAGTCTTTTGCCAAAAAATAACTCATGAAAAGTATAGAGCAAAATCGAGTATTACACTAGTGTTTGCTAGCTTTGCTTGCTTCTTGCAGTGCAAATTTGCCTGTAGAACAAAAACAAAAAAGTGTTTGGGTAACCTTAGCCAAGACAGCAAGTTCAGACACCATTTGCCTGTCCAATTCAAACCCAGAAAAACCTTATTCACCCTGTCTAGTTGGTGTGCCAGTAGAAGTTTAGCTAATACCTATATATTATGATCCCTTGACCAAAAAGCAGCTTAACAGTAAGCCAGGTGAGGTTGCTAATGGGAGCAATCCTATAATTGATTGGAACATTTAGACCAAAGAACTTTCTAAAACACCTTTCAAACCCCATGAATTGGAAATTCTTGGTTCCTTAACCATAGATTTCTGTCTTACATTTTCAGATAGCAATTGGCAAGAAAATGATCCTCTAAAGTACAATGTCACTCCCATTTATCCTGCTTATAAGAACTCGAGTTTTTAGTAAAATTAGTCAGATAGTTGGGGTAGACTTTCCGAGGTTGACCAATATCCATGACAATTACCAAAAGGATATTGGTTCATATTCATTTCTGTTGGTAAAAATAGAACTTAGCAAGGCATTCCATCACACCTCGAAGGTAGTCCATGCAGTATTAGAAAACTTAATGTCCTAGCACCTAGTACTAAAACTGTCATTAAGAAAAAACACAGAAGAAAAAGGTTTACCCATCAATATGAAAAAAAAAATTGTAATAGTGATTTTATGCCCTGGAAAGCTGCAAAAAGGGTTTCAGCATGTTTGTTGCTACCCCAACTTGCTTCTGCCATGGCATTAAAACAGTTAGATCGAGTTGGATGTTGACTAAGTAAACAAACCAATGCCACATCCACTGCAATCAGTGATATGCTGGCAGACATCAACAGTGTTAGCCATGCTATCCTTCAAAATCAAACAGCAATTGATTGTTTTACTGGTGCATGGGCATGGTTGTGAGGAATTTGAAAGATTGTGTTCTATGTATTTTTCTGACCATTCAGAATGCATCCACAAACAACTTCAGAAACTGAAAGATTTGGCAAATCAAATTAAAGCAGACAATAGATCATGGTTGAATGATTTGAGAGATGGAGCTTTGCACCTTGGCTAAAGAAGCTTTGTAAAATAGGTTTATATGCATTGATTGTTATAGTAATAATGTTAGTGATAGTGCCTTGTGTACTTCATTGTACATGGCAAACAACGAACAAAGCCATCAAAGAAGTCTTTTCTGTTCAAGAGAGAGGGGGAAATGTAGGAAATGGATTTGTAGAGAATTCTCAAAGCCTGACAGAAAGCTTACATAATATGCATCTGTATGCAAATCTTGAGATAAGAAATGCTAACTTAGAAATGCCATGAAATAGGACAGACATTGTTGAGAGAGAAATGGAACTAGAAACAAGTTTCAAATGATGGCCTTGCTAATAAGACTAGATACTTTGGAGAAATAAAACTATGAAAGATGCATTGTGGTAGGACCCACAAGGGGTAATTTTAGATTGGCTTTAAGGCATTAACAGCATTGTGTGGCAAAAGCTGATAGGCCAAAAAACACTTATATTGTGTTGTAATTAGGATATAGTTTGGCTTCTGATTGTGATGGTGTGAATTGTAACATCTGTACTGTCTCACCCTTTGCATGAGACTGAAAACGGAATAAAAGCTTTTAAAATGCCTCTCAGTTGCCCCATCTGTGGGTTGGAAAAGATTATAATCCCACAGACAGGCAAGGGCACGTGACCCCTTCTGTGGGAATTAAAATACATTCTTGAATTCATGATAGGTGCAGGCTGCTCCTGGAGGGGTTCAGGTGCTGCCTGTGGGTTCCAGTTCATTGCAGGGGCTGGGCACTGTGTATTCAGTGACTTGTGCTTGTGCAGGGTGAATAATTTGCTTTATCATCAGAGAAGAGCTCATCATGAGCTTCTTACAGCACATAAAAAAACTTGCTCAGATAAGGATTGTCTTTTACTGCCTATCTTTGAAGCTGGCTGCACAAAACTGAAATTGAAAGCTCTTGGGCCCCACCTCTTTCACAATATCTCAGCTCTTCCAGTTTTATGTCAGGTGAAACACAGAAGAGGAAGAATTCCTGAAGTGAGCAGTCAATTCAGGCAAGGGATGTTTTAAGCAGGTCAAGGCTTAGTAGGAAAGCAGCAAGGTCTGGAAGATTGCTGGAATTTTTCAGTAATAATGAAACTTTGAAGAAAAAGTAGCACAAGGCTTGGGCTGAAGTACCATTCCTTCTTTTCTAGGAAGGCTTATAGCAAGGGATGAGGTGGAAGGATAATCTTAAATTTATATTCTCCCATTTTCCAAAGGAAAACCTTACAATGTTGCTCAATCGGATTGGTTTTGCTTTTGTGTGAGTGTTGTTTTGTTTTTTCCCCTTCAAATCAATGCATCATTCCTTAGTATCAAGCAATTCTTCATCCAAAAAGAAAACTTCAGTGCCAGAGCTGAGAGTTTTTTTCCTTAGGACCAGTCCTGCCTGCTCTTCTGGCTCCTGCACCAGGGCCAATGATAAGCCAGGACTCAGAATTCTTTCTTTGGACAATCTCCCTGACAAACACTTAGATGAGCAACAAGAAAACTTGAAAGAGTGTAAAAGGCTCAGGCCTTCTGATCCTCTGAATCTTCAGAGAGATAAATTCAGGATTGTTTTAGCTGGGCTAATTTTGGAATTGGATTGCTCAGGGAGGCTACAGGTGGAGGTGACTGGGTTGAAAGGTTATTTCTGTTTGTCACAGGAGCTAAATTCCCCAGATCCATTTTCTAGGGATTTTCCTTCTTTATCTTGAGTTTCTCCTGGCCCTAAATTCCCCTACTGCCTAACTGGCTGCTGCCTTCTGTCTCAGCCCTGTGGGATGCTCTGGAATGACGTGCAGCCTGTGTTACTGTCATTATCTTGGCCTGAAGCCTGCAAGCTTGTGAGGCAGAGCAGTCAGTTATTTAGCGCCTTCCTTCCTGAGACAGGAGAGCTGGAATCTGTGATTTCTCGTGGCTCTTGGATCCTCTTAATGTGATGCTTTCTTGTTTGCCCCATGGCCTGTTCCTGTGTTGTCTGAGCTCACGGCACTGGTCTCTCTCCCCCTGTACATGGCTCTTGACTCCAGGTTTTGCCTCTCAGTTCCTTTGCTGGTTGTCTGTCACTCCCCTTATAGGGCCACGGCAGTTTGTTGCAGTTTGCAGAGCAAGGTGTTGCAATTTTGTGATTGTGTTGGTGTCCAAACAAACTATAAATGAATGGCTTTTGGAGCCAGGCCCGTGGATGTTGCCTCAGCAAATAGGCTCTGACTCTGTCTGCTGGAGCGCACCTGTCTCCTCAGGAACGGGTGTGTGCTCTCTGTGGTGCCCTGGTGCCTTATCCAGGTCCCTTCCCCAGGAGAGCCAGGTGTTTCTTGGCTGCAGAGCCTTTACAGGCTCGCTGCCTCCCTGGGCAGGCACCAGGCCCCATGATCAGCGTGGGGTGGGCTGGCCCGTTCCGTTCTGCAGAGGAAGGAAGGTAGAGTCACAGATACTGACACACGGGAGAAAAGCCCAGATCAGTGGACAAGATGTCTGAGGCATATGATGCTTATCTGCTGCAGTGGGTGGAGGAGGAAAGGGCATCCCTTATCTCTTCTCTAGTTCCCAGCCCGTTCTGGCTGCTTAAGGAGGCTCACTGGAGTCTTCCCACATTCCCGTACCTTCGGGTTCCTGCTGGACAGGAAACGGCTGCTGCTCCAACAGCCATTACATCTCAGCTGGTAGTGTCATTTACAGTCAGATTCCCAGGGTCCCAAAGGGTTTGGGGTGGAGTGGGTGGGAGTGGGGTGGAGGAGCTGCTTGGTCAGAAAATACCTCCCTGGGAAAACAACAAAAACATTGAAACTTGCCTAATTTCTTGAGCAGTTGGTGAAGCTGGCCTGCGATACCGAAGCACTTTGGGAAATCAAACTGACCCTTTGGAAAGAATTGGAAAGTTACAACGTGTGTGAGGCTTAAATAATACAAAAAATGTAATTGCTGTTCAACATTTCGAGGTGGGCCTGATCATCCCATTATTATTTTATGTCTGAAAGAAACTTGGAAATACAGCATTTTTAAGGGAGATTTCTATTTGTGCAGATGTTCCTGTGCAGCTGTTTGAATATAGGAAGATATTGAAAGCTGCAGAATTAATGAAAACAGAGATACAGGTGCTACTTGCAGTGAGAGAACCCAACACAGCTTGTGGTCTCTGAAGTCTGACATTTAGGCATTTTGAAAAGTGAAACTCCACACCTTAAAGGGACCTTAAAGCTTATCCCATTTCACCTCCCTGTCATGGCAAAGATACCTTCCAGATTCCCAGGTTGCTCCAAGCCCTGTCTGTCCTGGCTTTGAGCACTTCCAGGGATGGAGAAGCCACAGCTTTGTGCCAGGGTTTTTTCTCCACATCTCTTGGTTTGCGTGTATGTGTATTCAGTCTGAGTTGGCAGAGCCAGGACATGGGAACTTGTGTTTTGATATCATTATCATATATTTAAAATTTAATTTCTTTTGAATCAGTTCTGGAGGACTTCATAAAGACATTTCTACAACTTGTACAGTGCTACCTTCTTCCTGGTGCCACCCAAACCTGTTAGAGGCTGATCTCTCATCAACACAGTACTAGTGCACAGCTACAATCCCACTGAGGTATTTAATCTGGGATGAATGTGGGGAACAGGCTGTCCACATCCATCTCCACTGGTGATCTTCAACAAATCTCCCACTGTTGTTCCTCTGTTTCCATTGGTGTCCTTTGCACCTCTCTGTGGGCTTGTGGAAGACCCAGAACTCGGTTTGGAGCTCTGCCCTTGTTATGAAACAGTTTCATTGTAGTTGCCATTTAGATGAGTGAAAATTCTAAAAAAAAGATGTGGAGGAGACAGATACAAATCCTGTGAACTTCTGTAACTGGATGCCTGGTTGTGCCTGTATCAGGGAAAGCTTGCCTATCTCGGTGAGGGAGATTGGCATCTCTGTGTTGTTCATCCTGCACGTGGATATAATTAACATTAATTGCACCGATGCCCTCCGGGTGACCTTGGTGAGGTTCCAGTGCTGGAGTCGCCTGTCTATTGTCTGACACTGGTTTACATCTTCAAATACCTCCTTCCTTCCTGTGCTCAGGAGAAACTGCTGGGGCCAAGTGTGTGGCTCCTCCTGTCTCACTGGCATCTTGGTCTTCATGGAAATTCCAAAATGACACAGAATTCCTTTTCCAGGCCCATTTTCCTGCCTTAGTTCCCCGATATCTTTAAATTGCTGACCTCTCTCACACCTACCTTCTGTCACATCCACTGTTGGATTCACACTTTGTCAGAACATGATTTTGGCCAGAGTCTCACTTCTCCCAGTGTTGGGTTAGCCTGGCTTCAGGTCTGTAGGGAAGGTAAAGGATTCAAAAGCTCCTCAAACAGGGGTGACATGTGAAAAACCCATTCAGTGCAGCTGTCACTGTTTGTGTGCGTGTGTGTCAACAGCAAGAGCTCTTTGGATGAGCATCTTTATCATTGTCTTTTGTGCATAAGTGCTCTCTTTCTTTAGAGGAAATTGCCAGGTGGAGATGGCAAAGAGGTGGGAGTATAAATAAAGAACAAAATCCTGCCTTCATTTATGTCCCTGTTCTTGAGTTAATGTTACCTGGATATTGCAGACTGCAGTCAGAACCTGCCATTACAGTATTGAAAGTACCAGACCCACTGATTAAAAAAAAAAAAAAAAAAAAAAATTCTATCAAAATCACCATCAAAGAAAAATTAATCTCATTCAAAATGAACATTTTTTTTAGAAGGTATCTCCTTCCTTCAAAAATCATTGTCTCTGTTGGAAAGCAACTTTTAAAGCATGGAGTATTCAGGCTTTCAGTTTGAACATACTGTGTAGCTTTTGTGATGTGTGTTATTTTTGCAACTCTCTCCTCAACAAAGTGTATTTTTCTTATGATGGTGACTGTAGCACTTGAGGTTTTGTGTAATACTTTGCCCAGTTGTTCTCCTGCAGTGTCTGTGTTCAGATAACAGTTTTCCTGTGACATCTGTCCCTGGTACTGCCCACCCTGTGCATTCCCAGTGTCCCTGTGCCCCTGGAGCAGCACTTGGCTCTGCTGGGCCTGTACAAGTCATTCCCTGAGCCCCTGGATGAACAACTCTACTTCAACAGCTCCTCTGATGAGGGTGGGTTGTGCTCTGGTCTTTCCAGGTGAGGCAACAGTACAATTCCCTTTCCTCCCTTGCTGCTTTTTTTGCATGAAAGAAGAGGAACTGAGTGTTTTGGGGATCCTGTACTTCCCTGTTCAAACAGGCATTGAATGGGCACAATGGTTTGGGAATTGCTATTGGAGGCAGGCAGAGAGTCCCCTGCCTGGGCTGAGGGTAATTACTACTGTATTTTGGGCTGGACTGAATGAATGGGTTGCCTAAATGCCCCTCTGAACCACTCACTTGTCGCTCCTACAGCTTTTTCATTTTAGAGACTCAACATTTCATTCTAATTGACAAAGTTTCAATGGCAAACTCCAAACCAGAAGCAAAGCATTCAAAGCAGGGAAAATGCAGGAGGCTCTGGAGGTCATTCATATATCAGAGAGTCTGGACGTCATTCATCTGGAAAGAATTCAAAATTTGCCATATGTTTCTTTTGTAAAATGTTTGTAATGATATAACTCAAATATATGAATATTGGAAAATTGGCCATTTTCCATGGTATTTAAAATATATTATGTTGTGCCATATAAGCTAAATTGTAAGGAAACTGGTCAATTTTCTAAATGATTTCTAAAATCTTCAGTGCATTTTGATATATACCTACCATAGTATGTCTAATAAATACATATTTATGCAATATGGTTAGGGAAATACATACCCCTAAATGTGTGTATGTATTATATATATGTGTGTATATAAATGTAATATATATATTTTTTCCTTATGAGTTCCTTTATTTATTCTCTTAACACACAGCTGACCCTCCAGATGCATGCCAGAAATCCAGGGCTGTTTAGCCCTAAATGATGATGTTAATAATGTAAGTAATAAAACCCCTGAATTTTAAAATCAAATGTCATTACTAATAGGGTTGGAAGCTGCAGAGCTCTGCTTATGCATATCCTGGGCTGTGCAGGCTTGTCACTTTCTGGATTTTTCAATATGGTTTCTGGAGGTTTAGGGTGTTTCAGGCTTTTGGAGACCCATCTGTGAAAGAGAAGTGTTTAAGTTGTGCCTCCAAATTCTGTTTTCCTTTTGCGCCCCTGCCCCTCCTGCCAGCCCTGCAGTTCTGAGGAGACTCCGGTGGATTTCTGAACAACTCCAACAGCAGGAAACTCTGCTATTCAGAGAGAGAGGTCTGAGCAAAGGCTGATACAGCCAAGGTGGTGTTGGGATAAAGGGAGAGACTTTCTTCTCCAAAACATGGACTGGGGTAACTTGGAAGGAGGACTTGACAGGCTCATCCCATCCTGCCAACATGAGGGCTTTTGAGAACTCAATTATTTTTCATTTATAACTTATAATTAATCTAAGGTGTTAGAAGGGAGATTAGAATTAGCCTTTAACTTGGTAGGTATAGATTTTTCACACTGGGAATTTATGTAGCACCCCTTGTATTTATTGGGTGAAGCATTTTGAATTTTGCTGAACCACTGTGGGGAAAAAATGGATTCAGTGTAACCTCAGAAGAAGCAGTTAGGTACTGAACAGGCTCCCCAGGGAATGGTCGTGGCTCCAAAGCTGCCAGAGCTCCAGGAATATTTGGACAATGCTCTCAGGGATGGGGTAGGACTGTTGGATGTCTGCTTGCAGGGTCAGGGGTTGGACTGGATGATCATTCGGGGTCCCTCCCAACTCAGGATAATCCACAATTCTATTAACAAGTTGCCAAGTTGTAATATCCACTCTTGCTTCACGTTGGCTGTCTGTGAGTGCATGTATTGGAAGGATAGGAGGGAAGAAGGGAGACCTTGGAGATATTTTACACTCTTTGAAAGGAGGTGGTGAGTGTGAGTGTGGCCACATGGATGGACCTCTTGTAACTTTGGTGGGCAAAGAGTCTTCTGTTAAACTTCAAGGGGAGTTCCAGATGCTGATCAAGAACAGTCTGTGTCTCTAAATGTCCCTTCTGACCTGTTCCTCCTGACTCATTAATCCACGATAATTTAAATTTATGTCCTGTCCCTTAAAAAATGATTTTCAGCCCCTGTTCTTTGAGCATCTCTTACCATCTGCCATGTGAAATGTTCCAGCTTGATTTCATTTGGTGGAACATTCCTTTTCCTGTTCCATCCTCTCTCCCTGGCAAAAGTGACCTGCCCCAGCAGCACAGGCAGCAGCACGTTTTTACATGTCTGATGTTCTCTCCCTGCCTGGGAGAAGCCAGGGAGCTGCAGATCCGTGGCACTGCTCTGGTAGCGTGTTGGCAGGCACATGAAGCAGATTCTCCAGTCACCCTTAACGCCAACAGTGAGATTTATTATCTCCATTTCTCTTAGGGAAATTAGCCCAGGGAATTAATTTATGGTGTTTTGAAATGCTGTTGTCTTATCGAGTGACTGCTTGCTTATAGCCAAACTCCCTGTTACCTTTGGTCACAGAGATTACGTGTTTAATGTGAGCTTTAACGGGGGCAATTAAAAGGGCACAAGTGAACACAGTCACACTCCAGGCCATTTATGGCATTTGATCCTTGTACAGCAGGAATGACCCCTTCCAGCTCACCTTCTCTCTCAACATTGTATCTGGGAAGGGAGATAAATTCACAGTTAATAAAGATAAGGCTGGAAAACTCCCTTTGTGAACTTGTGAATAGCTCACAAGTTGCAGTTCAGTTTGTAACAGCAGGATGCAGCAGTATCTCATAATTCCATGAGCCAGAAGGAACCACTGCTGAGGGAACAGGAATTAGGAATACCTTGGTTTCACCGTACTGGACAGCAAGATTTCAAGGGCTAAAATCCCCTGCATTAGCATATTATTGATGAAGTCCTTCCATTTCTCATGGTACACATTGCAATCTTTTGTGATTCTTCAGCATTTCTGGAGTAATGGTGCTCTTGGCAGGGACGGCTCTTGTGGGTACAGTGCTTATCCAAGCATCCACAATGGTGTTGAAGATGGAGTGGTGACTCTTGCCCTTCTGTCTCCTACATTATTTATATTTGTATTATCATTAATTAATGATTTATGGAGCCCATTTTGCAAACCATGAGCCCATTTAGGGCAGTATAAAGCAGTGTGGATGTAAAACATGCACACACACAGGTGCTTGCCCTGTGCACAGAGGAAGCCACCTTAGGGATGGAAACTGGCAAGAATTGCAAAAATGTACAAAAACTATTTAGTCAGAGGGCAGAGCCCTGTATCCCAAGAACTGGAGAAGGATAACTAGAATGTAATTATTCTGAATTGTATTTAAACATCAGTTTCTCTTGCAAAGTCTTGTTGTAGTTTGACTCAGTCTCTTTGCTGCACAAAGTAGCACAACCTCAAGTGGATATTCCCCCTTGAGGGAGTTCCATCTCCAGTACCTCCAGGATGCTGAGAGGGTTATTTCGTCATGGTAATGGAGATATATGTGCAAGATACAGTGCTTTTCTCCTATGAAATTAGACACCCCCAGTTAAACAGGTATCTTGGGGTTTTGTATCAAACCACACATCTAGGAGTCCCCAAAGGGCTTGTATTCCCACAGTTCCTGCAATGTCTCTCAGTGTTTTTCTCCTTTCATCCCAACTCACATGTACAGTTCTTTAGTTGGAAAGGTGCTCCAGGAGCTCCTTTTGAACTTCCTTTTTCCTTTAATCATAGCTGGATGGCTCTGTTTGATATGCCAAGTCTGTCTTTTTGAGGATTTTGTGTTACCCATCACTATCATGTGATGGCATTAAAGTTAGATTTCAAATCCAGCTGATGCTCGAAAACATATGGCAGGAGAAACTTTGAGGAGATCAGTTCACTGTGGTCACTTGATCTCCATCCAAACAGGTTGTATCTGTGTCGTTTTTGAGCTGGACAAAATGTCCTGGGCAGTATTTCCACTGTAAACATAAACATCGAGGTAATCATGTATTGGGTGTAAGGATAAACATCCTCACTTGTATTTAAACGTCCATCTTCCTCTCTCAATCAGATAGTGGAGTGACAATTGTGTGTGGGATTTTTTTGTTCATTTTGATTTTGTGGTGTGGAGCACTCGTATGAGCTTGGCTTGTGAGGGAATATCTCAATCACTGGCATATCACACACAGGTTACATCAGTGCAGCTGAAAGCTTTCTCTGTAGTTATGCCACACAGGTTTACCTCCGTGCCCATAAAACCACATCCACCAGGGACCTCATCAATGCAAATACACTCAAGAGCAGCTAATGAGGATTTTAATTTAGCTTTAAATACCTTTGGTGCTGGGTAGGCCTTTACAGCACCAGGCGGGGAAATCTCCGAAGCTCTGGCGGCTTTCACCATAAATGTCACTGCACTGTATTTATTGTTTGTTTTAGCTGCGTTTCTAATGACCAAAAAGCTCATTTCTCAGATTACACCAATGCTGTGTGTTACTTCCCAGCACCCTGATTTGTTTAAACACAGTGCAAAATGCAGGAGTTGGCCAGAAATAATTTTCCCATATGGGACCAAATGTGCGAGTAGGAGAGAACTGACAAAACATCTCTGGAAAGACTTTGAGGGAGACCCTGGGAAGGTCCTGACTTCACTGGGTGACAGGATTTTATGGAGGTGTGTGCTGAGGTGTTACAGATACCTGTGATCCTCTATCAGCAAGGATCCTTGGAAGGACTTTCCCCAGGGTTACTCGATAAAGAACATTTTGCTGTATGTAGTAGAGCCAAACTTGTAAGATTAAGGCTTGTCTTGCCAATGTTTTATAACTGCCCAGACGTTTGCAGGCAAGGATTACTTATTAATGCTGCTGTTATATTGAGTGTCACCTTTCCTTCTAATTCCTTCAATCCTCAGTGAGTCATTATAGACTTCAGAGCTGACTTCAACCTTTCTCGAGGCCTGTGTTTGCCAGACCCTATCAATGGGAGATTTATTGCCCTGAGGTGGTATTTTCCAGCCTTGGTCCAGAACCGGTCTCATTTACGACAGGGTAGGGGCAGAGTTTTCAGAGGCTCACAGTCTTAGTGCTTGTTTGAGGTTTGAGGCACCTGTCTTAGGGTGTTACATGCTCCCACTATGAGGTAGTTCTGGTGCTGCTTCTCCTCTTCTTTTTCCCTTTACTTTTTTTGAGTTTCTCTCACCTGACACTTTTTCTCACAAACTTTCAAGAGTCCCTTTTGCACCATCCTTTCCAGCTGATCTCCTACCCTTGGAGTGCCCAGAAATTCCAGCTTTTCTTTACCTTTTCTGCCTCTGCAGTCGACTCCTTCCACAGCCTCTCTCTCTTCTCACTTTCCTTACAGTCCCAAGTTTTTGTAACCGCATTTATCCTGCACAGAAAATTTATATCTGGTCATATTCTGGGAGCTAACAAAAAAACAATCTGAGTCACGAGCTGGCTATGATTTAAGGCCACGGTATCTTATGTGATACATAACTTCTTTAAATCGGGGAGAGAAAACCAAGATCCCCAAATCCCTTTTACCCAGACACTGAGATGCTGGATTGTACCATCCCATGTCGACGCTCAGTCCCACACTAGTAGGACACCAAGTGTTGGGCAAAGGGGCCTGATGAGCTGCTGGGATAATAGTTTTTTGCTGTATTTCTCAACTGGTTTAGGATATGTAGTGCAGACTTCTAGGAGTCTGTTTGCACAGCTGGAAACCTGCTGTAGCCGGCATGATTCCTCCATTTATAATGTCCTACGCCTGATGTGTTTGGTAGCTTTGGTAAGGTGCCTCTCAGATCTCACACCAGGGCCTGGCCCTGCCATCAGGAACACACCATCCCTTCAGCTATGTGGCCAGCCTCAGCAGACACCAAGGATTAGCTTTGCATAAGCTTGAAGTACAGACAAAACGAGGTGAAAATCCTCCATCTGGCTTTTCTTAATAGAGTTTGCAACATTTGCCTTCCCTGGGTGACAGGATTAAGTGTCCAGTAAACATGAGAAATATCCTTCTGTGTACCAATTCAGGCACTATTAAAAGCCCACTACCATGAGCCTGTGCTCCAAATCCCAGCTTTCTGAGCTGTTTAAGGCCTGGCTCCTACACTGGAGACACTTCACTGCTTGACAGCTGCTCAGTGGCCTATATACAAAATGAGTCCGAAATCTCAATTTGATCGTTCCAGGGCTTGCAAGTGCATCTCAGAATCACTCTCACAGCTTGACAGCCTGGAAGGACATGCTGTAGATCTGGAGTTAGATTAATTCGTCTTGGAATTTTGGAAACAGGCCTGCAACGCCAGGCAGAGGTGGAGAACCAGAGACTTGGCAGGGAAAGCTTTCCCTTTCCAGGCATATACATTGTGTTTGAAGCCTGAAATGAAAGCAGATTTTTCCAGCCCTTTAAAACTTGAAGAAATCTGTCCCTCTGTCCCACCTTCCACCATGAAATAGTTTCCTCCCGAACACCTGTTGGAGGCTGATGCAGAAGTCTGTGTGTTGGCCTCTCCAGAGAGGTGAGGTGGGCTGGCAGGAGCCACCCCACAAAACATCAGCAGTCACTTCAGCTCACAGTGAAAGCAGCTGCTTTGCTCCACGTCTCATAAACGCCCTGAACAAACTTTTACACGTTTGTGCTGAGAGAAGGGATAGATACTCCTTATCCACCTCCCCGCCAGTGCTCAGCACGGCCCGGCAATTTCGGTGGGGCCGTGGTTATCAGGTGAGCAATGAGGAGGAGTGTGAATGGAGATAGGGGATGGGCTGGGCACAGTGGCAATGAGCAGGTTATTGCAGCTCTGCTGGCGCCGGCGGGGCTGGCCTGGGTAGCTCAGTGGCCTGCGAGGGAGGGCCATGCTCAGATGGCTCCTCACCCACACAGCGATGAGTAAACACCACCCAACGTGACATCCAGTGCCAGCCCTTGCTGTCACCTACCCTCCTTTATGGGGGAAGGTGAACTTTGACCTTGCCTCTGTTTGCCAGGTCTCCCTTTTGTATTTGCCCTGTCGAAACCAAAGCAAGGGAAGAGTTGTTCAGTAATGCTCCTCCTCACAGCCTGCACATCCTCCCCAAAACATTTCCCATGGTGGTTTCCAAGCAGCTCAGGAGCACCTGTCTGTATGCTGGCTTTTCAAGGCTCTGTGCAGAAATTCACTGTCCTGCTCACAGACCAACACTCCTCTGAAAACCAGAACCTGTGTTACCAGATTTGACAAGGGAGATGATTCAGCTTCAAGTCTGAGGTTGTCTTTGTCAATCCAGCTGTTCAAACTGTGGTTCTAAGTCAAGTATCTTGCAGCACAGTAATCATGGGGACATGAGAAACAAGGGGCTGTAATATATCAAGTTGTTGTGTTCCATTTTTTTCATGTGTTGTGGTATCAAGAGGTACAGAGGGTTAATGGCAGGTCTGGAAGCAGAATTGGGTTGTCTGATCTGTGGGAATATATCCAAAGATCATCATTAGATGACTGAATTCTCAGTTTCTTTGACAACCTTTTCTTGAAAGTCATCTCTTAAAACACCACACTTTAGATTTTAATGCTAATTAAAGATGGCACTTTTTACAGTATTTTTTAATGCTGTCAACTGGTACGTGTTCAGAGTTAAGTTTACGAGAAGACTGAAATAAAGAAGGAATTGTCCTCAGAAAGGAATTAAGAATCTCCTAGCAGTAATGAAGTGAGAAATGCTCAGGCAGAAGGGCCATAGGATATGATCCGAGCCTCTGGAAATGCAAAACCTTCTTGTGCAATTTGGGAAAGCTTGACTCTTGTTCTGAGCAGTTTTCAGAGCATTTCTTCATCCCAGGGGTGTACAATACTGTACGAGACAGAAATGACAGATGATTCAAAAGGAAAAGCAATGCTTAACTTGTACACCAATTGCTGTTCCCCTTGTCATAGGAAGTGCTTTACTAAATGGGGTTTCTAAATGTACTTTCTGATTTCTCTGCAGACTCTAGATATTCTTTGTTTTCAGGAATTCTGAATAGAGCTGAGATACTGAGTTCTGACAATCTTCCGTAACTAGCAATGCTCCATTAGCTAATTGCTCAGTGACAGTGACCTTTCTGGGTAAGTCCACATGACAACCACATAAATGCCACCCTGCTGCTTCCTGATTATCTTTATAAACCATTTGCTGTATAGCTTTATTCCTCAGTTAATAGCACCTTTGGCTTCACATGTTTTTAAGTGTCAAGGCTGGTCCAGGAGACAGGCTTTGCTTGTTTGGAGTCCACAGGGAAGGTCAGCCTTCTTTACGAGGAAATACCTGAGGAATTTCTTTGGGGAACCTAATCAACTCCTCATGGATTTCTGTTCCAGAGGTGGTGTGTTCCTAAACATCCTGCCCATGACCTGGCAATGGAGGAGCTTGTTCTGTGTGTAGATATGAGACCAAAGAGTGATGAGCAGAAGAGGAAATATGGGGTGGACTAACTGGTCTTGGCCAGAGCTGTGTTGCTTTGCTGGCTTGGTGTTGTGTCAGGAGCAGTGTGGCCTAAGGCAAGAGAAAAGAGGTGCCTGGCAGTGTGTGAGCTGTGCTGTTCCTCTGGTACAAGAAAGTCCAAGTCTCAGGAGGTCTCAGTGGGCTGGCAGTACTGTGAGGGGCTCTCCAGGGTCTAACATCCATCCTTACCCTTCAAGCATCTGTGATCTGGAGCGATAAGGGTTTCCCATATTGGGAGATACTAGCTTAGTATATAATCATGGATCTTTTGGGAGACAGTAGAAAGACAGGACAATTATAACTGGTCCATCCTTCCTCCCCCATGTCACTACCCAAGGCATCAGAAGAGTTCAATGCCCTGTGCTTAAATGCACATAGTAATGGCCTAAGTAGTGGAAAATTAATTTAATCAAACTAGGCCTGGTTGTGGGGGTAGTTGATGCTTCAGGTCTTTGAAGTGTTTTCCTTCCTCTTTAAACCACTGTGTTTCCCTTTGAACAGCATCTCGAATAAACATTTGGTTTTTTTTATTTTCTTACTATTTTTATTTTTGCTGTGCTTGGGACTCTACTTAAGACAGCTGATTTATGCCTAGGCCAAATATGCAAGCTGTGGGATAACATCTCCAAGGATTGATATCCTTCCCTCCTGTCGCTTAGTTAAAGATATGGGGCCATGTTGTGGAGTCATGATTTAACCCACCAGCTGTGAGTGAGAGTTTAAACACCATTTAGTGTCTCAGCCCTTTGCTTCTGATCTGGAGATAATGAGGAGGTTAAATACCCATCCAATCTGGATGGAGATCACAACCATGGCTTATGTGGGTGTGGCCCATAAACTTTTATGGCAGTCTTGGATACTGCTGAGAGGTTTGTGGCTATCTTGTCTTGGATCTCCAAGGATCTGCCTTTCATTGGGAGAGACTGAGTTACAAGTGGTTGTGTTGCAAAAGCCCTTAATAATTCTGGATATATGCAGAGGGTTGCTGGCTGTGGGCTTTGCTTTTGGATCTATGGAGGTTTCAGTGGAGGCAGGAGGAAAATGAATCTGACACCCTTAGAAGAAAAAAGGTTCTCTCTGTTTCTGGTCTCACACTGTGGTCGTTACCACATGGGTTGCGGCATCCTGATCACTAAGTCAACCCCGGAGCATCCATCTCTCAGGTGACAAATCCCAAGGAAGAATTAAGGATGCAGGTTGCAAAACCTGATGCAAGTTTAGCTTCAGCAGGCCTTGAATAAGATTGAACTTAGAGAGAGTGGGGGAAAGAGTGGCTCAGCAGAGATTTTGGTGAGGAAAGAAAGAGGACAGTTTAATGGAACAATTTTTTTGGTTTTTCTCTTTTGGTATCTTCCACTTCTGCTGTTTTTTAGGACTCCTCTCTAGTCCAGTCTTGTTCAAGTTCCTGCAAAGAGCAGTTTTGTCTGCCCAAAGTAAAGCATGGTTGAAGTCCTGACAACCAGATTTTCAAGACTGCTTAATTAGATGTTTCCTTCTCATCCTATGGCAAAGTAAGCTGTTGGTGCCATTGTAAAGGCTGGTTGGGAGTAGATGTCATCCCAGTGACAAGAGAAGCATCTTTGATCATACTGGGGCCTTTATCCATGTTTTTGGATGTGTCCTGTGTCAGGTATTTGCATGGAGCAGAGGTTGCCTCAATGGATTGTCTGTGCCTGTGTTTCCTTACATTCTTGTGCAGTGTTGCTCCACACTCAGCCCTCGGAGTTTTTTTGAATTTGGTGACAGTTGATTTATGGTGAGATGTGTAATGGTGTAATCAAGGGCAGCACAGGCTCCAGGATATGAGCCTGGTGCTGCTCCCTCTGAAGTTACGAATAATAATCCTGATGACTGGTTGGAAAAAAGCCTGCAACTGCTATGCCACCCCAGAGCCTTTTCCTTCTGGCAGCATTTCCGTGGACCTCAGTGCAGAGAAATTATGTTCTCTATCTCTTGGCCCTTTTATTCCCCTGGATTCTTTCTCTTTTACTTCCTATGCCTCATTTGTTCCACTGTTCTGAACCATAAATAGTTCTGGTAGTAAAACACATCTACTGGGGGTTGTATGGGCTGTTCTTGCAGTTCTTGTTCCTTTGATGTATTCTTTGAATCCGTTATATCTTACTTGGAGCCTGAAGAGATGTGACAAGACAAGTAATGCAGCTGGTAAATATTTTAGCATCTCGCTTGGAGCACTTGAGAGCAGTCTGGTAATGTTCTCAGTGTTGAGTTATTTTCACATGGATAATGCAGTGTCTTCACTGCTCGATCTGAACTCTAAGATCAACTCAGATTTTGGGCAAAGAACACTTGAATCTCTGTCCCTGAATTTGTTTGGATGTCTGGTCCTGGGATCTTGTGTTGCTGCCTGGCTTTCCAATGCTGCTGAGAGAAGTGAAAACAAATCTAACTGCATTGCTCTGAGGAAGTTCACCTGCCTTGCGCCCGAGATGGCCCAAGGTTTTAGCCACAGCTTATGAAGCCTTACACTTGATTGATTCTTGGGTAGGATCAATGCAGCGTGGGGCTCCCATTCTGCTGGGGCCTTTGCTGGAAAACCTACATTTCAGCCCCTCAATTCAGTTGAAGCAGCCATGCTCAGTGTCTAACTGGACTTTACCTGTAATTTTCAGATTCACGCTCATTGCCCAAGATGTTTTCAGGTGATGCAGCCTCTCCAGGGATGCAGTTGGTGGGGCAGGGTGGACCTGCAGCATGATTCTGTTAGTGGTGGCCTTGGGAAGAGCGTGCTTTGTCACACTGCCAGAGATAAGTGACATACTGTGGCAGAGCAGTAGGAGAGGTCTGACTTACCTGAGCATCATCTTCTGCTGGTGTAAAGACATTACAGCTTAAGTTCACTGAAGATTAAATCAGACATTCAGTGATGATACTTCTGGGCTTCTACAATGTTCTGAAGTGCTTCTGTAGATTTAACAGAGTTAAAGGCTAATAGTTCAAGGCTAATAGATAAATATGTAGACAATCTAGAGAAATAAATGGGCAGTGTTCTTTCTCCAAGACTTTTAAAAATCCCTCTGTCGAATAATTTAGTGAGAACATAAATAAGAGATAAATGACAGGAACATGAATCCATACTGTAGTTTTTGCACTTGGCAAGTTTATGCTTTGCCCTCTTGTGTATCCTTGCTGCTGCTATACTGAACAATGCCACTCTGAATAGCACAGTGAACATTATTTTCAGTGTTTTAAGGTGCAACTCTTAGTGCTGAGGTGACAGAAGGATTCATACAGTCAGAGTCTATTCTTACCTGTGCAAACCTCTCTGAATTGCAGCTATCAGCTGCCCATACAAACTTGGGTAAGTGTGGGCAAATGTCTCTTCATTGACTTAAACCACACCACAATATGAAGTTATTACAATAGCAACTAGAAGCCATAACTAAGATCAAGTTCCTGTTTTATGCACCTAGAATGAGTGATGGCCTCAAGAATGGAAAAATCACATTTTAAAAAGAGAAAAGTGAGATTCTTGCTGCCATTTTACAGATAGGAAGCCTGAAGAACAGTCAGTTGAAGTTGTGTGCTTGATGTCACAGGGATTGCATGACAGAGGTGAAATTGGTCTGCACATCTAGTTTAAGGCCTTAATGCCATGGATTTCTCCTCTTCCTGGCTTATTCCTTCTTGGAACTGCTGGTGTCTTACACACTGCTCCAGCTTAGCCCAGGCTGTCTCTCATTTAACTCTTTCTGACAGAATACTGTGTGCTACTTTTAAAAGCCTCCTGGGCTTGGAGCCTTTGGAAGCTCATCCCTCCCAGAGGCTGGCAGTGACAGCTCTGCTGGTTCCTACTGGCACTGCTTTGGGAGTGTTGCAAAGGGATGGAAACAGGGTGTAGCTGATCTGAAGCAAGGGCATGTTCATGTGATTTACATGCTGGAGGCCAGAGGAAAAGGGCTGCAGTCAGTATTTCCACTCCCTTGTGTGTCTCCTACTCCCCACTTTCTTTCTGTCCCCTCTGTTGGGGCATCAGAGGCAGCTTCTTGTTGTTCATAGTCACTTACCGAGATGCGATGGACATGTCAGCTCAGGACAGGATTTCCACTCAGGGCAGAAAGCCTTTAGTAGGAAAGGTGTAATTTTAAGGGCTCTCAACTGAAAGAAAAAAAAAAAAAGAATTAAAAGCCAAAAAATTCCCACCTGAGTGACTGAGAAATGGAAATCTGATTAGAGAACTTATGATCTGGGCTGGGGAGATTCTTCATGTGCTTGTAAAATCACATTTCCTCAGAGATTGGGGCAGGAATTGTGACATTGAATTTCATTTTCCTTTACATTTGTATACCAAAAATAAATCCTGCCTAAGTCATTCAGTGTCTTCTTGATGGTTTAGAAGCAGTCAGGATGACAACAGCTACTGGTCAGAATTGTCAGAATCAGCTCATTATCACAGCTCGCAGTACTTGACCTGGTGCTCTGGCCAGGAGGAGACATTCAAGAGGGTGCCAGATTCCCTTTAAATTAAGATCTTGCATATGGAATTTGTGCTTCCTAGAAAGATGCTCTTCCTACTCACAGATATAATCAGTGTAATACTGGTACTAAGGTAGAGAGGATGGGGAGCTGGGCATCTGTTCTCTGTTACAAAGGCCGTAAGGGGTAATCAGAGTTACAGAGAATATTCCCCCTCTGCAGGAGAGGGTTCAAATGAATGAAGGGTGTGGTTTGCAGAGGAGCTCCACACCTGTGTTTTTACAGATAGAAAAGCTGCATGCTTTGCATCATGGCTTTGTTTTAGCCTCGTGTCCATGGTCAGTTCCTGCCTTCCCTCTCTTCCCTGCCTTCTTTCATCCTCTGTCCATCCCCTCCTGCTGAATCTGATCAAGACCTGAGACAACATTTTGGTACATGTGTCCTCCAAAGCATTTGTCCATTTTTTCCATTGATACCAGATATGTTACCAAGTTTTCAGTTAGAACTGCAATTTGCCCTTCAGATGTGCTCAGTCCTCTAAATCAGGAGGAAAATCTGAAAATATTTGTAAGAAGGCAGAATAGATGTCACAAAACTTTGGACTTTCATATATAAATTTTTTATCAAGGTCTTCAAAGCTGTACAGATGTAATCAGATCTTGTGGTTTTAGGAATCCTGACTATTTCTGTGGGAAAAGTCTTCATTTTCTATGCACACTATGTTTGCAGCAGCACAAAAATAAGCTAGAAATGTATTGTTTTAAAAATACTGGCATATCTAGGTTTTGATCAAGTCTCCATAAAAAGAAGAGGGTTTGGCCTAAAAACTGTATACAGAGAAGATAAATCTTATATCAGTGCACAGCTTAAAAAAAGTCATTATTTTTAACCAAACATATAAATACCTGCCTTTTTATTTTTATGGGGTTGTTTTGGTTGTTTTCTTTTTACATCAAAAAATAAACTATAGACAAGCATGGGAAACAATAAATCAGGGTGTGTCAGTAGTAAATGCTCTAACAAGTTCCCATTGCACAGTGGTATGAAATTCCTCTGGGAACATATATTTTTATATACATGTCAGAGGTCTAAAAATATGTTACTAGAATAAACCACAGTGTTAGAAAAGAGGAAAAGGACATTCCAATTTGTTTTATTGTTCTGTTTTGCAAATGAGAATTTGTAATCTGAATGCAAAAATTTTTTTTCTTTGCAAAACCTGTGACAGAAAATGATCCAGATTAGACTGAGTTAAGTGAAACTAAGACTGTGGGACTGATCCATAAGGAAATGCATTGTGTTCCTCTGGAAATGACTGCTGATCTTTGCATCTGAAATGACTGCTGGTCTTTCCATCTTTAGCCAGAGCTGTGTCAAACTCAGCAGTCCCAAGGGTTGTTTTCCCTCCAGTGCAGGCAGGAGATGATGGATCATGGGATGGTTTGGGGTCTGTTCTGCCAGCATTGCTGGGTGGTTGTGCCTGAAAGGGTGAGACAGGATCCAGACTTTGAGTGAAATAATGTGGATGATCAGCCCTTTGTACCTCTGGCTTTGGAAGCCTTTCCAGAGGTGCTACACATGGTGCTGTTCCCCAGTCTGGGAGTGGGGCACAGAGTCTGGCAAACAGGAGGTGCTGTTTGCCAGACTCTGTGGCAAACAGCACAGAGTTTACAGCTGCCAGGGCCCAGTGTCCCACTGTGGGTCACCAGAGTAGCTGGAGATCACTCCAGCCCCATCAGCCCCACCCAGGAGGCCTGGCCACAGGTCCTGAGCTTTGGAAGTCCCTGTGGCCCTGCTCTGAGCGGGATGGCCCCGGCTTGAGCGTGCTGAGGTTCCAATCCCGGGGCAGTGCGTGTGAAACATGGCTGCTGGGATGGGATTTGGGAAAGGGCACGGCAGTTCCTTGCTCTGCTTCCAGTGGAAAACAGGAAACCTGCAGGGTGGTGCCTCCTGTCCATGCCAGACTTAGGGCAAGCAGCTCCTTTATTCACACTAACTCTAACCTTGCCTTTGATATTTATGTTTCCTTGAGCTGGAGCAGTGCTGGGAGGCTCCATTTGGAGAAGGAGTTTGTTGGGGGGGCTGAGTACACCTCCCCACACGTGTGCACACACCTTCACTCACAGACACACAGCCCTCACTGATGTTGGGAGAAATGACCAGTCCCTGCTCCTCTGCAAAACTGTTCTTTATCAGCTGTGGATGAATGGAAGGCTGGTTTGGAAACAGATTGTCTTATTTATAATGGCCTAATCAGGCAGATCAAGAGAGCCTTTTTACCTGTGTTTTCTAATCAGAACATGCCACCAAGTCTGTTTGCTTATCTCTTGAACCTCTGCTGTCCAAACAGAACACAGGGTATCTTTGCAATGGCAAAGGTGAAGTCCTCAAGCCCTGTCATCTGAGAGAGAGCTCAGGAAGATTTAGAAAATAATGGTGTTATTCTGCTGCAGTCCATCAGCTGGAAGTGCTGGGTCTGCCATTGCTGAAGGTGGATCTGGCTCCTCTCCTAGCTAGTGCTGGCCTGCAGGAGATGGGGTGTGCAGTGCTGGTGACCCCAACTCATCCTGAACAGCCCAGAGACAAATGATGCCCTGTGAGACTTGTGTAACCTCGTGCACAGCAGGGAATGTTTAGGTCAGAAAGAGGAATAGTCACTGACTTCACTGAGCACAGACCCTGCATTAGTATGAGCTTGTTGTCATGGCTGGAGTCAGTTCTTTCTAATTTTGTCTTCTTGCTACATATTCTGGCAATGAACTTGCTTTTCAAGAAACTAGACTGGAACAGGCCAGCTTTTTTTTTTTTT
>VYXD01001992.1:312287-331315 GCA_013397195.1 Hylia prasina | reverse complement strand
TTTTTTTTTTTTTTTTTTGTCAAGAAATAGACAGTATAGATTGTGTGAGTGAAGAAGAGGCAAGCACTCAACTACCTTTCAGTTATACACCACACATGTCTCTGGTGTATAAATAGCATGAAGAGTTAAGCCCTCCTTAGTATTTCTCCTTCTCTTGTACTGTGTCTGAGTGATGACTGTGGTGACTCTCCTCAAACAAACACCTCTCCCCCCTCCACCCCTGTGCAGAGATTCTTCTCCTTCCCTTTCTTTTTTTGCCAAGATAAACTCTGTGTGTAAATTGGATGAGCCCTGAGTACATTAACGGGGAGGGGGTGGAACAAAAATAAGACCCTAATTAATAGTTTTGTAACCAGGGGAATGAGAGGAGAATAATCTGAGGAATAACAAGAACAGCTTTCAATCTGTTACTTGCTGTGTGTTTGTGCATGTAGTTGTACACTAAAATAATTCCAGCTGTTCTTCCTTCTTTTAATAATGGTTCATTGCTTTCCTGTTGTGGAGCCATATTTGGACAAACATTAACCAGATCAAAGCCTAATGGATAGTTATGATGGCTCTGATTCAGCAAAGCACTTAAGCACAGTGTTTCATTGTAACTTGAATGGGACATGCTTTGACTTCAGCAAGATATAAGCCCTGCTCCAGCCAGTGACAGGAGAAATGCCTGTGTGACTTGGCGTGGGTGTGTGTGCTGTGCTTAAAACTCTGAGGTAAAGTGAGTTCCCATTCTAAACAAGGATAATGGAGCCTTCTTCATGCAAGGTATCACTGTTGGACTACGCACCCCTTTGCCTTCCTGAATCTTGGCCATTCCCATCGTGGAGTGTTTTAATAGCTGTGCTAGAGCCAGAGTCAGTACTAGAGCCAGAGGAGGTTGTGGAAACCAAGATTTACAGTCAAAGGGAGCAAGGACAGAGGAATACCATGAAGGAAGAATGGGAATGTGCCCACTGAACAAGGCCTCTGACTGCTGTAACTGCCAGAAGATTCATCTGTCTCCAGAAACTGTCTTTGTTAGTGCCTTACAGCAGGTGCTTAGGAAGAGTTTTAAGAAACAGGAGAAGTGCTGAATTCTCCCTTCCTTGGTGAGAGTCAGTGGCCTGGGGACATGCTGAGCTGGACACTACATGTGGACTGTGATGTTATTTTCTGCCAGGAACACAGCGAGGGTCCCTGCAGCCCCCCTGGTGCTGGAATGATTTCATAGAAGAGAGTTTCACTTTTGAGCAAGACATGAGGAAAAGAGGCTGAAATGATGTTTGCTGAAGTCTTCCCGTTGATTCCTCCTCGATGGTGTAAAATCTTGAGTGTACAATTTTATTGTCTCATCCAGGCCATTAAAGTATAATAAATTATGGCAGCTTCTAGGATTTAAGATACTTTTTTTAAGTGGCTGGGCTATACCGCCTTGGAAACACTTGGAATTCCCCTTTGTGATTGTCTGGGAGTTATTTATAGTAAGTCCTTACTCTGATGGCAGAGTCTACATCACAGAACTGCTGTTTTAAAGGGGGTGTGGTTTCATTTGGAAGTTTTGCTCACTGTGTTTGCCATTTCATGTTTCTGGTTCTTAAGCCGCTGTCACGAGTGAACAGAAGCAGTTTGTGGCACATTGCCACCACACACAGGGTAGGTTTGCTTTGCTTGGAGCACTCCCTCTGGAACAGCTTTCTGATGGGAACATCATTATCAGCATGGCCACGTGCGTTGGGCCTCTGATGGGCCAGACTGTCCTGAGGTACCGGGGTGACAGCCTGGAGAAAATGGAGACATTAGGGGAGGAGAGGGAGGGGAATTTAATTTCCTTTGCCCTGACATTGATGTTATTGTAAACTCTCTAAAATGGCACCTTCTGGCTCAGAATTAAGTAGCCACGATGACATGTCTCAGTTTGTCGAGACTGATTTTCTTGTCCAGTTAAAGTGGGAGAGTCTTATGTCTTTAAAGCTTCCTGGCTCCCAGGAGGAAAATGCCAAACTTGTCAGAGAAAACAAACAGTGGCTGTCCCAGCCTGTGTGTGTTCCGATTAACGAATCTATTAGGCTATAAAACCTGGGACCCCCTTTCCTGGAGAAAGAGCATACATTAGGAAGCTGTTGACAGTTCCTAAGTCTGACCCTTTGCACAGAGCTGGAGACCTATCAGCAGCTCCGAGGGGCTGTTTTTTCCAGGAGGTCTTGGAGAAGTTTTTGACGCTCCGTAAATGCCAGATGTGTTCTTGTTGTTCTTGTTTTAATCTGTAACGTGGGAGGCCAGAGGGAGAAAAAAGGAGGAGCCGCGGCACAGCTGAGTGTTCCTGTTCTTTTGGTGTAATCAAAACGTGTTTGGAGGCACATTACCTTGGGCTGGGATATTGTTGGCTCCCTCAGACTGAGCAGGGCCTGCTTTAGTGGCAAGTTCCTTGGTGGGTTTGCTGCAGGTACAACAAACACCCAGTGTTGAGATTGATGGCTTTCCATGCTTTCAGCTAAAAGGGAAGGAATCACTGGTGTTGCATCCAGCATTCACTTCCCAAGGAGATGCAAACCCCCAGTTCTGATATTTGAGGACATACAAACCCCATTTTACAAGAAAAGGAGTTAAGCCCCATATTCTTGGTGTATTCCTGTGAAAGCAATTACCTCTTCCTTGTTTCCCCCTACCCTTTTTCCTGGTACTGTTGCTTGTTAGAGAGACAGCTTTTTTCTCTGGCATTGTGGTATTCATCAAGCAGAAATGCAAATCACTCCTGCACTCCTTCATATACTCTGCTGAGTGACTTTACACATGGAATGTTGGGGATTTCTCTTATGAGGAAGGGCCCAGGGAGCTGGGGCTGTTCAGCCTGGAGAGGAGCCCTCAGCCCTGGGTGTCCCTGGGTGTCCCTGGGTGTCCCTGGGTGTCCCTGTTTGCAGGGAGGGGCAGAGCAGAGCCCAGGATCTGTTCTGGGGGCCCAGAAATGGCACCAAAGGAACAGGCATGGACTGAGCCCAGGAATTCCCGCTGTACAGGAGGCAGAACTTCTTCCCTGTGCAGTGACAGAGCCATCAACAGATTGTCCAGAGAGGCTGTGGAGTGTCCTGGGGATATTCCAGAGACTTTGGACACAATCCTAGGCTCTGGGGTGGCCCTGCTGGAGCAGAGAGGTGGCACCAGGTGACCCACTATGGTCCCTTCCAACCTGACCCATTCTGTGACTCTGAATATTTCCATGAGTTTCTGTCTCTGTCCCTGGCTGAGTCCCTGGTGCTGTCACAGCTGAAGGAGGCAGTTGCAGAGTAGGCTTTTGCTGCAGTTCCCTCCCAGCCAGCCATGCACACAGCTCCCAGCCCAGCACACAGCCAGCAAGGCTGGTCAAACCAGTGGTCTCCCCAGCCCGTGTTGTGAGTCAGTCACCCTGCTTTTTGTAATTAGTAATTAAGATAACAAATATGTGTCAGTGAATACTATAGAATGTATTGAAGAGTTACCAGTACGTGACTCAACACGCTTGAGAGAAATTGCTGTGCTGAACCAAACTTTGCCAAACCACAGAGAAGTTGAGCAGCAGCAGCCCTGCAGTCCCAGCCCCTCATGTCCCTTGTGGTCACAGGTGGGTCTTGGTGCTCTGCAACCCAGGCTTTGTGTAGCAGGTGGCTTTTACCCTTGATAGAGCACACACCATTTAGGTCAGTCCCCGGGAGAGCTCTGAGCAGGAATACTGCAATTCACTGTAGCGCTTTTAATTTGCTGGATGAGATCTCTGGTCTCTGGAACACAGGACTTGTTGTGAATCACAGCAGGATATTCTCTTAAAGAGCCCAGCAGAAGGCTGCTGACAGTGTCCCCGGGTGATGCTAATCCGACATCACATTGGTCATGGCTCCTTGGGTTACCCGCGGCCCCGTCGCACAGGAGGCCTGTTAGTGTGGGAATGAGGGACCTCGTGCTGCAGGGACACAGCCGGGGCATTAGGAGAAAGAAAATCTATCCTCTTCCCATCACTTCCTGAAGGGAATGTGTCAGAATGACGCACGTACTCTGGGCTTTATTTGATGAGGGGGCCGAGGGGGAGCGAGAAAGGAATGAGAAGGTCTCAAGGGACGTGTGATTTGGCTTCACCGGGTCACAATGCTCTGAAAGTTCATTTGGAGTTGCTGAAACTGAAGTAGTGGAGAGCAGTCCTGGCTGGACACACATTTGTCATCTTCGTGACTCAGGAGGGCTCTTGTGGATATTTTAGACAGCCCATGGATTATGGTGGGCTTTTCTCAGCCTCATAAACACTCCTCAGGAATGAGATGGGAGAATCCAAGGATGGTGGCATATGCCGGGTCTGTGGACATTCTCCCAAGGTGCTTCTGGGGTAAAAGCATCCCTTTTCTCACATTCCGTCCTGCCCAAACTTTCAGGCTAAATTGCAGTATGTGTCTTGTAAGTCTGTGTCCTCTCCAGTGTGATCTAATATTGACAAAAGAAATGGAGCTTTAATCTTTTGATGAGATTCTCGTGTTCTCTGGTTGTCCATGCTCTGAGGGATACTGTGAATGTTCTTGGGAAATAGGAGATCTCATGAATAGAAAACTTCTGGTGCAGTTTGTACTGACCTAAGTGCAGTCACCCTTTGGCCCAAATCTCTTCAGTTCTTTTCCCACTCAGGAAATACAGGTGTTGGTCAAATGAAGTATCTCAAAAATAGGTGCTGAAATCTATTGGTTAAAGCAGACACCATGTGCCCTACTGCCAGTTTTTGAAACCCCTCAGAACACTGAGGGGAAAAAGCAGTTTGATATTTTTGTTTCAAATGAAAAACCTAGGAATTAACTTCAGTGTTATTTTTAAGTGTTTTTCCTTGGGTCAAATTAAATGTTTTGTTTGAGGGCAAAACGTCACGTCGTTCTGTTTTTCAGTTGACTGAAAAAAAACCCCTGAAAAAATAGTGTTTATTTTGGGATGCTGCCCAACTAATCTCTCTTCCTTTATTTTTTCTATAATGCAAGCAAAATACAAAATCAGTTATTTATGCATTTCGAGTTTTAGCTTCTGTTTTAACCATCCATCAGATTAACAGATACCACAGTACAGTAATTTTTTTTCACTCTTCAGACACAGAGCTGTATTTCTGTGCTTATAAGAGTTGCACAGGGAAGGAAGAAAGTCCTGAAATCAATGGGATGTTGGGTTCTGTTTGCTGGGCTGTTGAGTGATTCCCCAGCTGAATGGAGAGCCTGGTTGAATGAAGGTGTTAACCTTGATCTTAATACCAATGTCCCCCTCGCCATTTGAGGAGTCAGCAAATGATTTGTTTCAGCTCTGGAATGATGGTTTAGTCCAGGTGCTACTTCTCACAGCAAACTTTGTCTGAGGATAAATGGGAAGAGGCCATTCATGTCCGAAAAACAGAATTTGTTTAACATGGGAAGGGAAGAACTGAATTAAAATACAAGAAGATCACATAATGTACCACCTCCTGCAACCTCATCTGGTGGCTTAACCTTTGATGCCTACTTTATTTTTCTTCATTTCTGCTGCTGTCCTCAGAATTCTCCCTGTTTTCCCCATGGCTTGAGAGAAAACCCTGCAGTGGAGCTTTAGCCTGTGTGCTCGTGTCTTCTGTGCAGCACTGGAGCCCTGTAAAATCACCCTCAGCCCTGATGGGGTTTGGTTGTTATGGGATCACTGTTTTACTCTATAGCATAATTATTTTTTGTGCTTCTTTCATCAGAACAACTCCCGTGGGCATGCACAGGTCACCTGGATGCTCGAGGTGCTGTTGTGGATGTTGTGCCCAGGTGGGAACGCAGGAACTGACTCAGGTTTAGAGCAGCTTGTCTCCACTCCTCACTGCATTTACATGCCACTGCTTGGGCTTGGGAAATCAGTTTCTCTCCCTGTGCCTCTGCCTGGCTGAACTGTCCTTCCTGCAGGAATTTGGGCTCCGCAGCACCTCCAAGCAGGTCTGCAGTTTCAGCGGGTGCCTGTAGGTGCTACCACAATACAAACAATAATCAATCACTGACCGACACCTCCGAGGCTCTCACTGAAACCAAACACAATAAAAAAGCCTCCCCAGGGGCCGAATCCACTAGGCTGTGTAAACGATTTTTTAGTGAAAGTGGTAGAACTCCCATCTCTTGGGACATTTAAAGCACACTGCAGAAGGCAGGAGCAATCAGCGTGGTGGTGAATAAGCATAAGTTGGCAGGAGGATCAAATAAAGAGGACTTCATTATTTGGGAGTGCCAGTCCAGCAGAGATCACCATGAGTGAAGGCACAATGACTTAATTGATCTCTCAGCTTCTGACTGCTTCTCTGCTCCACTGCAGGCGCTCACAACCAATAAAGAAGGCAAAAAAGGCTCCAGCCAAAATGGAACGCATATTTTTAACCTTCCCACCAAACTTTGGTCCTCTTCTAGATTAGTTTTAGGTATCTTTAGGCCAATTCCTGAACTCCTTTGTTCAGGTCATTTGCTCCAGCAAAACACAGGGTAAAGGTGTGCATTTAGAGATGCATTAGTAACTAATTATGGGGAGATAATTGCATTAAATCAGAGGTAAAATAAAATGAGGGAGTCCTGGTGAAGAACTGCAGCTCAGTGCAAGGGGAAAAGGCTAGCTACAGGTAGGACAGGTTCCATAGAACCTGCATGTAAACTGCATAACCTGGATTTGATTCTCATTTGTGTTTGTTTTTTCTTTTTCCCCAATTCAACAGAACATAAATTTTCCAGGTAGGTGAGCACAGGCAGGAATGGAATGAAACCACCCAATGGAACGAGCCAGGATCATTCTCTAGTCTATGTTCTGTTCTTGCTCACTACACTAATTAGCTGCTGTGAGGCTGCTCCATCCTGGATGGAAACAGTGGCCCCCGCCTTGGAGCCGGTGCTAATCCCTGCGAGAGGCATCTTTTCCAGCCAGCCCTGCAGGTGGCACAGCGAGCCTTGTCTTTCCAAGCCACGGGAGCCGTCCCTGCCTTCCCTTCCCACCGGTTCACGGCGCAGCAGCAGCTGGGATGGGGGAGATCTTCCCTACAGAGAAAGAGACTGGTGTGATACGCTGGCTACTGAAACATCCTGTCTGCTCCCGGGCTGTTTCCAGGGCTTTGCTTTAGACAGAGACAGAGAAACCAAATTGTTTTCTTTTTACTGCATCAAGACATTTTGAATGCCCGTGTGCTACTTCCGAGCTAAAGTTGAAAAAGAGAGTGCAGCCAAGCTCCTAAAAGTCAAGATAACTTTTGAAATCTTGGTTGCACAATCCAAATGTATCCTCTGTCAGGCAGGTCTCCTTTTCAGAAAATCTCTTCTGAAGCCATTGGAATCAAGTGGAACTGATTTGGGAATTGTGGAAAAGGTGGATAGAACAGGGCCTTGTAGCCTGCAGGGCTGCTGGGAATTCCTGCTTGTTAGTCCTTATTCTCACTTTGCTTCCCTTCATGGCCTTGGGCAAGTCACTTAACTTCTTAATCTCTGGCTCAGTTTCCCTGCCTGTAAAATAAGATAACTATTACTATCACATACCTGTCTGACAGGATTTTCTCCCCTAGTAATAATTAACATTTTAAAATGTTCTTTGTTTATTTTTATTATAATACTTCCAGATTATATTACAATACTGACACTGTTGCTGTTGCAGATTTGAGCTCCTGTACAAGATTACACCGGAAATTAAGTCATTTTTCTAATAAGGTATAAAACAACTTGTGGTCGGTGTGGTTAAACCGAGTTTAAAGCTCGTTTGCAGCATGACAACAGTGTGAAGTAGCTGAAGCATTGCAGGGAATCTAACCCCAGTGTCTGTGAGAATATGAATTACATGCACTGAAGATTATCCATGATCTGATCTTACCCCTAAGAGAAAGGTTACTTATTTGAAATATTTAGTAAGTGGGGCTGAAGGTTTGAGGTTTCCTTTACATTAGCAGAATGTGTAAAATGTCCATGCACATGTGGATCTTCAGTCCTGCAGTCCAGACTGAGCTCTGAGGAGCTGGACTGAGGATTTGTGAGGGTGTCTGCAAGCCTGAAGAGCCTTTATTTGCACTTCCCCTCTTTTTTAATGGTTTGGGGGGTTTTGGTGTGTTTGTTTGTTTGTTTGTTTGTTTGTTAATTACAATCGTAGAATGGGTTTGGATTTAGTTTGAAGGGATATTCAAGACCATTTCCTTCCTCAGGCAAGAGTTACCTAGAAATAACTTCAGTTTTCCTTCTATATGAAGGGGAGGAAATCAGGCTGAAACCTTGGCTCTATGAACCTGCTGTTCATGAAGCTGCTTTTCACCTCCAGCAACTCATCAGCATTTATTCAAAGTTTGATTTTTGTTGATGGACTTTGTGGTCCCAGTACCTTTGTCTCTGCCTCTTGGACGCTCTGGTATCAAGATTGATCCCTTCCTCCTCTCCCTCTTTTCTGATCTCATGTGTATCTGTGTAAACTTTCAGTGTCTGTCAAACTCATGGCAGTGAGTTCCACCCTTTATCAAGGGTCTGGGTAAAGAGATGCTGGTTTTGCTGCTCTGAGCCTGATGTCTGCTACCTCCATCTGCAAGTGGATTGGGCAGTCTTTTGTTTTTACTGTTATGGTGAAGGATGAGGCTGTTTGGGCCTTTCCTGAGCCAAGGGAGGCTTGTCCTCATGGCACCCCCAGCTGGGTTCTTGAAGACCATCCAGAAGAGGTGCAGGGCCTTGTAATGCAAAGTCCATTCCTGTTTCTGTGGTAGGAGGAGGTGGGGGAAAGGCAGTGGCTCCTTAAATATCTGCTTCTCTGCTTGTTGAGCTTGTTAGCACCCACACATGTGACCTGTCCAAATAGCAATAAGGAAAGTGTAAGCTAAGCAGGAATCAAATGCAAAGAGGTAGAAAATCAAGTGACTCGCTGTAACCTGACAAAGAGGAAATTGTTGACAAAGTTTAAGATTTGGTTGAGCAATTTTTTTTTTTTAACTCATCTTCTCCCCCCTTCCCGCCCTCGACTCCCCTGGAGAGAAGTCTGGATGTAACACTATTGCTAGGACTAGGCCTATGATTAAGTTCTGTTTTTCAAAGGTGATCCCAGTATGATTGAAAACAGGTGGCCCCATGGCACAGCAAGGGAACCAGATGTGTTCTGCAACTGGATTGCCATTTCCTAGCCCAGCTGCAAACATTTGATTGTCCACTCGCTCTGGGTATTACAGCCGTGACCTTCTCTCTTCCTCACCTCCCCTGTCTCCTGTCTGCTTCCCCCGGTGACATTTGAGAGCAGAAAAGTCCCCTTAGACTTGTTTGTCACTGTTACAACCATCCTTTTCTCCCTTCACCTCCCCACTCCCAGCCTGGGTTCTGCACTTGCATTATTCACAGATGTTGGAGGGTAGGAGCTGACAGCGTTGGCTTTTACCTCTCTCTTTCCTTTCCTTGGATTTTTTCCCCCTCTCTGTGTTCCGGCGTGTGTGCACTGACCCCAAAGCACTCCCAAGTCAACTGGCAGGGTCTGAATCCACTTAGAGGTGAAGGGATAAAGCAATTTTCTTTGAGATGTGGCATAAACTGTTTAGGTTTTGCTGTCTCCGAAGGCCTGTAATGAGAGGGTGGCCCTGTCCCAGAACAAGCCCTGTCTCACCCTGATCTATAAAATTTCGAATAGGTTAATCTTTTCCCCCAGCACTGGCCTGTCAGCCCTTTTGTGCTGAATTAGGGCTCTAATGCATGGATGGTGTCAATAATTGCCTAGTAAGCCATACTTAAAAAAGAGTCACAATCAATCGTCCCAACATTAGGATGTCATAATGCATCAGTCCTGCATTAGGAAGTTGTAATCCATCAACCTGACATCAGAAGGGACAGTGCATGGTGGGAGCTCAGCTCAGGCCTAGTGCAAGCTGAAACCACTCCACAGGCCTTGCATCAGCACTGGATTTGGTCTCAAAGGGTCACACCGTTTTGTTTTCCCACCTACCATTTGCAGTTTAATAATGAATTTGATGAATATTGAAATCTCTGTGAAGAGAAGGGCTGCTGATGCAATTTCTATAAGGTCTGGGACAAGAGAGAGTTTGAGTTTCTAATCTCTTTCTGTCTAGCAAAGTAACTTTTTTCTTCCTCCAGTACATGATTTAATTAATCCATAATTATTCCTGTCCTGACTGGTTTCCCCTTTCTTTGTGCTAGTTTGTAGATCATCCCTTGCTTTATTCCACTTTAAGATTCAGCTTCCCCAGGTCAAGCCTCAGTCTGGTCTGCAGCTTTTTTAGAGAGCCTTCTCTGTTGTTTTAGATCTGCAGCTCTTCCTGTTGAGGGCAAATGCCCTCAGCTGCTCTTTCCGTTTTGTGGCACAAGCCTGAGGATGGGAGGTGGTACTTGGAGCAAGGTCTGAATTCAGCTCAGCGCAGGTGAGGCTGTAGAGTTCCCTGGATACATTGTGTGTTTGTATATTCAGGCCTCAGTTTTCAAAGCATGCAGGCAGAATTCCCTGATAGCTGTGTTGGGTGTGCACTTCCAGCACAGGCTCCAAGTGCCTGGAAATCACCTCAACACTTGTCTCCTTTCTTACCAGGCGCTGTAATGAGCTAATTAATGTTTCAGTGTTACAGGTTTGGAATGTAAGAAAGAGCCTTTATCCTTTGTCCTGAGGAAATAAAAACCAAACCAAGAAGCAAGTGAGATACAAGGAATTGCAGTTCTTTCCCAGAGGCTGTGGAAAGGCAACTCCAGAGGCAGCTGTGGGCTGGTCACCCACCTCTTGGTCAGTGCCTGTGGGCAGCTGGCTCTGGTGGTATTTTCTCAGCTTTTCTGTCTGTCTGGAGATTGTGAGTTGACAACAAATCCCTAATATCACCTGTGGTACCCTTCCTGAGCTGTTGGGCAGCTCGTGAGGAGCTGGGTTTGGGTGACTGCTGTGGGAACAGGCAGCTGTGTGTCCCACTGCTTGGTGAGGCCTGGCTGGGAGCTGGGCAAAATGCAAGAGAAAGGCTCAGCTGGTCCCCCAGTGCAGAAAAAGGGAGAGGAATCACAGGAGAAGAAGTCTTGGGGAGTAATAATTTCATTAAAAATAAGGTGTCATTTCTTTTCAAGGATGAAGGAGGGAGAAGCAATTGTGATGAAAATGTGAGTGTAGGAGAAGGTGATGTTTGGTCAGTGGCAATGGGCCAGGTGGAACATCCACAAGGAATGACCACAAAGCCAAACACAGGCCACATTCTTGTGTCTGCTAACAGCAGCTGGTTACTTTTTTGAAGAACATTATCAAAATTGTTGGTTTTCTTTGTGTTTCTTAGTTGTTGTGTTGTGTAGTTTCCTGTTTGAGACCAAAGGTCATGACTCTTTACATTTGCTTGCCTTGAATTTAGTAATTACTGGCTTTGTGTGCATAGATGATAAACTGAATAAACACTGATGGTAATTTTTTTTTAGAGGGACAGTTTTTAATGCGCAGAGTAAGTTAAGTTTAAACTCCTATCTGAGATTTTTCAAAACTGCCTGAAGCCATTTGGAGTTGGTGTCCAGCCCCTCAAATGATTGGAAATCCTTTCCTTTGAGTGCCTTGAGATAGGGCTGAGATGGGCAAAGATGTTGATGATGATGATGATGATGATGATAATAATAATAATAATAATAATATCTTCCAGCACTTAAACTGCAATTCCCTTGCTTTTAACCCCACATTGAAAGGCTCTGTCACCATGCCTAAAACCCCACTTTGGTGGCCCAAGGACTTGATGGCATTGGCTGAGCAGAGGCTCTAGTGCTGTGTCCTAGAGAAATCCATGGATTCTGGTGTCTCTTCTGTTCCCATATCATCATATTCCTTGGATCCTTTGTGGGTGAAACACTGATATGGTCTCGAGAGAAATGCAGCAACTTTGCTTCTGAAAGGTCCACAATGACAAGGCTCAGGTTAAGGGCTGAGCCTGGGGTCAGTTTTAGGCTTAGCCTCTGGATTTGGCAGGCTCGGTTAATCCTTTGGGAGGGTTTTAGCCATGCACCAAGAGTGCCAATAGTGACCACTAAATTTGGCTTTATTGGCTGAATTATCTCTGATGCCATGAGAACACCACTCCAGAGTGACCTTCGTTGTTGATCTGGTTCTAATTATAATCCAAGTAGTTTTAAACATGCATTTAAATGTCTTCTTAATTGCAACCTAATTTTTTTCAATTGTAGCCCATTCATCAGTTGTTAATCATTTTTTAATTGTGTGGAAAGTTTGAAGGGTTAATAACAAGTCATTTGTTAGCTAGAGGTCATGAAAAGCCTTATAAAATTGCTTGACTAATTTTAAATAATAAATTAACAAATTGATGTGTTCCTAAATTTTTAGGTGTTTCACTATGCGCAGCATTGCAAAATTATTGCAGGTCAGGAAGGATGGATTGTGTTTCTTGTACAAATATGGATTTTGGATGTGTGTTGTAAGTTAAACTCTGTTCCTCTTGCTTCTCAAGAAAACAGTGAATGACAACATGAACATTTTTTAATGATGATTTAGTTGGAATTGGATGGAAGTGACTGAGAATTCTGATGGCAATCTTTTAAGGCATGCACATTATGTGAAAGAAACAAAGGGGAAAGAAACCCAGTGCCTTTTTCAAGGTATATATTTTCTAAATAACATCTCTTGACTGTTTCTAATAAGAGCAGCTGTGAGCAGGAGTCAGTGGAAGAAGAAAGGATGTGAAGCTGAAATGAAACAGTGTTTGGGATCACATTCGTCACATCTGCGCGTTTGGATCTGGTGTTTCAGTTTGTGCCTGCCTTGCTCTCCTTCCCAGGGATGACCTTGTTCTTCACTTCAGGCTCATTCCAGCAGGGAATCTGGGCACTGGGAGCTGCCAGGGGTGTTTTCTTACAGAAAATTGGAGACTCTCTTCACCTTGGTAGTGTTAGGCTGAGATTCGAGGTGTTGTAAAGCCCCGGCTGGAATAAATGTCTCAGCAGTTCCTCTCTTTGGATACAGGATCATGGTGTCAGTCTGAGCACTGGGAGTCTGGGAAAATCCCTGCCATGCTGTGAAAGAATTTACAGGAGTAACAAGAGTCTGAACTGTGCTGAAGTAATCCTGAGAGCATCGAACTCCTCACACGGCAACAGTTGAAAGAAGAAATTCCTCTGTACCTTCCACAGGCTGGAAACAAGTAGAGTGATGGCTACAACTGGTTGTATTTTCCTGTGAGGTGGGGTAGCAGGGCAAGACAAAATCCTGCACAATGAGACAGCCTTGCTAAGAATTCTGTCTTTTAAAAAGTAGAGGTATTCCTCACTCTTTTCCCTCTCCTAAATACAGACATTCCCCATATCATGACATTTTCACAAATTGTTTGTGAAAATGTACAGATGTTTGTTCTGTACAGATGGAATCACCCTCCTTTGCCTCACTTCTCAGCTTGATCTTTTGTAACTTTTGCTCCTGGTATGAAATCCCACCTCCCTCTGCTCTGGCAGCGGCCTCGGAGAGGTCAGGGAGGTGATTTAGTGCTGGGTTTCTCGGAAGGTCCCTCCATTCAGCTGTAATTTAGAGCCATTGCTTAAATCCCCCCGAAAGTTCACTTCTGGGAGCTTCCCTCCTTAGTACCTAGCCTGGGAAATAAAAATGCACATCTTCAGAGGAGGCTCCAATCAGCGTCTGGGCAGGAGTGAGGATGGTGGCTGGAAACTGAGAGCGGTTCTTTGCCATATATCAAGGAGGTATTTAGGATATATCATCTTTCCTGATGGGATGGGAAGGGAGCTGCAGGCAAAGCTCACGTATGGAGCGCTCTCGCCGGAAGGAACAGATTACCAGAGGGAAAAACCTTTTAGACAATGCCTGTGGAGCAGCCCAAGAATATTCTGTCCTGTTGGGACTTTCTAACCCCAGTGAACCTTATAGCCTTATCCTTTCTTTCCTGCTTTTCCCTCTCCCCCATCTGCCCCTGAGACTGGCAGCACTGAGAAATTTGTCTCCCCTCAGAAAAAGAGGAAGGAAAAAACCAAAAAATCCCAAGGAAGGGATAAAGCCCAGTTTTCCTGACCCTGATGTCTCACACAAATCATCCTATGGGAGGTGCACTTGGAGGGCTCTGTATGGCAGCCACAAGGCAAAATCCAGTATAAACTGGGTCCAGCTGAGAAACTACCAACTTCACAGCTAGAGATGGATCTGATTTTATCAGTTCCAGTATGTTTTATATCTTGCTTTGTATTTCCATGCTTCTTTTTGTCCCTTCTTTTACTATAAATTTCAGAGAAAGGGGGATTTTCAAATGAAGAGAAGACTTCTCTCACTTCCCTGTACTAACCCTCTTCAGAGGATGGTGATGGAGCTGGAATCCAGCACAGTTTGAGTCAATTTCTGTAAAATTGGTGCTCATTCCATGAAAAGAGGGGTTTTACTGTGGTGACTTTGTGCAGACAGCATGGAGCAGACCTGTGGTTGAAATGACTTGCAAAAGACTGCCCCTTAATTTTGTTTGTTTGCTTATTTTTTGAGGTTGACCCAAGTTGCTTCTTTATTATGAAAGCCTCTAAGAGTTCTCTGTTTGTATTTGTTTTACACTTTTTAAAAAAGTATATTGCTTGTGTCTTGAAAATACAATAAATATGAATTTACTTCTTTTTTCCTGGAAGTGTGATTGTATTTGCCAGAGATACTCAGTGCTCTGGAATCTTAACTGGAGAAACAAGGGAGTTTTTAAGGAAAGTTATTTATGTCTGATATGTTGACATTAATAGTTGACAAAAAACAATCCCAAAACCAGAAAACACTAAATGTTTGGTTGCTAAATTTCCTTTACTATTCAAATTCTTCTTGACCTGATGTCACCATTTCAGTGCCAGTCAGGGAATTCTGCTTGTTACAGGAGGGGAAGCCTCACAGGTCGAGGGGAAGGAGCTCTTTGCTAATACCTGTTCTGAGGGGTCATCCCAGCCTAGCATCAGCCTGGAACTGTGGGGAGAGGAAACTTGGGCAGAAATAAATTGGTTTTTTTCTATTTGTCAAGGGTCCGGTACAGAACATTGCAGGCACCTTTTAAATGTGTAGAAGAAAAGCTATTTCCAATGGGCACGTCATCTACGACTGTATGGAATGGTGCTCTGATCCAACAGTTCTGAGCAGCTGAAAATGCTTCTCTTGGCTTTCACCTTTGTAACTGTGTGAAAGTGAAATAAAGCCCAAGCCCTTGTGCTGATTGCAGTCTGTAAAGCTGCAGCATTCTTGTAGCTCTTAAGCATAGTGCTGATCATATATGTGGAATGTAATTTAATAACAATCTTAACTTTAAACATTTCTCTTTGTATGCACTGTTTTTCTTCAGTGGGTGATTTTCTTCATCTAAATATAAAACTTGATATATAAAAATAGACATAAAGGATATAAAGCTTGATAAAATTTTTGGGATTTCTCTGCTGTATTCTCAATCAAGCTACCAGAGCAGTTGACAATGAAATGAACTCACTGTTTTGGAAAAGCTCTTCACTTTTTCAGCCTGCTCTGTATTACTGTGCTTTTTAGACCTATCCTTGGCTACTTCTTTAAATGTTTGTGTTCCAACCAACCAATCTGTCCCTTATTGCATGGATTGGGTTTGTTGATTTGAAATGGAGCCTTCCAAGGAGCACCGGGGCAGGCTCAGGTGAGGTTGTTGTTCTTTCTTCCCTCCACTATTTCTAGGGCCTCAGAGTGCCCCAGGCTTGTCTTTGGCTATGCAAGTAGTAAGGAGAGTGTTTTTAAAATCCTGACTTTATCCTGCCTGATGTGCTTTAAAAGAGCGAGAAAAGGTAATAGAGTAAGAAAGGATGAGTGACTCCAGATCATGTGTTGGTAGGAATTAATTTCCTACAATTGCTGAATTTATGTGATCAGTAACCAGGGTCTGTAATGGACAGGAAACATCCAGAGGGATTAGAGCAGTACTGAGCAGGGTTCTCATCCAAGGAGCTCTTTGTGTAGGAGAACTTCATTAAAACCTCTTTGTTAATTCTTACGGAGTGCATTGGTTTGGGATTCCTCCATAAAAATTAATATTAGCCTTACCTCAGAGATGGCTTTCTCTGACCCTCTGCTTAGGGATTCTCATGATTATTTAAGATTTCAGGCATTTAGTGGGGTGTGTTCTCGTTCACACTGTGACTTTTGACTGCATCTCATTAACAGAATCGTTGCAGTGGGCAGAGTGTCAGCAGTGTCCATGAGGGTGCACTGTGACCTGAGGGCTCCCGTGAAGGGCCGAGCTGTGAAATATTGCATCCTGGCTGCCTTGGCTTTCTCCTCCTGGAATCTCCAGGCTCCTTTACAGTGGAGCTGCTTGTAGAAAAAAAACCTCTTTTGCTTCCAGAAGCAGTAAATGGTAAACAGACCAGAGGGTGATCCAGCTCCTTTCTCCCCTGAGCCTTTCCAGGGGAAATTTTCTGTGAATGACTTTAGCAGAGCCTCTTGAAAAGTCATGAAATACACAGTGATGAGATCACAAGGACTCTCTTTAATAGGATTTCTTTTTTGGGGTCCCAGGAGTAATGTCATGCCAATAATTCACCACTGCAGCTCCCTTTCTGTTTCCTACCAGCAGTAAAGAACCCTAAACAGCTTCCTTTGGAAAAAAGCATCCTGAGTTCAAGGGCCTGATCCAAAACGCACAGCAGTCAGTAAACACTGATGGCAGTAATCTTTGTACAAATCTGATGCCAAACTTCTTTGACACCAGCAGGTTTCAGAATTGTGTCTGGTTCAGGTTTCAGTGTGTTTTACCCTTGCCCCTTAGAAAACAGAAACAAAGCAAAAACCCTCAAACCCAGAGAGCTGCAAGGAAAATGATATTTTGAAGGATGGACTTGGGCCAGATCAGGAAATGTTGAGTTATCCCATCAAATTCTGTAAAGAAAACATATTTACAGATACAGTGTTGGCTTTGCATAGAAAATTCATGTAGTAAATGGAGAAATAGAACCATGTTCAAAATAAAAAACATTTCCTGAACTCACTTAACTTCTCTTTCTGGGGGAGAAATAAAATCTAGGGGAGAGGTAAGCCTTGGAGCCAGATCTTGCAGGTCATTTGAAGGGAATGTGAATAAGGCAAGATTCCAGACCCGAGGAAGGACCTGTCCTGAGGGGTTTCTGGTTGGAAAATTCAGTTGGACTCTGCAGCAGTCTCTCCCAAGTCCTCCTATAACTGAGATGATTCCCAGAGCTCCCAGGGCTCTGTATCACACCCAAATGTGACCTTTCTCAGGGGATCCTGTGGCCTGTGTGGGTTGGACTTACTGGCTAAAATAGGCCCTTCAGCCATGAGGGGTTTTCATGAATTTGAGACAAACAACTGGGAAAAGTGAGGTAAAGTGCTTTTTGACACAGCTTTTTGACACTTTTCCACTTCTAAGCCTGAACCAGAAAGTGCAAAACTCAGAGAAAGGGGGTTTTGCTGCATTTGAGCATCACAGGATGATCTCATTTGAATGCCTAGTTCTCCCAGCACTGCTGTTTGGGAGGGCAGGTCAGAACAGTGGGAATTAAATCTCTGTGGTGATTTTTGGATGCCTGAGCTGTTATGCTGAGGACAACTGGTGAATGGGCTGGCACTTGTGTTTCCCTGCCCACAGCATCTGTCCTTCAGCAACCCCTTGAAGCCTTCTCTTGCCTGTCATCTCTTCAGACAGATCATAGACATCTCCCCCAGCCCATCCTTCTCTTAAGGGGGATGTTAAGCAGGAACACAGGATTAAAGAAAGTGAAGTTTGCTTGCAGCTGCTCTGTGCTGTCCATTCCACTCAGCATCACTGGGATTAAATGCCTTCTTTTGGGTGTCAGGTTCTGTCTGTGCCTAGCACTGAGTTGCCAGTACAGCCCAGTGCCCTGATCACTCTTCCTTCCCAGATTGGTTCCACCTTTATATCCATTTCCTACCCCACTGGCTGGTGTCAGCAGCCTATTTGAAGTTGAATGAATTAGCACTGAAGAAATAACTGATAAAAAATGCATATTAGCACCAAGCAAACTACAAAGAAGGAATTGGCTTCCTGATGTGAGCATTCAGTACCATCTGGGAGCTCTCAGTGTCCAGGGACAGGCTACATTTTGCCACAAATATTTGGGTTTCACTACATTTTTTTCCCAAAGGAAAGAACCAGTTCTGACACAGAAGTATTATTTTGAGTGGTGAGGCACTCAAAATAAAAGTTTTCCATCAGTAAATTGTCTTTCAGTCAGAATGGTCATTGCAAACTTATCTTTTTTTCCTATGTAAATTGAAATTTTCTCCAAGTACATGGATGTTGACAGGACAGAGGAAATGTGTGTCCCAAGCTAATCTTTGGAGAGAAAAATGCAAATAAAGCAGTGATAGTAATGAGAATGGGCAGCTCGTGTCCATGAGCTTTTTGGGATACAACACAACCCTGGCTGCTATGATGGACTAAAGCCAGAGAAAATTCTCTTATTTTGGGTCATTTGTGAAACATCCTGAGTATTGTTTTCAAAGCAAGGGAACTTTCTAGGAAATATTTCCTAAATGTTTTCATCTGTAATCCGATGTTGAGCTGCAGCAAGCATATCTCTGGGATTTAATGTTACTCCTCTGCACCTTCATCTGACTTAAAAGTTCATTTCTAACCCCTAGTTTTAGTGAAATGATCTCACGAGGAACCTCAATCTGCTCAACAAAGCTCCAAGGGGTGTCACACACCCAGCTATGTGGCACCTCTGTAGGAGAATTCCTTTACCTTCAGGGGGAAAAAACTGACTCTGGGAATCCTGATGGTTGTTTTCCTCAGTTTCAGATCCCCAATTCTCAATTTTAAGGATTCCCAGAAGCATCCCTCCTGCCAGAGCACCAAGCAGTGCTGTTTGTTCTGAATACCTTGGAACCTATGGCAGATAAAAGTGAATTTTATTTTTCTTTTTTGGGAAGATGTATTTGATATACTTGAAATATTTCCTGAAAAACAAGTATCCCTCTTCTCAGCACATGACCTGTGTGTTAAGGTGTCTTATAACATGGATTCTCCCATGAACAGAGCCCTGTGCTTTTTGCTGCAGCTGCATTAAAACCCCGCAACCTTGTCTTACTGATATCTTTATCAAATTCTTGTGGAAACATGGGTTTTGTTTCTT
>VYXD01001992.1:102389-312264 GCA_013397195.1 Hylia prasina | reverse complement strand
TTTTTTTTTTTTTTTAACACACACACACAGACACAACCCAGCAGTGAAAGCTCTAAGTTAACGCCTCATGTTCTTCTCAGATTTCCAAAGCACTGAGGTCTTGAGAATATGTTTCCAATATCCTTTCATCTCTCTCTGTTAGTGTTTTACTCAGCTCCATGCTGGGGAGGTCCTGACCCCGGCAATCTCCAGGGAAGGGGGTGGGAAGGGGGGTCAGGCCATGGTGGAAAGCTGCAGGCCACAGCCTGTGAAATCAGCCCCATTTCCTCAACTCCTTTAATACATTTAACCTGGAAGAGGCCGTCGCCGGCCAAAGATTAGATTACCAATGTTGGCATGTTTGGCCTAACAAATGGCAAATGGATGACGTGCCAGGCAACAGCTAATCAGTGCTGACACAGATCCATGGGCAGGCCTTTTCCAGGAGGGGATAGTTCATGGCTGCAACCAACTTTTGTCCTGACGACCGAAAGGAGAGTTGAGAAGGCCACCAGAGTACCTGTCTCTTTGAATCTCAGGGCTTCCAAACTGTGTGTCATTTTTAAAGGTCTCACTGGCCCTCTCAGAGGACGATCTAAATGTCCCGTGCTCCTCCAGGCAATAGGACACGAGAGCTTGAACCTTTCTCGTAGCAAACCTGCTCTGTGTCTCTCTGTGTATGCACCTAAGTCTCGACTGTCACTAATTCCTGGGCAGAAAGGAAAAGGAATTGTTTCTGCAGTGCTGGTTTGAAAGGATAGTGGGGTCACCAGCCTTGCTCAGAGCAATTGTTTTTAAAATATTTTTTTAAATGCCTTTCCATGGCCCTGGCTTTTGGAGTGTTTCTGGCTCCTTTTCTGTGACATGGCTCTCACAGAGGGGTGCAGTGGGAGGTGATGGCTGAGGTGCTGCTGGTCTCTCTGGCCCAGCAAGGCTGCTTTGCAGTGCTTGAGTTTAGCTCCAAGTTCTCTGCTCTTTGGTTCCTCTGATGTCCAAAAGCCTGTGTTACATCTGTATTTTACATTCTGCTGAGTATTTTCACCTCTTCTCTTAACTCACCTAGATGTGTGTACCTGTCACTGGTGGGCCAGTGAGGAAAAACCTTCTCTTAGTGTAAGCAACTAAATCAACCTGAATTTTGGAATTTTTGACTAATTGCTAAAACTATCAGTCACAAGATCCCAGTTCAGTTCTGAGCTACTATCCTCTATATCCTCAGTTGGATTAATTGTCTTTTAGCTTTGCAGTTCTTCAACTCTGAAATTAGATGGACTGTTTTACTGGGTGAGCTTTGGAGGGGGTGAGGAGGAGGAGCAGAATCGCTCTGAGACACTGAAACAGTCTAAACAAGGCAGGGGAAAGGAGACTGCAGTGATGTCCTGTTTGAGAGCTCTGACTGTTGTTTGGGATAAGCTCAGTCTATCTGGAACTCTCTGTGTAAATTGAAGAGCCTTTGGATGAGATATCTGTCCAGAGGAGGTCCATATGCTGTGCTCTGCCTGAGGGATGAGTGGGTAGGACATGGAAGCAGGAGGTAATGGAAGGGGAGAGGAAGAGCACTTTAGCACAGTGGAACATGTTGCAGGCTGAAGCTTTGCATCCCTTGAGCAGCAAACAGAGCTGAATGTCAACTAAGAGATTACTGGAGATTCTACTAAGAAAGCATATGTTTTGTTTGCCTAATTGAACTGAAGGCATTAGATTCAAAGTCTTCCTTTCTGCTTTCCTGTGAGCATTTTGAGCTCATTTGCTTGATGGCAGGATATCACTCTGGTACCTTTCTTAGAAGGCATCTGCACAGTTGTGTTTGATGCTCTTGACAGCCTGGTTGGCTGCCAGTCAACTTTATCTTCAGTGCCTGATTCCACTTGTAAGGATTTCTGTTGCAGATCAGATGTGCAACTAGATGCTTCAGACCTTCACAAACCTTGGCAGGCCAGGATATATCACAGATAATGTTTCCTTGGTCGAGAGCTCATCATACTTAATTTTAGACATAACTTTGGTCAAATGAAAGAGAACCATCTGTGTTTCTGATATAGCCATGGGAGAAAACCAGGCTGTTCTGCAGGGAGTACTCCTTCTGTCTTTGACTGAAATCAAGCAGTAGCCCTTTGGAAGCTGTTCTGTCTTTTGTAGATAGAAGGAAGGTGATTAACTTAGATCTGGGATGCTGTTAGTCTTGGGAAATGAATCCCAACTTTTGGAGGAAATCTGTGCCAGAAGTTGAAGACTGAGTACCTTTGGGAATAATGCAAAACCTCCAGGTGCCTTCAGACCACTGCCAGTAAAGTACATTTACCACGTACTCTACCAGAAATAGTTGCTGCTGTTTAAAATTGCTTTTCTTCACATGTACTCTCAGATTTTGGATGTTGGCTCATTGCTGGAGAAGGGCATTTTGCCTTGGCTCCTTTGCTGTTCCTGGCTATTGGGATGGCCACTGCTTTATTATGTTTGTACTGACAAGATGTCTTATCCTATTTCATTGCCAGCAGGGCCATCAAGTACTAAAAGTGTGAGACTTATCTTTCTAAACACAGTTACTGAGGAAAGAGCACTGAACACGGCTGCACATTGATGAAGCTCATGCATTTGTGAGGCCTGATCCTTTTTACATATATAATTTATTTACGTTCTGGCTTCAGAATGTTGTTTTTATATCCACATTTGGTTTGGGGAATACTTTGTTGTTTTGTTTAACTTTAGTAACTGGAGGAATTAATGGACCTCTGCCTTATGGACATAAGAGGGAATAGATTTCTGCAGAGGGTGAGTCTTGCCAAGGTGTGAGGCTCTAGCACAGGTTGCCCAGAGAAGCTGTGGCTGCCCCATCCCTGGCAGTGTGTCCAAGGGCAAGTTGGATGGGGCTTGGAGCAGCCTGGGATTATGGAAGGTGTCCCTGCTCGTGGCAGGGGCTGGAACTGGATGGGCTTTGAAATCCCTTCCAGTCCAAACCAATCCGGGATTCTTTGATAAGGTGGGCTTGTTTTTGTTTTTGGAGTGATGATGAACTGGCATTTAAAATGCTCATAGTCCAAGTAAGAACAAGGGAGGGAAGCAAGATGGAAAGTTGGGGGGTTTTCCCAGGATATATGTTTGCTGCTTTTGTTTTCCTCAGAAATGAAGAGAAAAATAAAGGCGGGGAGGAAAGGGGGAAAAATCTGTGCCTAAGGAGGCAGGAGCTGGGCAAGAAAGAGGATGAACTGCTGTGCAGCTCAGGGAAGTCTCATCAGCCTCTGTCTCATGCTGAAAGCTGCTCCTTGGTCATGCGTGCAAAGGGGATGAGATGGAGGCAGAGGAGGACCTGGGGGAAGGAAGAGAAGACAGCAAAGATGTTGAAGGGGGTGGGGGAAAATGTGAAAAAAAACAAAACAGTTCCAGGGCAGAGGAAGGGAGGATGGTTCCGTTTAATTAGGAGGGAACATGAGCAAAAGCTCCAAGAGCACATGCACATACACGCATGCACACGCCCTCTGCTCCACACCCTCACCCCCAGAGAAAAAAAATTCATCACACCAATTCTTTCATGGTCTGGCAGTCAAGTGATAAAATTATCAGATGAGGGTCCCATTCTCCTTTCCTGCAGTCACTTTCGCCAAGTGCACCATGTCTGAAATAATGAAGCAGATTTGATTAAATTTTCGCTGGCTGAAGCAGCCACGCTAATTTGGAGATGGGCTTATTAGTTTAATGACCGATCCAAATAATCAGAATTCATTAGCATTAGTGCCACTATTGTCAGCTCAGCATTAGCCCTGGGCTCCAGTACACAAAGATGCATGGTTATATATTTATATAGAGGGAGGCTGTGTTTATAAAGGGTGAAATGGAGAGGGGGGGGAAGCTAAAGAAAAGCTCTATACGTGCATTTACATTTTATACTCTTCTTCTTATCCCTGCATATCCTTGTCCATTAGGAATCCACTGAACAAGGAATCAAAACAAAACAAGGCTTTGTGAGAGGGTCAGTGTTGCTCTGCCCTGGGCCATGCAGCTCGGGGCAGGTGAACTTCGGGGAACAATTTGCAAATCAAAGCAGTCGGGGTTGTTTTCCCATAAGATCCTGTTGACTTCGATGACCATTACTTGGATGCAGAGATGCTGGGAAGTCCTTAGGGTTTGGAGCTGGGAGAAGCCACAAGGGAAGCCCAGAGATTTTAAGGTATTTACTCTGCTTCTCTCTAACGAAATGAGTGAGCTGTCACTTGGTGAAAGTCTCTCAGAAGGACTTTGAGCCTCATTTTCTGTCACCGTGAAGGTATGATCTGGTAGTTCCTCTACCAAAATCAGTGAAGCTTGCAGAGGGTTGGCTTAAATGAAAAGAAATTCAGTTCCCAGAGCTCTGATGGTGGTAGCAACTTAGCTGTCAGCTCCAACTACTGCTCAGTTAAGTGCAATAAAAAAAGATTAATTTAACATTAAGGCTGCACAAAATGTCAAAAAATACAAATTATGAACCCTGATGTTTACTCAGGCTGACTGTGTGTCATGTCTGTCTTCTGATAAACATCTTTTCATGGAGAGAATACTATATTAAGTCCTGTACTTAGCAGAAAATGCAGGAATGTGCAAGACGACTTATGCCATAGGAAAGAATGAATGTTGTAGTTCATAGTAGTGTTTGCATTTCCTTCCATTGGGATCTTTTAAAATGGTGAAATTGTATCACCGTATCTGTTGCTTTCTTGGATGATTGGGATTTTTTACCTAACATTCTTATTTATATTTATAAAATGTATATTATACTATCTAGGTTAATATGTGTCAACTTAGAACGAAAGCATGCAGAAAGCCTTCACTTTCCAGAGGCTCTCTCCAGGTATTGGTCTAAAATGTATAAGGCAAATAGTTTAATGAGTGTAATTTTATTCCTCACAGAAGCACGGCCCGGTGTCTGTTTCTGTGCATGACCTGCCACGGCTGTGTTGGGGTGTGGTGGGAGAGCCCTGTGAGCTCCAAACCTGAGAGACCTTGTACCACATCCATTTAACTCCTGTTACAGCACAGGTGTTCCTGAGACAGCATCTAACACCGATTTCCCATTTGCTTTCCCTCATTTCTCTGCTGCTTTGAACAGAGGTGCTTTGCTTTTCACCTGGAGGGGCATTCCATCACCATTATATTGACAAAGTAAGATGTATTAAAATAATATCCGAGGGCCTGGGAATAAATCACTAATATTTGGGGAAGCAGTGTAACACCCATCTGTCCATGACCTCTGTTTATATATTGATGTATTGGGGAGAGCACAAAGCACTGGAGTCAGGTGAGTAATAGCAAAGCCAAAAGCATTTACACACCTGAGGATGATTGAATACAGGGAGTTCCTCACCTGCTGCATTTGATCCCATCTGAAAGCTCTGCTGTGGGCAGATACATTGATTTTAACTTTGCACCTTCAGCTTAGATCCCTGGAAGGGGGTCCTCAGCCCTCTGACCTTCTCTGCAGTGGGTGGAATCTGGAGAGAGCATGGAAAGGTCCATCCCTGCATGACAGAATTCCTGAGTGTTAAATAGGTGTTTAAGGGCTCTTCCCCTGCAAGTCTCGTGTCTCAGAGAAGTACATCCTGTGGAGAAATGAGCTATAAATGTGCAGTTCAGTTGCTTTCACATAACCATTGGCATCTCTGGACTTAAATCATGTATGGGGAACTGAAAAAATTCCAGTTGCTTTTATTAATTTCTGCTCCTCAGAAGTTACACCTCTTGGGATGCTTCCTTTCACCATGCTCAGGACCACTGATGGTCTCACTGTGTCACCTCCCTGGGTCTTCACAGCTCCTGTCGGGCTGGGCTGGCAAACAAATAGTTAGAATAGGAATTACTCCAGGCACATGAGCCTAGGACTGGGCTTAAAACCCCAGCAACTTGGTATTGGTGGGCATCTAAAACTGAGGCCATGAAGTGTCTCACTGTTTTCAGGAGTATCAGATAAAGAAGGATTCAGTTCTGGTGTTAGGGGTCACTTTTTACTTGTTTCCATTGGACGTAGTTTAGTGAGCCTTGGATTGATTTATGAATCCCACCACTGCATCACTGACTGATTCTTGTCACTCATTAGGTTGTCTCTTGGGCGTCTCTTCATGACTGCCAGACGTGGGAGTGGGATCTTTTAGAAGTCCTGATTCCTGTTTAGCCCTCTGAATAAATGAGCAGACTTTCATGTGTCCAGCCCTCTTCTGGAAATCTGCTCTTTAAGGGATTCAGTAGATGTTTAGTTATTGGAAGTCTGGTGCTGATTTGATGGGTTTGAGACCTTTAAGAACCTGACTCTTAGCTCATTCAATAGTCTGACTCCATGTTTCAGTTTTGGATGGAGTTCAGAGTGACAGATGTTAACCTTGAATTGCTTTTTGGTGTCTTGGTTCATGCAGCATTGGGTGTTGAAGATATTGATCCTGGCTTTTGCTTTGTTACTACCTTGTGATGCAGATGAGGATTTATTTCTCCCTGTGAGCCATTGTCCTGCAGAGCTGGGAAGTCTGGCTGAGTCCAGCTTTTATGCTGGGCTTGGTACTGTCCTGGGAAACAGTAAATGACAGTTCACTCCAAGTAGATGTGCATTGCATGTAATTCACCATAATGAAGATCTGCAAGCCGTACACAAAAAGCCTGTCTTCCTTCCATTATTTTAGTTGGTATTCCTGAACACTAATGTTGGAACAAGGATTTGAATCCTCAGTTATTGAATGGATCTTGCTGGGCCAGCACTGGCTCCAGCTTGTCCTTGTCACCAGTGAGGCTTTTCTGTTGTCTCAGTTGGCAGAGGGGTGGATGCATGAGCGGCATTTGTCTCCACTTGGGGCATGATGAGGGGAGTTATGTGCATATGCTTCCTTGTTCACTAGTTGGGTGTTAGGAATCACATCCACAAAAACTGGCATCAAGGGTGTGCCCTGCATAGTTGAAAGGACTGCTGGCATCTGTCCCCCTTTTCTGTGATCTCAGGGTCTCTGTATTTCTAGTACTGCATGGAAGGCACAATTAGCATGAGACTGGTATTGCCAAAAGGTCCAAATGAACTTTAAGTGTCCACTGGAGCTTGGATAGTTAATGGGAATGTCCTTGACTAGTGTACCCATGGGGATTTTGAAGGGGCATAACAGTTTTGTGGGGAATGAAATGGAGGGGGAAGCTTGAGAGATTTGTGTTTGATGAGGATGGGGACAGTGTAGAGAGAATCTCAGAGTCAATGAGGTTGGAAAAGACCCCTGAGCCCAATCTATGACCCAACATCACCATGTCAACCAGACCAAAGCACTGAGTGCCACATCCAGTCTCTCCTTAAACACCTCCAGGGATGGTGACTCCACCACCTAGTAGAGTGGAGTCAGGAAATATTTTGTATGAAGGCCTTTGTTAAGGGGCCAGGACACTGAAGGAAAATGAGTCTCCCATAACAGGAAATCTGCTAAAATATGTAATGTAAGAAACCAGGTCTCCCAGCAGTGTGAAGGGATGACTGGAGTGTGCATAATTACAGTGATGAGAAAGCACTTCTGTTCCAGCAGAGGTAAAGCAAAGCTGAAGCTCAGTGCAGGATGTCTGTGTGTCAGTTCTGTTGACTTCACAGCCACTGGGAATGAGTCGACTAGAGCTGACCAGTAAAGTCTTTCCCCAAGCCATGCCAGCTCTAGTCTGGGCAAATCAGGATTGTGTCAGCGTGATGGTATGAGGATGAGTAAGTCTGCAACACCTAAAAGCTGGCACGAGAGAAGTACAGTGTGATTTCCTCCCCAGCTGGCATGGATCTGGGGCCAGCAGCTTGATGTGAGCCAAATGTGGAATGGAGAGAAATTGTGAGTTTGAGCCTGCCTGTTCCAGTGCAGGGTTTGCACATAGACTCCTGCCAGAGGTGGATGGTTCCTGTGCTTCTGTAGGAAGAACTTGGAAACCATGAAACACCTACAAATAAGCACCTGGTTTATTGTCTGACACACCACACAGTGTGATGTGTCTGCACATGGGTAGAAAGGTTTTCTGGAGAAGTTTAAAAGCTCTTCTTGGTGAGACCAGGGAGCTGCAGGTGTGAGTGTTACCCTGGAACTGTGCTTACAACAGCCTCTTTTGGTGGCCAAAATAGCACCAGGACATGGCATCAGCCCAGAATTTTCTCCTCTGAGCAGTTTCTTGAACAGCAGTTTCTTGAACAGCAGTTTCTTGTGACTTGCATTGGAAAACTGGCCTGGGAAGAGCAGCTGGGGAGGGTGAGTTTGGAAGGAGCTCTGCCAAACTGAATTTCTAGGTTGTGTGCACTTCTCCTTGTTTTGAAATCTTTGTTCTGTTCAGTAATCCCCTCATTTTCATGCTCTTCATACTTTCCTGTGAAGAAAGAATTTATTTCCAAGGACCTGCAGGTTGTGCACCAGTAATTAAATAATAATTTCTGGCTTAGCTCTCTGTACACCTCTGATTTAGCTTGTGTGAGGTTTTTTGTTTTGTTTTGGGGGTTTTTTGTTTCTTTAATAGGAAAAAAATACTCTGCTACATAAAAAGAACAAATTTATACCACATATTGCTTCATGGAACACTTGAGAATTACACCATCTGAACAGACTGATCAGCTGCCATGAGAATTAAAATGCACATTTAGGTGGAATGTTATTTACACTATAGGCAGCTGAATTCAAAAAAACATCAGGGAAGGTTCTTTTGCAGATTTTTGAAATTGGAAACCAGAGTGTTACGTTGTATCATTCCCTGGGAGCATGAGGCAGCCATTCAGGTTGGAAACTACTTGGATTGTGCCCCGCGCCCTGGGATTCCTGCCCATGGAGAACATTCCTCGGGGTGTCTCTGTGCCCTGACTTGACCTGCAGCCCCTCAGAGCCCAAGTGTTCACTGTGCCATGGCCCACACAGCACCTTGCTCAGCCGTGCACACCTGAAGGCACTCAGGGACTCATAAAACAAGCTGCTTGTTGGGTTGCTAGGGAGTGGCAGCAGGGAAGCTCCCTTCGGAGCGGGATTATGGGATATAAACCACGCACCTACGCAAACCTCAACGTTTAATTTTCCTGATTTATTGGTTTGAGCTTCTTGCACCTTCAGGGATGGAGTATTGTCTGCTGTTCCTGTAAAAGGGGAATGCTCTTGCTCCCTTCTTTGTTGGCAGCCAGAAGAAAACCCGTGGCTGTGGAAGGTGGCAGAGCAGAGCTTTGGGAACAGATTGAACTGCAGTGGGATTGGTGCTCCTTTCAAACTGCTAAAAGATGCCGTGGGATACAGAGGGGATTTAGGGCTGTTATAGTCCCTGATTGCCACACGACAGAGAGCAATTTCCAAGAGGAGTTTTAATCCAGTGGCTAGCACGTCCAGGTTCCCAGTTCTGCTGGAATACTTGGAGGGAGAATTATTCACACTGCGGCTTCCTGCGCTTGGATGTTCTGCCCCATTCAGAGGATTTGCCCTGCCCTGGAGTGCTCTACCCAGGATAAGTTCCAGCAGGAAGGAGTGTCCAGCAGCAGAGACAGCTTCTGCTTCACTTTCACTTGGGCAAGAAAGGAGAAAGGAAACTCACTGTGAATGCCTGGAATACAATCCTGCAGTCTCACGGCAGATGCTGACTCCTGGTCAGCTGCTTTCCTATAGGCAGCTGAATTCAATGTGGGCACCCACTGACAGCCTCAGTGTGTTTCTGACAGGCTGTTACAGTGAATGTGAAACTGGGGGGAATTGGTTGTTGTCTGCTTGTCAGGGGCTCTCAGTGGTGCAAAATAGAGCTTTGATATTTCTCCATGGCTGACCCAATTTCCACTTAAAAGGAAAAAAAATAGGCTTTTCAATAAAGAGGTTCCTGACAGGCAATTATTATAACACTGGCACAGATTTTTTTCCTTCTCAAAACTGGCTGATTTAAGTGAGCCAAGATTGCAACACTTTTGGAATCTGTTGGTCAGAGGTATGGAGCTGGCCTTCTTGTGAGGTTTCTAGTTCTTCTTGGCTTGGGAGCAGAGGTGGGCTGCCAAGAGTTAGAGGCGTAAAAATCTTTCCTTTTGAAGTTAATCAAACAATTTGAACATTTCTCACCTCTACCTTAAGACTGTTTGGATTAATCCAGTGGGATATGGTAACCTTGAAAGACCTCTAGCACCCATATCAGAGATGTCTCTCTGGTTTTAATATGTGTGAATTCTCCCCTGCAATCTTTCCTCATTCCTGGTGACGTTACTAAATCCCTGTACAGCTCTGGAGGATTTCCCCAGAGATTCCCCAAAGCAGCAGCAGCCACGGCCATCTGAGGAGAACTGAAGGATCAGGACCCTGTGTGCTCCCAGGGGGACAGGAGAGCCTGAGCAGGGAGCCTGCAGCGAAATCCTGGGGCTCACAGGTGAAGCTGAAAGTTTATTTAACATTTATTTAATGTTAAAATTATTAAATGTTTTAACATTTATTTAATGCTGTGCTTTTCAAACTTGCTGTTTATTTACAAAGTAACAGGGAGAAAACCTTGAAGTTGCTCTCAGAGCGCTGTAGGGAGAAAACCAAAGAATTTGGGAGCTCTTGGGCTGCAGGGCATGCTCCTGTCCTTCTGAGGAGACCTTGCTGGCAGCAGTTTGAGCCCAAGGGACGTGGTAGAGCTGGATGACTCCATGTTGAGATGCAAACCTGGGAATTGGTGGATATACGACCGAGTCCTTGTCACTGCTTTGCCACAAACTTTCTCTGTGATCTCATGCAAAATGCTAAAAGTTCCTGTGATCAGGATTATGAGTTTTGAAATGTATTTTTTAAAAAGACCATAAAAAACCTAGGGCAGTGTGTTGGAGCAGGCCAGCCTGTTGGTATTTGCACAGTAACTTGAGCAGCAACTGGTTTGGCTGTAGTTAAACTTGCCAGACTTCGAATTCCTCACCTCAGGAACAGGACTAATTGTTTTTTTGGTCACCTGACAAAAAGCGTTGAGAGGAGGAAAGGTTGTGAAGTTGCCTTTAAATTCATGTGTGGGGAGAATGAAATGATAGAGAAACTGGATATAGCACACGGAATTACGGAGGTGAAGGGAGCTCCTTCATCCATCCATGAGGATATTCTCCACCTTGCTGCAAAACAATGAAGGTAAGCCAAAGGTGGGGGGAATAGGCCATGAGCAGCATCTGAATTACTGCTTTTATGCAGAATTGTTACATCTGTGAGATTTTAAATGAAAAGGCCTTTGAGGTCATCCTGCTCCAACAGGATTATTGGGATTGGAAGGCACAGAGATTTCAGAGACTTGGCTTTGCTTTGCCACCCAAATAAAGAATTTTTGCTGCTCCTGAGGCAGGAAGATTTACCCAGTGAGCTCCTGGAGCAGCATGATGGGAAGAGCCAAACAATGAAGAAGTTAATGCAAAAGAAAAACAGATGCAATTCTTCCTCTAAGAACTAAGCTGATACAGAAGTATTTTTTTTCCCCCTGACTTGGAAAACAGTTCTAGTCATTGCGATTTTTCCTTATGGGGTTTTTTTGTGGCTGGATGGATCCAGAATAAGAATGTTCCAAAGCTCTTCAAGAAAGTTCCTTGTAGTGTCAGCCATGGTGTATTCCAGATTACGCAGCAGTTAAATTCAGATAAAAATCTGTACTTGCTTTGATTTAGCAAAGCAATTAACCATGTGCTTTAGATCCACTTGGGATTTGAGCATAACCTTAGAGTTAAGCATGTACTTAACATTTTGCTGAGCAGGGCCCTGAGTCTTTAACCCTTGCTGGGACCCCTTTCTAATGAGTGTTGGCATAGAACAGGCTTGTTTCTCAATAATGTTTGATTTTTTGCAACCTAGAAGTCTTTCTCTCAGCTTCAGTGGGCTTTGGATCAGGGCCCAAGAATGCAATCCAGAAATTATAGTTTACCATATTTACATTGCATGTAAATTATATATGAAGAAATGAAATGGAATAATGAATCAACCACAGGGGCTTTTCTTCCCCTCTGATACCAGAAGAGAAAAAGCCTGTAGGCAGCTCACAACTTTTCTTATTAATACTCTTGAGCCTTTCTCTTATTAAGTCTTCTGTTTTCTCTGGCAAAGTCTCCCCTAATGTTACCCTCAGTACAACCTTCTTAGTCCATAAATGAAATTTTGATTCTGCTGTTATTAAAATGTACCACTGAGCACAGGGTTTACTGGTGGGAAAATCCCATTAAGCATTTCTGAAATACCCTTTAACTACTTGATTTTTAAGATGATAGGGAAAACGTAACACTCCTCACAATTATATGTACAATAGCTGATGCACTCACCAGTTTGGAGATGTGAAGGGGACAAAAATAGATATTGAGTCTTGTGCTTTAATGGCTTTGCTGAGTGGAGGGTGTGGAGGGCCCTGATTTTAATACAAGTTACTGAAGCTTTGAACCTGTTGCGTTAAAATACATTGGGATGAGTCAGCCCAGGATCCCTTACAGGTGGAAGAGTGAATCAAGAGGTATCAGCTGGAGCTCTTAAAACAGAGATCTGTTTTGTGTGGAAAAGGCTCCATCGCTGGAGATGATAGTCCAGGGGGTTCCCTGTTCCTCTACACTGCCAGAGCTGTCACCAGTTTGTCACAGATGAGTGGTTTAGGTCACTCAGAGCAAAGGTATCAGCAAAACGAAGTAAAAAAACACGTGAAAAACCAAGTAAAGTGAAAGTGCAGCAGAATTTGTTGGCTAGGTTCACTCTCCTACTTACTAGGTGGTGAAAGCACACAGAGAAAAATCAGACTAAAATTTAAATCAACTAACCTAAAACTAAAATCAACCTAAAATTATCTACATGGAAGCTGAGGATGGAAAAAGGGTAAGGATGGGAAGGAGTAAGGATAGAAGGGAGTAAGGGAGACCCTTGCATTGCACCACAAGGTTGATTTTAAGTGGCTGGGTACATCAGTGAAGGCCTTTCTAGGCAGAGCTGGAGTTGCCACATAGACCCTTAGAGTTTCTAGTCCAAAGACATTAAACAGAGAATTTACAATAGTTTGCTTCATTACTGGAGCCTGTGCCCCATTTATTCATTCATGGTTGATGGTTTTTCCCCCAGGAATCATTGAGTTAGAGAATCATAGAAAGGGTTGGGTTGGGAGGGACCTTAAAGCCCATCTCATTCCTCCCCCTGCCATGGGCAGGGACACCTTCCACTATCCCAGCTTGCTCCAAGCCCCACCCAACTTGGCCTTGGACACTTTCAGGGAGAGGCCACAGCAGCCACAGCTTCTGTGGGCATCTTGGTGTTTTTCCTCCCTTGTTGTCCACCTTTGAGATGGCTGATGGTTTTCCCTCCCACAGAATTCAAGGAGTCTCAAAATACTTTTAGGCTGAACTAATGCATCAGATGTAATCTCCAAGAGGAGGTTTGAACTGAACCTGTGATTTAAAATCAGTTCCTTGGGCCAGGTAAAACATGCCTGCAAAATGCACAGCTCTTCTTCTTTGGCCAGTTGTTATTACTGCATTTGGTGAAACATTAGAGTAAGAGTATATTCATAAATAAATTTAAAAGGATTAATGCATGATGAATAGACTGTGTAAGCATATTACAGGCATGGTTATTATGTGATATAGGTGATCATAAGTCATGGTTAAATGCAACCTATTGACCAACTGGACTCTGTAAAAGTCTGTTAGCCACTTGTTAACAGAGCTAGTAATCATTTATTGATCTTCCATGCAGTATTTATACATCCGCCACCCTAGAAAGTGTGGGATTCAATTCCAGGATCTGCCTTCAAGTCCCACTTACTCTAATGGGGGACACAAATCTCTCACTTCAGAATGTTGAACTGTCAGGAATTGTCAGGGCTGGTAAGAGGTGAGGTGCTGTCCTCAGATGCATGAGGGTCTGGTACTGTTCTGCCAGAGTGGTGTGAGCACTGGGCTGCCTGGCGTGGAGAAAGAAGTAACTCAGCTTTTGTGAAGGATGTTGATGTTTTTGCGCTTGCTTTTGTTGGGATTAGAAATGAAATACCTACATTTGGAAGATCATCACTAACAGGTATTGAGACCATCAGCAGGGACAGCCCCAGTGATGGGCTTCCTAAGAGACCACAGCTGGGAGTGTTCAGGTCCTCATGGCTGCAGAAGTCCCAGCCAAGGCTCTCAAACAGAAATGAGAAATCAGATAGACCAACCCATAGGCACTGAATCTTTGTTTATTCATTTCCAAAAGAAGTTATTGTTCCTCAATCTTTCTTCATCCCATCCAAACACAAGTGAGAAAGCAGAGGGATCCAACTGTCCCAACACAGTGAGATAAGAAGCAAGTAAGGTCCTCAGAAGTCAGAGTTAAAATTTTAGAAATCTCTAGTGATCAGAGATTTGGTAATGGTCTCTCTTTGAGAGATGGGTAACGGGTGTTAGGAGAGGGGCAGATTGTCAGAGTGGGTTGGGCAGGGAGAAGGAGCAAAAAGCTCAAAGGTGCAGGGAAATGAAAGAGAAAGAAGGAGAGAAGCAGTGGGGAAAGGGACAGAAGGAATCACCCTTGTCAAAGTAAGGCAATATAATAATTAGTACCTTGGAAAGCCCACAATGCAGTCCTGGAGTTTAGAGTGACACTGGAAAGAGCCCTGCATTTCTCTCCTTCTAGTGCGTGGAAGGAGTGAGAAAAAATGATGAAATGGCACATTCATGAAGCACCAGAGTGAGGAAATGGAGGACACACAGCCCTGGAGGCTGAGAGGGAATGGCCCTTAATTCCCTGTCTCTCTGTGTTCCTCTGGCTCTGGGCCTCGAAGCACACACAGCTCATCTGATTTAATAAAGGCAGGAAGCAAACAGTGCTGGAGCCATGAGAGACTGCAGAGAGGGGTTGGAGAAGGGTCAAACTCATTTGTCATATGATGGGATGTAGAGTGTGGGGAGGGGGAGATGCTTGGAGGGCTAAGAGGAGTGGAAATAGTTACAGCACTGGAAAAATGGATGTTACCACAGCTGACCTGAGTGCTGCAGTGTGACTTCTGGGGGCAAGGACAACATCCTGGCCTTTCATCCTCTCCCCTTTCTCACTTTGGGATGGGGTTTTATAGTTTCATTCTTTACAGCTTATTCAGAATCCCTGAGAGCTGGCTATATTTAGTGTTTGTAGCACACAGGGACTCAAGTCAGGGGTCCCCGCCAGGCTATTGCTGCTCTAAAACATCTGTCCTTCACAAACTGATGCTCCCTCCTAATTGTAGCAGGGGCTTCTCAAACTGTGTGTTCCTCATGCAGCAAGACTCCAAATGAACTTTCCACTCGCGTGCAGAGGGACTTCAAAGGGTCTTTGTTGGCCACGGCAAGTGATGAAGCACAAACTCGAGATAACAAGGGAGAGAATGCTCATCCACAGCCCCCACATTCACTCCTCTTGCTCAGTGAGAGCCTAAGGAAAGGTTCTGGGATGGCCACTCTGTCACGGGGAGTTCTCCATGTGCCTTGGGAGCAGGAGCAGCACAGGGCAGCTGCCCTGGTGCCAGGCTGGGGGCAAGGTGGTCACAAAATTCCCAGTGAGGGATTTCAGCAGGACTTCAGCAGGAATAGTCACAAATAGGTGTCACCCTGTCATTAATGAACTGCCTGAATAGATATCCATTAAAAGCACATTAATAGTTTAAAAAGTGCTTTCATTCCTCAAGGAAGTTCAAGAGTTCTAGGTGTGTTGCATCTCAGGACAAACTTTGCTCATGGCAACAAATCTGTTTATTTCTAATGTTGTTTTTTTTTTTTTTATTGAAAACAAGTTGTTGTTTTGGGGTTTTTTTGTTGTGTTTTGGTGGGGTTTTTTGAATATTAAATTAAACCATGCATTATAGGCAGCAGGTCAGCAAACAATGAGAACAGATCTGAACTTTCCCTCAGAGATGTTTATTGAAGTTCAAGGAGATTTTCTCACTCCCTCTTTCTTGCTGTGGAAGGAAATCCTAAAATAGCACATTCAGAACTTTTTTCTCAGCATGTTTCTTTCTGGTTCAGCAAGGAATTAGAATTATTGAGTCATAAAGGGTGGGAAAATGCAATTTTTAAGAGAAAATACTTTCCTAATTTTTTTCCTTCCTAATTTCTCTGAAGTTTTAAAGGTATTTGCAAATTTCAGTCTTATATACAGCTCTGGCAGCTGACTGAAGCAGGTACTGTTCCCTGAAGTCTCCATTTCTGTCCCCAGTTAAACAAGCAAATTTAATTTGACAAAATCTCAGCCTGTACCAAACATTATAAACTCACCAGCCCTAAAGGTAATTTTTCCTTTTTCAGTGCCTGCTCCATCCACATTGTCTCTAATAAATGGGCTGGTCAATGAGCAGGTTCATGCTGATGGTGATACAGGATTAGGAAAACTCTGCAGATTGACACCCTTGGAATATCTTGTCCTGGATTTACTGCAGCATCTGTAGTTTAATGTAGTATCTTTTAGAGATATGCCATATCTTCTCTCTCCTGGAGTTCCCTCATCATGGCTCTGCAGAGGATGGCAAAAGGCCTTTTGGGGTCCTCTCAGCACCCCAAAACCTCACAGCAGGCTGCAGGAACTGGCTGTACCTGGAGGAGGGTAGAGATGAGACTGACAGAATATACCTCAGGCTGACTGATGGAGGAAGGATGGGTTTTCATACTTAAAAGTGCAAGTGATAAATGGTGAATTAATGCATATTATCCATGCTGAATGGTTTAGAGCTGCAGCTGAAATCCTGGGAATGCAGATCCTATCAATTGATGGATTAGTCATAATCTCATACGAGCACTGTAGGACTGGGCTGTTTGAAATGCAACATTTGGGGTGGATTTCATTGCTTGTCTGGCCTGTTGTGTGTTCAGACACACCAAAGGTACCAAACACGGCCCGAGCGATGGGTTCTGGCTTTTTCCATGCCCCAAAAGTCTGGTTCCTGCCTCAGGCAGGCAGGGTCTGTGTAGCTGTACAATTGGGATTATGACAGTGTATAGTGAACACTTGGGTTTGGTGCTTTGATTGGAGCGAAGTTTTGTCGTCCTGCTGCTGGTGATCTTTAGACCAAGCATTTATCCATAAACCATTATACATTTAGCCTGGGTTTTCTCTATCTTCCTGTAACCCACATCTACTGCATTTTTTTCTCTGTCAACAACGGCAAAGCCTTTTAAATCTCTTTACCTTGTTTCAGTACATAATTATTTCATTTACCCTTGGATAAGGCACCTGAAGCGTTCTGGGAGCAGACAGGTCCCTCGAGCAGCAGTGATTTGTGCTGGACTATCCCCTCCTTTGTAATTAGGGTTTTCTCCCTTCCTCCTTCAACCCCCTGGCCTAATGTGTCCTCTTTGCTGCCTTCCCCAAGTCAGACAAATGTGTTCCTTGGAAGGTCAGTGTAACCTGTAGGAAATTCCTGCTGTCTCTGAGCTGGCTCATTCATCACCAGTCATAACCATTCTGGAATGTGAACTCATAGTCTGTTATCTGGCTACTGCTAGTGATGATGCCTGGAGACGACAGCTTGGGTTTCAAAAGCTGGGTTGACCCCAAGGGGCGAGGAAAATTTGTTTTGACAGAGCAAACATGACACGGAAGCAGCACAAGTACCAATATGTGCAGGAATAAGGTGCTATTTTCTCAAGGTGGATTTTTTTTTTTCCCCAACTGGGGAAAGCACAACAGTGCATGGGAAACAAAATATTTAGAGTGTTTTTTCCTGCCCCAAAAATACAATTAAAGCACAAAGGCTACCTGTTTGTATTTTGAATGAGAGAAAAAAAGAATGAAGCAGGTTCATCTGGGAAGGGAGCAAGGTGTGTCCTCCTCTCGTTCACCTGTCCAACAGCCAGGCTGTGAGTTAGTGGTCCTGAGACCCCCCTGCTGTCCTGCCCTGGTTCTCTCCTCTCTTTCCCCACCTTCCCTTTGGGATGTGCTCTCTCTGAACGGGGACTCACAGGGGTCTCTGGCCCAGTCCTGTAAGAACAACAATCTCAGCTCTTGACCCTGGTGCAGTTATTGTTCCTACATGTTCTGTTTCCCTCAAAGACAGGACAGAACAGATGACTGTAGATGTTTAAAAATGTCAGCCTGACATTGTGGCATTAGTATAATTTAAGCCAAGCACTGCCAGTTAATTCACTTTGCTTTCTACTGGCTGAATGCCTTGCACGCCTTGTTTGTGGGGCTCAAAGTCATGTGGTTCCATGACACCCCTGATCCTGCTAAGCCACCGTTTCCAAATTGGAACAGCCACATGCTTCTTCCATCACTTGTGCATGGCCAGTGTCTGGGAGCTGTGACTGTCCCTGGCTGTGTCAGAGAGAAGGAATTGTCTCTCCTGCTCAAACCATGATGTGATGTGGCTCTTTTGTTGTAAAGACAGCTTGTTCCTGGAAACTAAGACTGCCACTGAATTGGGAAGGAAGAAGCAAAGTGGTGAGGCAAAGCACTCCACAGGTAAGAATAATATTTGTGAAAACCAGGAGTGGAATTTCCTTCTTAGTAGCTTTTTTGTCCCTGGTTCTGTGTGCTGCTAACACACCTGATGGCCCTACATGGTATTTGAGAATATAAGACAAAAAGATGATCTTGAGTGTTTTAGCAGCAGCTTAGGTCTTACAGAAATCTGTTTTTGAAAGCAGAACCTGAAAATATTTAGCTAAGCAGACAAGATCTAATGAGTCCCTTTCACAGTACCTATAAAGTACTTCAGAAGTCTGAAGGTATCTTTCACAACTTCAGTGTGAAGTCGAAAAACACTTGCTGAAGACTTAAGAGCACGCTGTGATTGTGATAAGTTAAGATGGTTTATGTTTTAATGCTGACAACTCGCTTCCTCTTCATGCTGGAAGCAATCCTGACCTCAGAGCAGTGTCAAGGGGAGAAGCAGCATCTTCCTGTGGCTGGTGGGAGAGAAGCAGTGGGAAAGTCCAGCCGTGGGCAGTCCCATGCAGGATGCTCCTCTGTGTAACTCCCTCTGTCCTCCAAGGTTAATTCCACTGCACAGCTGCACTGCTTGGGGCGATAAGGATGCATTAAATAAAAAGGGATTTCCCTCCTTGGGAATCAAATTAGAGCAGTCCAGATCAGCTCAGTTCTTTTATCTCATTCTCACCCCAACAGGAAGTTTAGACACCAGTCCTCAAAGGTCCTTTTCTGGTCAGAAACATCTGCGAGGCACTGAACTGGAGGAGTGTGGGGATAGTGCTGATATCCTGGCTGTTGGGAAGATGGATGCTGCTACTCAGCGTCTTGGGAGAAAAACGAGGAGGCTGAACTTGCAAACACTGGAGATTGCTTGGAGTCATGGATTAATCCCAGGCGTGAATGGCAGAGAGGTTCCTGGGGAGCAGAGCTGCCAGCAGGAGCACTGTCACTGCAGCACTGTGTTCTCCAGCATGTGGGAGGCCCCATCTTTGACCTCTATGCAAAGACCTCAAAATAGGGAAGGAAAAGAAAGAGTACAGCTGAAAGAAAACTTATTTCTCTTGTAAAGTTTACTGTCTGAGCATGGGTCAGACATGGTGTGTTCAAGAGAGTTCTTGGTTCAGTGTTATTCCATAGAGAAAAAACCAAAAGTAACTCTGTCAGAAGGCTGAAAATGCAGTTTCTGTCTGGTTTCTGGGTGGGATTCTCAGCACAGAGCTAACAGAGAAAATAGTACGAGCCAATAAAAATGAACAGACTCTTGATCTGTAACTTGAGTGAGAGGAGTTGGTGGTCTCAGTCCAATCCTAATTAGATCAGAGCTCACAGCCTGGAAAAGCAGCAGTGACCTTGCTACTGCTGTGGCTGGAGCTGGAACAACTGATGGGGAAGGAACTCCCCTGACACAGAACTGCTCCTGAAGTTGGGCCGGGGTCTCAGCTTCCAGCACAAAGCTGTTCCCATCACACAAGCAAAGCAGCTGTACAGCACATCAGCTCTTTGTGTGTTTGCTGGCATCAAGACTTGTAAGACTTTCTTCTTTTCTCTGTATCAAACCTCTAAACCCCTCCAGGGACTGGCTGCATTCACCACAAAATCCTATAGAACTGTCTGGTAGCTGATGTAGCAGAACTTCCCTCCAGTAAGTGGCATAAAAAGTAGCACTGATGAGGTGCCTCTTAAATTTTTTTTCTGTGTGCACTAAAACCAACTTTAAAGTTGGTTCTGCCCAAGGTCAGTTGAATGTGGCCAGTGCTATGGAAGCCTCTAATACATTTTGCAACAATAATGCCTTCATTGTCTATGCAGATAATTGCAATCAGTAGAAATCCAGATGCTTGTCTGAAGGGCAACCATGCTGGAGCATTATTTACCTTCCAGCTCACACCAGAGATGCAAACAACAGCAGCACAGTTATTCCCATTTTGGCATTAATCCTGTGAAAACAATGGACCAAATTCATTGCTGCAACACGACATGAAGGAACTTCATGAGGACACAGTGATGAGCAAAGCAGGAAAAGCCCGAGTTTATTTACAAAACCCAATTTTATACATTTTCAAAGGTGCCTGTGGATTGGAGGATGAAATCCCATCTCCCAAACCACATTGGTCAAGATAACTGTCAATCAACTTTATCTTCCTACCTAAAAATATGTAAACAACAAAGGACAGTTAGGAAAACAAAGCTATTGTTTGTAGTAAAATATGTGGGAAAGTAAAAACTCTGACTCCAATATGAAAGACAAATCAGAAGGCCTAGAAAAATCCTCAAAACCAGGGTGACAATTCATCACTGATAAAATGCCATTGTTTTACTGGAGTCTCACAAGAAGAGACATTGCCTGGTAGAAAGATGGTGTTGCCCCTCTTCTTGGAGAGGATGGAAAAAGATTTTATCTCCTTTGATACCAACACAAATGGTCTTCTAATCTCCACTGGCATACAAGAACAATTATCATCTTTTCAAACCCAATACATACAAAACAAGACAATAATCATAAAGTTGCCAAGTGACATCCTTAGATCATTTCCACAGACTTTTGTTGTCTTCTGTGTCTGGCCAGAATTCCTTTGGGCTCATTGATGTTGCTCTTTGTGCATCCCCTCATTTATTCTGTTCGACAGCCAGCGTCAAATGCTGAGAAATCCAGCAGAGGAAGGCAGAGGTCAGACTTGTGACATCTTCTGAGCTCCGTGTGTTTGTGTAACCCAGCAGGGTTCATTTCCATCAGGGAGGGAAAGAGCAGGATCGCTGCTGCTGGGGGTGAGGGTGGGAGCGTGGCTGGGAAGGGCTGTGTGGAGGCAGCTCTGCCTGAAGCTCTCATTCCTTACTGGGCCCACTGGTTTCCTGGGAGGCCCGTTCTCTTTATGTATTGCTGTTAGAAGTCTATCTGTGAAATAAATGGGGGAAAAGGAGGAGGGAGAACCTGTAGCATCCCTTTCCAGTGGGACACTCTTTGTGAGCTTTTCAGTGGTTGCAGCCATGGGGGGAAAGGAGGAATAGCAGTGAGAACATTTTGGGTGCATGCTGGAAAACCGATGGAACTGCTGTGCCTTCTCTGCATGTGGAAAGATTTTAGGAGCCTGTTTCTGCTCTTCTGCCCAGACTTGGCAGCTGATGGACAGTCATGGCAGAGGGACCTCAATCTTTTTGTCCAGTTGAGAAAAAATTGTCGCTTTCTTCTCCTCACTCCCTGGCTAGTTTTCCTCAGTCTCCATTCTGCCCACAGCACTGTCCCTTGGGTAAGTGTGGCTAGAGTGGTTTTGTTGCTGGAAGCAGCATTGTGACTGTTCCCTTATCTTGTCATGGCATTGTTGGAACTTTCTGGCCTTTTCTGTGCCTTTCAGGAAGAGATACTCATATAACTCTATAGGAGTTACTCATAAAGAGTTGATAAACTGAGCTGATTGTTCCCCTGATTTCCTAAGTTAATGCCTGGTATTAACTAAGTAGTTATTACCTGCTTCTGATTTGGCAAAGAGCACTGAGGTGACTCCTGATTTTCATCTCCATTTCCATGCGTGTGCAGTGACACTTCCATTTAAACACACATGCTGGGAACAAAGATGAAACTTTCATTTATGGAAGTGTTGAGAATGTGTTTGTGAATGTCTAGAGTGTGCTTTGAAAGCCAGGTACATTCAACATACCAAAAAATCCCACAATGAAATATCTAAAATGTAGATATTTGCTATTCCTTCTCATGGCCCTAAATAGGAGAGGTGTCTGGAAGTTTCCCCTAAAGACAAGCGTTCAAGGTGACTGAAATACTGCTCCTCTATTTATTTAGTTAGTGAGCTACTTACAGTTTGCTGTCTGCACTCCTGATCTAGTCAGGGCCCAGCACATGAGGTAATGGCTCTGTGTGAAGTCAGTCCAGAGCTTGTGCACTCTAGCAGAACCTCCCTTGCAGACAGTAAATCACCGTCCCCAGCAGGTTGAGGACAGCTTGGTGAGATAACAGTTCTCTGCGTTCCTGGGGACTCCAGGCCCGGCCTCAATGGAGCCAGGCTGCTGAGTAAACACTCAGGGAAATGTTTTTCTTGTCCTACAGAGCTTGCAATCCCAATAGACCAGAAGCAAAGGGAGAGTCTGAAGGAAAACAGGAGATGCAGCTGCTCAGCCAAGTGTAGTCACCAAGCCTGTGACCCCATTGCAGTTACCAGCCTTCAGTGAGGTGTGCTCATGTACAGGCCCAGGGTCGCTCTTACTGAGTGTTCCTTCACTGCAGCAGACCTGGGGAGACCCCAGTGCAGCTCTGCTGGAAGGTCACACAAGTGAGAACCTTATAAAAGGTGGATCTGTCAGGAGAAAGACCAGAGGAAACAGCTTTGCCCTGAACAGTAGATGACCAGGAAAGCAGAAGTAGCTGTTCCACGTTACAGAACATCTCCAGACTGGTCATGGCATTAGCTGGGCTGTTTTCACAGCATTTCACCTGCTCTGGAGGCCTGTAGCTCCTTTGTGACCATTCTCGTTCATTCCAAAATAATTCTGAAAGCTAGAAAGGTGCTTTGTTTTGTGTAGAACCATTTCTCTGAGCACACACAGTGGTCAGAAGGCTGATTAAAACAGTGTGAATATCTCAGCCAGTTACACAGCCGGAGCTGCTTTCCTGCAACTGGAATTAAGAATCCAGATGATGTGTTCAAGATTTATGGTTTCCACTGGGGTTAGTGCTGCTGACATTTGTTCTGCTTCACACAACGTATTCCATCCCATAATGAACTCAGTCAGGAGAAGAGAAAATGAAGCCATTGTCTCCTGGCAAACTCTGTCTGTGCAGCCACCCTTCAGTGCCAGGCATGAATATGTGAATGTTCCAGAGTGTGAGATGTAGGTAGGGGCTGTTGAGGTTGGTTTTGGGGAGTGGAGAAGGCCTTAGGAGAAGGAAAGAGATAAAGGAGCTGGAGGTTAGTCACAAAACCTGTTTTGATCTACAGCTGAAGGAAGATTGTGAACAGATGGTTCTTTTCCAGATTTCTTGACCCCTGGATTCTCTTCTGCAGCCATGTTATTCAGAGAGTGATTCTGTGAGGTCAGAGATTGAGTCCAGGTTTTTGTCTTTCTTTGAATACTTAAATGGGCACCAAAATAAGCAGAGGACTGTGTTCACCCTCATGATCACAGAGCATCAGGGTGGGCTTTGGTCTTGTTGTCCTGCTCCTCACGGTGGCATAGGCACAACATCATCCCTGTGATAGCACACAAGGAAATGGAGTGAAGTTACATCAGGGGAAGCTCAAACTGGGCAGCAGGGAAAAGTTCTTCACCAGGGGCTGATCAGGCACTGGAACAGGCTCCTGAGGGATGTGGTCACAGCACTGAGCCTCAAGGAGCATCTGGACAACGCTCTCAGCCAGGTTTAGGTTTAGCTTTAGGTGGTCCTATGAGGAGCAAGGATGGTGATACTTATGGGTCTCTTACAACTTGAGATACTCTGTGATCCCTGAGTCACTGGGATTGTGTGGGAAATGGAGTGAGGGAGGGGAGAGATGCTTCCTGCTGCACAGTGCTCTCCAACAGAGGCATGGAATTTCACCTGCAGAGCGTGGGCACTTAGAAACGCATTGTCCTGAGTAGAGCTGAGGGAACTTGGAGATTGGAAACATTAAAATACCGCAGCAAAGGTTGCTTTTACAGTATTTATGATCAGAGTGAAAGCAGAATGTACCAGATAGCTTCTGTTGGTGTCTCTTAACTGTTCTCACGAGGTTTCCCATCCTTCATCCTCAAGAGCCTGGGAGAATTTGGACAGACTTCAACTACACACCCAAACTTTGTGTGATTATCTGTACTGAACATCTGACCCCTTTTGAGGTTTGGGCATCTTTGGGCAAATGGAATCTAGCGGAGATAAAATCAGGTTTTATTTTTCATGCCTGAACTTCAAAAGTGCCTGTTTTGGTTAATGAAGCTGTGGCGTGCCCGTGGGGGCTGTGTGCGTCTGGGGTCTCTGAGCAGGGCCAAATCTCTTGCTGAGAGTGGTGCTCCTTGCCAATGTGCTGCTCACTGTTTTTCACAGCTCCATCACTAAATAACTGTTTTCTGTTCAGATAGAAATGTTCTCCTTGCTTTTATTTCCTGGATATCTTATAGGACTGAATTTTAGCCCATGGTGGTGTTTGCTAACTACTGATTCAGATCCTCTTTTCGGTTGCTGGTCCACTTGTGTTTGTGTTGTGAGGTTTGTTATCTCTCACAAGAAAAGCAGTTCCTAAGCTGCTGTAAAATATTATCATTCCAAAGGCCTCAATGAACCTATGAGAAATCAGGATGATTTCTGATTTCTAGCTGAGGATTTAGATTCTCAGTGGGTTTTCTTAATTCCTCAATTTAAATTAAGTGTAACAGTTAAAGGAGAGTGTTAAATGAGCATTACTGAGTAGTGAGAAATCGCTGTTATGAGTCTTTCTCATCCTTTGTCTGTTATATTAGAGGTACTAAAATTTTTCTGAATGTGCTTATAAATCATAGTACTTGCAAAATGTCTTTGTTTCTTGAATTACACCAAAGCAAACTTGCTGAGATTGATGGGCCTTTGACCTGCAAGTTGCAAAGGTGTTTATGTCACAGTGAAGTGGAGGTGAAATAGGACCTTCTTGATCTGGCGACATTTTTGTCTCCACTTTGAACTGATTTTGTTGTAAGGAAATGACCAGACAAGGTATTGTCCATTATTTGGGATTCAGTGAGCCCTCACTCTGCCTGTGTCTCCTTCTGCAGTAACACAAACAGCCCCAAAGCCTCTGTACACCAGGAGAAGCTGAGGAAAAGAGACCACTGTGTGTAGGGCAGAGTTTTGTGCTTGCTTACACGCCTCTACCTCCCCTGGACCCCATGAAGCTGTTCTGGAGTGCAGAGGGCTGAGAGCAGCATCCTTCCTGCACTGCATAAACACATCAGGGATGGGACACGTGGCAGAGGAGAGGAGAGAAAAGGGCCTAGACTGACAGACAGACAGACAGGGCTCCATAGACAGCCAGACAGCAATTATAAATAGCACCCTTTTGAGCTCTGTTTGATGTGTTGCCCAAGGCCAGGTGGAAAATCTTTCCGTTGCTGCCTCTTCAGCTAATCGCTTTCCCCTCATTTTTCAATAAAGATTCCAAGTTTGGTCACTTCTTTGGCACATTTGTTTCCCATTAGAATACTTTGTGCTATTTCACTGTGTTATGCTAGATAATTGCTCTAATAACAAACCAAGGGAAAGCTTTTGAACATTTTAGGAAGTGATTTTTTCCCTTATGAAAATTCAGCGAACACTGACAGAGATCTGGGGAATAGCGAAAGAAAGGCCGAGGGAGAGAAAGGGGGAAGGAGTGTATTGACTTTTATTGATGGTATTTCTGCACTTACATGTAAACCACATGCCAAAAATTTAATTGCAGTCCAACTGAATATTTATATAGCACTTTATCACTTTCAAAGCTTTTTAGTGAGTATTGTTCAAGGGAACCTCATGGTATCCTGTGATTAGGGACACAAGGTTATTGTGTTCTGCTGCTGCAGGAGAAGTGAGACAATGTCTTTTTTGACTGGCAAAATGGTTGCAAAGCAAAGATAGGAATTGAAGAGGTCCTCACTCTGCTAAACCTCCCCACTTCCCATATATCAAGGGCATGATTGCTTCAAGTGCCCCAGTAATTGTCCAACTCAGCTTCCGCTCACGGCAGAGTGAGTTTTAGCAGAGCAGTGCAGAAGAAAACAATTAGAACATATTTAGTACTTTCAATAAACTCCCCCTCTGTGTTTGCATAATGCCAAGATGCCTTTCAAAATTTAGTGTGGTCAAGGGGATAGGGAGATAAATAATACAAACTGAGGAAAGGAGGCTTCAGGCTGATTTACTGAAGCCTCTTAGCTAAATTCTTTCCACTCAGACTCTGCTAGAGGTGGAGCTTTTGCTCTGCAATGCCTGTTCATTTCCCATCTTACACAAAAAGCTCCAAGTGCACTCAGGGCTCAGAGTTTCTGGGATGGAAGTGTCTGAGACAGATGTTGACGAAGGTGCAGGACACATGAGGTGTGTCCCCACCCACTATTAGGCCTTGACTGGGTTTTACCCCATCATTTGAAGTTTCAGTTCCCTGTTTCACAAAGGTGGAAGGATGGCACTTCCCTCCTTTGCAGAGTGTTTTTAAATCTAGTCTTGAAAAACACATCATAAGAGCTGGGTTCATATCTGTTGGGTCCTCCCAGAACTAATCTCTGCTCTTGTCTTCAAGCAGGGCTTTCACTTATTTATTGTCTTCCTTTTTTTCAAAACATCCAGATATTTGTGAAGAGGGGGAAGGAAACAGGAAAATAATCTTCTGCTAAGTTTCACTTATTTGACCTCTGGATTTGGTACAGATGGCCCAGCTCTGATAGCTCCCCTGCTGTGATTCCATGGCCTGGATTCTGGATTTCCCTGTGAGCCATGGTGTCATCCTTCCACTGAGCCAGCCCTGCTGAATCCCAAAGACTACCTCAGAGATTGCTTCTGCTGGTCATCCCCCCTGCCTTCCCCAGGGCCTTGTTGGTGTCTGGTTTTGGTCTCTCTCTCTGTTGGCATTGAGTTCTCCTTAGCATAGCAGCTGCTGGGCTACACTGCCTTGATTCTGGTCTGGGAAAAGAGGGAGAGGCAGTAAAAATCGTGCATCTCTTCCCTTTTTTCCTTCTCTTTTCTGAGAAGCTGTTTGGATGTTGCAGGATCCGTGGCAGGAGATGCCGAATCCATGGGTAAAAGGGGCACTGCAGCTTTCAGCCACTTCTGCAAATTCCTGAGCAGCTGACAATCCTTTGATGACAGCCCCAGAGAGTTAATGAACTAAAAGGGCTGCGGGTTATCTGTTCCCAGAGATTGGGGAGCATGAATTAAATGGTCTTTTGGAAGATGGGAAATAATTCTTCTTCTGCTTCAAAGCCATGTCCAATTGAATGATGTCGCCAGCCCAAATCAGCAATCAGAATCTCTGATGAAGACCCATTAAACAGATTGGGCTGAGTAATGCACAGGAAAAAATGTCAGGAGCATCTTTAATTCTGAGTCTCTCAACCCTACAATGGTCTTTTTTTCTTTTTTTTTTTTCTTTTCTTTTTTTTTTTTAAAAAGAAACTCTTTAAGTGCCTCAAGCTTTTCTACCTCAGCACTTCCAAGCTGGAAATAGCTAGGAATGCATTTCTGCACCATCCCTGATGGAAGGGCAAGGACGTCAGTAGCCAAGTTTCCTGGGGTATTGTCTGGGATATCTGAAGAGTATTGTTTAGGATATGTGAAGGAAAGAAACCTTTTGGGAAAAGGCTTGGGCAAGACCAGTTGGCAGCTCCTCCTCTGGGATATTGTTCTCTAGGTCACTTCCTTCTGGCAGGGGATGGGAAGGAGGGGGCTTCCCCAGGGCCAACACTTTCATACACTTTAAGAGGAGGGAGAGTGTTGAGTGATCCTTACTGAAAGAAAGACACATTCTTCTGTACTTTAGCTATTGCAAAAGTGACATAATGAAGTCAAACATTAGGGCATGATCATTAGGGGAATTCATTAGGAACGCTTGGCTGTACAGTGAAGTCAGTTGGAAGTTATGAACTCCTTAGTGTTATTGGAGAGAGGAAAATCTTTTTGCAGCGGTTTGCTTTTTCACCATATGAGCTGCATCTTGAGGGATGTTGCAGCAAGGGTAAACTTTGCCACTTGGTGCACGTGCCAGAGAAGCAGCTCCATAGGTTGGGTTGTGGGTGAACTGACTGGATGAAGTCCAGCATCTCCTCCAGAGGACAGCAAGTTACAGAAGTAATAAAAGGAGACTGAGAAAGGCCCTCATTTTGGAGTAAAGGAGTTGTCACTGGGGTCTGCCTGGTTCCCTAGTGTGGCCCTTACTACTTGTACTACCTTCCCATCATACCTCATCTTAATCCTTCATAGATCAAACCTGTTACATCACAATATTCCCAGAACAAATCTGGGAAGGGATAATGGCACATGTGTTTTGCAGAGATGGAGCAAAACCCCAAAACAGTCCTGGACTGTTTCTGAGGATGTAGCTCTGGGGTTGTGTGAGGATGCTGAAGAGGAGCTGGAGCATCATCACTCCAAGGCCCTCACACCTGCCTGGGTTTCAGCTGCCCAGTTTTGCTCAACAGGCTGTGGTGTCTCATCTGGACCGCCTCAGAGCCATCCAAAATGATGGTCTGGAAATGTCAGTTCCTTTCCATTTATGATGAAATGGAGTGGAGTTTATTGTCTCACCTGTAGTGATCCAACAGCAATGGAAGATACTTAACTTCTAGCCTCAGAGGTCAACCTCATTTTCCTTCCCTTCTCACAGACACCCCCAGGTTTCCAGCTGTCACAGATGTAAAGTTGGAAAACATGGCCTGAGTGATGTTTGCCTGATTGCGCAGCCTGTCTGAAACACAATCTTCAACAAGTGCAAACCACAGCTCTCCCACTGGAGCCAAGATAACAGAGATGTGTGTATGGCAGGACCATGGAGGTTCTCCCTGGAACTTGGCTTGGCTTTGCTTCAGCCCAGGGACAGTGAGGGGATCTCCACATACATTGGTCAAACATCATATCTTTAATGCCAGTAGTGGATTGTCCACATAAAACCCTGGGGAATGTCATTGGAGTAAAAATGAGTAGGAGCTGAGCTCAGCTGAGCTCAGGAGGGTTCACTTAGGTCTGGAACCCTGTTATGGGCAAATTGCACACTGTGAACACCAGAGTGCTCTCTGTCCTGGGTGTTGAGGAATTACAATTTGAGGCCCATTAGTCAAGATTTATTTACTGAAGAACCAAAACCTACTGATGGCCCACAGATCTATGGATGAGCCCTTCAGACGTCCCACTCAGTGCACTCAGAGGCACTGCAGGTGGGCTCAGCAGCTGATGCAGTGTAGCAAGGAAGGGCTTCACAATAGAGGTGTTTGTAACCTCTGAAAAATACCCTGGGAGAGCACAGAAATCATCTGGGGACTTTGAGTCTGCATTGGCTACTCTGGTTCTGGTGACTGATAGGGATCAGAGCCTGTTATCCTCTCTGGGGCGTGATGTGTGTGGGGAAGTCCTGTGTCCACCCGGATGCGGGCACGTTCCAGCTCCAGAGCAAACAATGCCTGCTTGTTTTGCCCAGCAGGTTAGAACTCTGCTTTGGAGGCTTGTGTCATGGGGTTGGAATGTGATTCAGAGTGAAAGGCTCGGCTGTGTTTTACAGTTTTTACAGGTCGTGCAGGGCCCTGTTCGAGGATGGGAGGGAAAGGCTGCAGGGCATGTATTCCATATGCAGGAACACTCTACTCTCAGCCTCTCCGTGCGGGGAGGGTTTGTTTTCTAAAGGTCTTCAGCATTTTTTAATCTCTGGGGGGGGTTATCCAGTCTTCTCTACCTCACCCTTTGTGACATGGCTGAAAATTAGATGTTAGCTGAGAAGTTACCTGTGCCAGAAAAGGTCATTCCATGACCTTCATAGAGTATGATGCTCCTGGGAATGCCCCCTGAGATTGGTCTGACTGTAATAATCAGAAAAAAAAAACCAAGGGTAAAGCAGGGGAGAAATAAATTCCTTGTAAAAACATCTTTGCAAGCAGTTAAATCCAAAGGAACCTCCTCTGCCTCTAAAAGTTGAAATGACAATTCTTGCTTGTCCTGTTACCAGGTCTTTCCTAGACATTGTCATAGTTGGGTAAAGAACATGAGCTGGACCGTGGCCTCCCCCCAAATGACTTCATATGGCTTGAGAAATAAAGGAGACAGGGACGCTGAGAAATGAGTGCTGTGCTCTGCTCTGGTGGGTTGGGCAGGATTTGGTCTCATGGCCTTCCTGCAAAGAGGGTTTGGACCAGTTTGTCCACCAGTCATCCTGGCCAGCCGAGTGTAGCTGGGTAAAATTCACTGGGGTTAATGGGATACATTCCTCGATGTGGTTGGATGGGAAATTTGGAGATGCTGGAAAACTGCCTTGTGCCAAGCTGGAGTGAAAAATCCTGAGAAATTAGATCTGCGCTGACAGGCTGAGAGGAAAAAATGTTAAATTTTGCTCGGTTGAAATGTTTTGTTTTGTCATCTCTATGTAAAGCTGAGAAAAAGGGAAAAATCAAAATGAAACATTTCAAAAGTTAATTAAACTGCACAGAAAACTCATTTGAACAGAAAGCAAATGTTCAGACTGTTCAAGCAACATGTTTTGCTTATTTGGGGTTTTTTCCCACATTTTTTTTTCCTTTTTTTTCCCCTTGTGTCTGGAAATTTAGTGACACCAAACCATTCCTAGAAAACATTTTTTGGTTTGGACTAATCTCAGTTTTTCAACAGCAACATATTTTGTGAGAAAATTCCCTGCTGCTTCTGCTCATCAATAAAGTCGATGAGTTTAACCAGTCTCATGTCTGGCTACGGAGAAAAGGATCCCCCAGTTAGTGAAGTGGATAAATAACTTGGCACCAAGTCCTTCTCTGTTGACTCAGTTTACTTTGTGGACCCGGGCATGATTGTCATAATAAATTAAAGCAGGAGCATTCCCATTTGTCACTTCACCGCTTCCTTTTGCTGCCTTCCAACATGTGGTAAAACCATTAGTTTTAACAGAGAGAAAAGAGCAGAGAGGGGCCAAGAACAGTGGTGGAATTACAGGGAGAGAGGAGAGGACTTGCAGGGTGCAGTCAAGGCACTGCTGAAGCAGCTCCAGTTGTGCACTTACGGGGCATGGTCTTATCAAAGTCATTGGGGTTTGTCATTTCCCCCTGCAGGTATAAAGAAGATTGTGGTTCTTCTGGGACTCATTATCAAAACCTTCCAAGAGCTTAGGGTGGCCCCAGCTCTAAGGGCAGGGGAAGACTCCTCTTGGTCACGCCCTGTCCCAGGATTTTAATGCGCTGTGTCCTGCAATCTCAGGTGTTCCTCACTGTCTCCTTAGCTCTGCACAGATTCTCCTTGTTTTCCTGTGCCATCCTCTGTGGGAATTTCCTAAAGCTAAAGGAGGATGTGTTCAGATCAGGCCCCTTGTTGACAAGGTGTGAACAGATTAATGGCCATCCCATCCCACCTGGCCCACTGGGCTTTCTGGGGAATCCCCCTCTGAACTGGAGCCTGCAGGAACAGAGGGATTCAGCTCTAAAGAGGAGCAGAGATCACATTCACAAAGGGAGAAGGGTGTAGGGGGTGTTTATGTGTGCTGGGAAGCTTGGAAGAATGCAAGTCTGGGATTTGAAAGAATCCCACTCTTGAATTATGATTATTTATTGTCATTATAGTGCCTAAAGGCCCAGCCTCATTGTACTGAGGACTCTGCAGACACAAAATGAAGGCACAGCCCCTGCCTTGAAGGTGAGTGAGGAAAGCCTCCCTAAAGGGGGCTGGGAACAGGTGTGGCACATATCCATCAACCTGAAGAAACTGTTGACAGGGTAGGTGTAAGTGTGAGCAAGTGTAGGAGAAACAGCAGGAGAAGGAGAAGGTTGGATGTCAGTTTTCGTCTTCCTGGCTCCCCTTCTAAAGTGAAGAAGGGGCTTCATTTTTTTGTATTAATTATTTTTATTCTCACCTTTCTTCTCCGGTAATGATTATCCACAGGTAAGATAAGAATTAACAGAACATCTTTAGTGGTTTTGTTAAAAATCTGGATGCTGAAAGATGTGATTAAATAATCTGTTCGCCATCTTTACGCAAGTCACTTCTACTTAGACGTTTCTGAAAGGTACCTAGACCCCAAAATCACTCTTTAAAAATATTGTGCTTTTTTATCTCTTAGTGCTTCAGTTTTACTTAGTCTGTGTGGATAGGAAAGCAAAGGAGTAAAGAAAGTTTTTGCATGAGCAGCAGGTTTAATGAAGCCTGGTGTGCCCATGGAATTGTGTCTTGTGTCTTACAAGCCAGCCAGCTCATGACATTCCTGTCCTTGCTGTGTCCCCACCACCCAGGACAAGACATGGAATGTGTTATTTGGAGCTTCTGAGTCCTGCTGCTCCTCCTGCCAGGGAAACTGCTGAATTTTCAGTGCCTCTCCTGCATTTGGAAGCTCATTTGAAACCTTTGCCCCTTGATCAGGTTTGTCCAAGCCTGGACTGTGGGCCCCAAAGTTGTGATATCAGCACCACACAGAACGTGGGATTTTTAGGGGGGGTTGGGTTTGCAAAGGGATTGACTTCCCTCCTGGAAACCTGGGGATGAAAATTGCAAGGTATTGAGGAATGTTGTACTTGTTATGGGTTAATGAAATAATGAAGCTCATGAAAGAGGGGAACAGAGTATTCTACACCTCGGTGGGACATGGTGGTTCTTGAGTACTTCAGACAGAAAAAGGAGCAGGAGAGAAATGTATAAATTTTTTCTTTTAGTTCTTAGAACAATCACCAAGAAGAAGAAACTTGGCTATTCTTAGTTACATCTCAAGGCTCTGCATAATCCTTCCTTCTGAATTATGGAATATGATAGCTTTTATTAAATCCATTACAATTACAGCCTCTCTGCTGCACAGATTTAGAATATGGAATAACTAGGGTGCATAATTTCAAATAAATATTTAAGATTTTGATGCATGATACAGTTTTAGACTCTTACAAGATTGAATTATATTTGGACAGGGCTGTTTTCTTCTAATTCACACAAACTTCTCTATCCAGCTACTTTATAGTGCTGGATACTATTAAAAAAAGAACTTCATTTTGGAGAGAAGATCAGGGCTGATGCTGTTTTGCTCAAGATTTTGTCTGTGGTGGTGGTTTGGGTCTTCTATAAAGTAGCTGGACAAGAAAAGTCGTAAACTTTTTTTTTTTTTTAGTTTGGACTAATGTTAGGATGGGCATGCAACTGGAAAAAATTCTAATAAAAATTTTGTCAAAAAATTAGTAAGTACAACATTCGGACAAGATGATATTATTGCAGGATTTGGATTGTGCCTCTTTGCAGGGGTCCCAGGACTAACAGGAGAACAGGAAATCTGAACGTGGCTCTTGCTCTGGCTCTCCCTGCCTGCTCTGCAGGGCCTTGGCCTTGTGGCAGTTGCTTCCCAAACCCCACTAGTGACCTGAATACCTGATCCCCACAGTAGCAAGGACAAGCACAGTCAGGAACTCCCTGAGGAGGCCAGCAGGGACAGCTCACCTTGCAGGTGTCCAGGCTTGTGGCAGAGGAGCTCCTGAAGAGCCGCAGCCTCATCACATCTTTAAGGAGCAAGGGTGGCAATTTCTGAGCGTGAAGCCAAGAGGGAAAGACCCCTGTGGATGACTCTGCACTCCTCCTTTGTCTTCCCCACACCTGCTCCCTCTTCTCTTCCGCTCTCCCCACCCACCCTCCAAGTAGATACTCTGGGTGTTGGCCTTGTTTGGCTGCCAATGCTCTGCGGAGACGTGTTAATTATGACTGGCAGCTTTTAAAAGCCCTGTTTCAACACCTTGCTGTCACCACACCTCATACTTCAGGAGCTTAGCACATGTTCCAAGGTGTTTAAAGAGCTTCCAGTGCAGCCCTTTTCCAGGCACCAACCTCTTGCCAGGAGCAGTAGCGCTCCTGACCGCACTTTTCTGGCTGCGACCTTGTTGGTGTTTGCCTAAGACATGTAAATGAGCAGTGCGGTTGTTAGCGAGAGAAATATGTAATGTTTTCCATTGTGTGGCAGGCTCAGAGCTGACAAGAGCCAAGCTCGCGTTCCAAAGTCTAAAGCAGTTGGCAGGTTTCTCAGTACCAGTTTTTTATGCCCCTGAGTGGGTCATGGAGCAGAAAAGGGGGTGGGGAGGGAAGGAGAGGGAGGGATGTGTGTGGATGTGTGGTGGGGGGAGAGTTAGCGGGGGAGAAGGGCCATTTGCAAGCCACCAGCTCCGAATGTCACTTGCTGGGCCTTGTGGTGGTGCTGAAGGGCCCGTTGGAGCGTTTGATTGACTCGAGGCTTGATGCTGCTTGCCACTTACCAGCACTTGTCTTTGCTCATTAGCAGGGGGATTGTGGGCAAATATTTAGATATTCAAGAGAGGAAATGTTAATCTTTGCAGTGTTCACTGAATATTTAAATGAGGCAGCAGAGCAGTTCTGCTCTGTGTTTGACCTAGACTTCCAGTGCCGAGCAAATGCCTTAGTCTTGGGATGAATTTAGTGCTGTACCTCCCTGCTCTTGGGGTTCAGGTTATGGGGTGGAGTCCAAACCCTCTCAGAAAAGGCAGCACAGTCAGTCTGCACAAGTCCAGATACATGAAAATGACCCAGGAGCCTTGATCTGGCCAGTTTTAGGCACAGAGCAGTGCAGCCCCCATGGAGTCAGAGGGACATTGGCTTGTTGCAGACACTCTGCTCTAGGGAGGAGATGGCCTTGCACTGGAGGTTGAAGGTAACAATGACTGGTGGACTGGGCTCTTGGGGTGCTCTATTGGATAGAAAATGAGGACAATAAGAACATTCTCTTGGGGTTTGGACAGGCAGTTCTCCCAAATAACAGTGTTAATTAAGAACTTCAGGTATTTGTAGATGACCATGGCATTAGACCACTTGTGTTGTTGGAGTATGGATTCAGGTGGGTTAGTCTGCACTGACACACTTGAAGCAGGTAATTAAAGAGACTTGCACCACATTAATACCCAGAACTTTTCTCTGTATTTACTCTAATTTGCTTAATTTCAGTTTTCTTTGTTCATTTTTTCATTGCTACCTTCCAGCATTATTCTAGACACCGAACATGGAGGCAACAAAATCTACTTGCAGAATGTTGCAGCATTATAGGAGATGAATGTTCAATTAGCAGTTCCTGATATTCACTTGAATCTTGATTATTTTTTATCAGAATCAGATCAGGAATGTTCTGTGTAGGATGTATATCCTTTGGGGTATTTAACATCTACTCTAGTTCCTTAGAGAGAACTCTAGACTAGGAGTTATGAGAATTATATTATTGCATGGGGTTAAAAGACAAATATATCCATATACAACTGATTAGAAGAAGGCCCAAGAGGATTAAATCTGGCAGCTGCTTATTTAATTGAAGCTTTAAAGGAACATAACCTCAAATGAACATGGTATCACCTTTAACACGAGTAGGTGAGTTCAGAACCTACTAAGTGCTGAGCATCTACCCTGACCTTGTTTCACAGTCTCTATATTTAAGGCAGTTCTGTTAACCTGGAATTATTTTCATTTAATTTTATTTAGTTACAGCAAAATTACCAAAGAAGTTATTTACTTATTCCTAAATATGGTAACTGGCTACATCCTGACAGCATGAAGTGAAAACCATTTATATGGATTTTATTATTGATGGAGTTCCTAAACACAGTTTATGTTTTCTGATTCTCTTATTCTGGTAGCTGCTAGTCAATTAAATATTTCTCCAGTAGATTTGAGGCTTAGAGATTCACTTGGGATTTGTAAAACTCCTTTTAGTGGGAATTAAAAGCCAGTTACTGTAGGTTTAGGCACATCCAACATTTCCAGCCCTCTGTTCACAGCTATGCCTTCCTACCTGGGATCTCTTCCTGTTTTTTCCTTGGGCATTTTTTCTTTTTGTCTTTATTAGTCTTTTTCTTTCTGTCATAGCATTGCTCTGGGGAGGACAGCCAGCCCTTGTTGCACTCTCTCTCTGACCTTCACTTGAGGCAGGGGGTCAGAATTGCAAGGCACGCTTTTGTTCTGCACGGGCCAGTTATCCCCTGGCATTGAGAGGCAGCAGAGATCTCACTGCAGCCAGCAGACAGCAGTGATGTTAGTCACAGCCACAGCTTTTAATCACACCCCTGCACGCAGACTGGCAGGCTGATGGTGATAGGTGGAGATCCCACACTTCTCCCATCTGCTTTCACTCTTTTGGCTTTTTCAGGTTGGCAGAGCTGTTCCATGTGCTCAGGAAATGGCTCTGTGTGTGTTGGATTTTTGCAATGCCCTCTCTGAGCTGCTTTCATTGTCAGCCTTGTGTGTTGCTGCTCCCCCTGACTCAGGCTGGCACCGAGCTCCGAGAGCTCGTGGCTCTGTGCAGATATAGGGCACTCGCTGCTCTAGGGGGTGACAGAGCTGGGCGAGAGCAGCCCGGCCCTCCTGCGCCTGCACTGTCAGCTGCGCTCAGAGCATCACACCCAGCCACGGCAGCTCCTGGGACTGCTGCTTCCACCGATACACTCACAGCTTTCCCTCCTCCTCCCCCTCCTCTGCCTGCAGCCGGTGGCACCGCAATGCTGGGACTCGGGGGCAACTGGAAGAGTCCAACACCAAACAAATTCCAGTGGAGCGCCGCTCCTGCACGGAGCATCCTCATCTTTGCACTACACGAGGGTTGTTCTCCAGTTGCTTGGACACCTTCAACTAGACCAGATATTTGAATTTAAATATTGTAGTCTTTCCTGTATTTTTCCCTCCCGTTTAAGATCTGTGTCTCAGCTGCTAGTGCCAGACTAAAAATCTTAATTCAGAAAAGCAGCTGAGACTCTGTGCAGTCACAGAAAGTTTAATCTCTGTCACTTCTTGAATTCTACCTTTGATGATTCAAATATACAATTAATTCCCTAATGCTTTTTAGAAGCTAGTGTGAAACAGATCTAACTTATTTACTTGCTGCTCTCTAGAGAAGTTTGTCTGATTAAAAATTGTCACTGGGCTGAGACGCTTGGTGCTGCTCAGCTTGGAGAAGGCTGTGTGGAGATCTCACAGCAGCTTCCAGTATCTGAAGGGGCTACAGGAAAGTTTGAGTGGAGCTGTTCCTCAGGAAGTGTAGCGACAGGACAAAGGGGAATGGCTTCAGAGTGAAAAAGGGGAAATTTAGGTCAGATATTAAGAAGAAATTCTTCCCTGTGGTGAGGGTGGTGAAGCCCTGGCACAGGGTACCCAGAGAAGCTGTGGCTGCCCCATCCCTGGCAGTGTCCAAGGCCAGGTTGGATGGGGCTTGGAGCAGCCTGGGACAGTGGAAGGTGTCCCTGGCCATGGCAGGGGGGGGAATGAGATGGCTTTGAGGTCCCTCCCAACCCAAACCGTTCCGTGCTTCTGTGATTGATTTGGACAGGCGTTTCCCCAGGATTGTTCCTCTCCTGTTTATTCCCTGCATTATGTTGTTGTTGGCTCATTAATTTTGGGCTTTGCTGTTGTTGGTTTGGTTTTGTNAAAAAAAAAAAAGTAATAGTAAAAAAATGAACCCTCCCTTCATCTCCAACCAAACCCAGAAACCAGAAACAAAGCAGTCAGTTTGTGATCCTTGATTGCATGTGGCAGGAAGAAAATACTGAATTGAGTTTTCAGTGTGAGCCATTGTGAACTTGAAAGGGAAGTCGTGAGGTAATTTGATTTTCCCACAAAGCGTTACAACCTTCGAGGAGAGGAGAGTGTCTTTTTGGTGTGGTATATGCCAGGCTCCAGGAAGGAAAATGCTGCTGAGGCAGCGCCAGCTGGCTGTGATCCCAACCTCCATCTCCACAGCCAAGGCCATGGCATCAGCAAAGCTGGCATGGGTGTGCACACAAAAGAGTCTCGGTGTCTTCACTGCAGGCCCCCGTTGGAACAGCTCCCACGTGAGGGACAGGATGACAGACGAGGAGGTGGGTGAAAAAAATATTTTCCCAAGTAAAAACCGTTGAAAAAGCAAAGGCCAGTGAAGCAAGCTGTTGACAAAATGTGGGGTTCTGTGGAAATCCGAGACTCTGGGGAGGAGTCGGTCTCAGTGAGAGATTGCAGCAGGAAAAATCTAAATCCCTAATTTTTTCAAGTAGCAGAATGGTAAATGTTGGCAATGTTGAAACATATTGATGATAATTGTGTTTCAGGGTTTTATGGGATGGTAAATTTCTGAGTCTAAGATGGAAGTATTCCATTTGTTTATATTATATTTATTATTATGTCAATATTAAATTCAGTAAAAACATAACTGTTGATATCAAAACAAAACCTTTGAGCTCTACTGGACGAGGTGTCATTCCCTCAGGGTTGCTGGATTTGGGTAATTCTCAATTTTCACTTTCAGGTTCTGGTTCAGTGCAGTTAAGGGGTTTATTTCTTTGATTATGAAGATTCCTATGGAAACTGCTTCTGGACCAGTTTAACCAAAGTCTGCTTTGGAACTATTTTAACTGTGGAGACACAATTTTATCTTTCCATGTATTTTAGATCAAGATGAGGACCTAGATAAAACACATATAAAACATTTGGGTTGTAGTATGAGGGTCACATTACCTGAGATACAGCCCCATCCAACCCTCTGTGGAAGGAAACAACTTTGTGGGAGTGAAATGCTCCTGTTTTGTCTGGGATACTTATTAGGAATGCATAGGAAGGATGAAACGTCCCAGAATTCCTTAAGGTTCTCAGAGCAGGAGGTATATCAAGAAGTTAAAGGTATATTTTGAATCACTGGAGAAGGAAGGAAGGCAGTCAAAGGAAAGAGGGAAATTCCAGAGCAGCTCAATATTCCTTCGCTCCATCTTTCTTCTTTTGCAGCAAATGACTGCAGCTGTTCCTGGTGCAACTTTTTCAGGTAATAACGGTGAGGCACTTGGGTGCCAATAAGTGGGAGTATGGATGGATTCAATGGATCACATCCAAGAGCTATGGAGAAATAAAAGGTCCAAGGTATGACTCAAGCACTCTCTATGAGGTTTACTAGTGGTTTACTAGAGACAGTTTTTTCTCGCTCTTCAAGCAATAATCAAAATTGGAACATCTAAAAGTTTTTGTTTGGGTTTCTTGGGGTTTTTTTTCATTTTTGGCAAACTTTTTGCAGAGAAGAGAAGGCCGGATTAGGCCAGACAGGATTGTACTGAGCTGTACAGTTGAGTGTTCTGTGCTGTCTTTGAAATTACTGACTCCTGGGCTATATTTCAGTACTTGGTAACTAAAAACGGCATTGTGGTCAGAAAGCCATTGATGTTTGCTTCAAAGGTAGTAGGTATTGGCAGATGCCCAATAAAAGGCAGAACAATTATATTATCTGTCAAGGAGACAGGATGGTCGGTTTTAGGACTGCTGCCTTGTTTTATGATGTAGATGCCCACATCTGTTAATTCTATTCTTAATTACCTGTATCAGTCTGGATTTGCTGCTTTTGTTTGCTGCTGTGTTTTATCTGCAATTGCCTATTTACTTTTATTTTTCTGGAAAGCAAAAGATGTAAGGGCAGCTCTTGGAGTCAGTCTCTATTGACTGCCAGTGCAGTTCCTGGTGACCCAAACCAACATCAAGGGGCTGTGCCCAGGCAATAATTAGTGTGTCACAAGAACCCCCGTGTGGACCTGCTGATAACTCCAACATCCCACAGCAGCTTCCTTTGCTTCCAGGGGAGCTCAGCAGAGAGGAGGAACCCACAGGCCTTTTCTATTCCTTTTGCTCTCTGCTCCGTTCTTGGGGCACAGAGATGTTCGTGAAATAGATCCTGGTGTTTCATTCCTGCTGGGCTTTTGTTTAGGTGTGCTCTAAGACCCCTGCTCAAGAAGGAGCACCTGCAGAAGGACCTACTTGTGCTGTCTTCTCCTTAGTGGTTGCAGGATGTTGGTCCTGACCCACGTGGGGTTTGTGGTGAGGAGACCCCATCCCTTTTACCTTGGAAGGCAAAGGGAGCTGCCTGGTGTGAGGGCTCATGCCCTGTTCCTTCTGGGATCAAGGTGTGGTGTTTCTCCTGCTGTGTCACCGGGGTTTATGGCCCTCCAGTGACGCAACCCTGCAATGTGCAGGCTTGGCAGATACGATCAGGACAAACGGAGATCTTGGAGCTCAGGCCCCAACAGGCAGCTGGAGATCCTGATCACCTGAAGGGCAGGGAATGCTGTGCCTGCACACATCCTCTTAACGAGTGCACACTCTCTGAAATTTACATGTTCCTGGCAAATTGGCGCTGAAATGGCTCTGAACCCAGTTCAAAATGACCTCGGGTCTCTGGCTGCTGTTTGTAGATGGGAGTGGATCCACCTGCAAATCAGGGTGTAAAAATGTCAGATCTCCAAGAACTAACCCAGAGATATGTACAACTGTCACAGGAGACATTATCAGCTCTTGTTTCTTTCCCTTGACTTTTTACTCTTTTTTTAATGAATCTCTGAATCTGTTTTGGGAGTCCTAATCCCCAGTAAGTCCCAGCAAGGGAGAGGCAGCAGTGCTGGAGAGAGCTGGCAGCGAGTGGAGCGAGCACTCGCATGACCTGAGGACCGCTGGCCCCACCGGCCTGTCCCATCCTGGCATCTGGCACAGCTGGCTCTGCACTGGACCTGTCTGCTGGAGGGGTCAGGACATGTGCTGGCCAGGCCCGTGACTATCTGCCAGACATCCCCCAGCCCTGTCTCCATATCCCTGCATTTCCACATTCCTTCCTCTTTTTATGTGGACATCTTCCTGTGCCTGTCTCCCCTCTCCCTTCCCTCAGGCATCACTGCAGTGTGTACATTATTCCCAAGCAGGAATGATCTTATTCTGATAATTCCCTGCCAGAGAGAGAAACTTTTTTTCTGTTTTTTCTCTTCCAACTTTTCCTCATGCGTCCTTTTCTGCCTTCCTTTATCAATCCTCTGCTGCTTTTCCCTGTCTCTCCTGATTTGAGCACATTACTCCCATTAAAACCAATAGCTTTTACCTGCTCATGGGAGAGCTGTTTTCTCCTGTCCTTTACACTTTGGCAGCCCCTGAACTTTCCTGCTTCCTGTGGTGTTTGATAAGTCTGGAAACTCCTTTTGCAAGCACTGGAGTAGCACAGGACTCACCTGCTCCATGTGTTTGAGTGGATACTCATAGCTCCTCCTGGATCATCACACCTATCACTTCAGTCCTGAGAGCCCTGCAGAGCTTTCACTGAACATCCAGCTGCAAAATGAATTTCATGAGCCATATTATGGGTGTGAATCAGCTTTTATTAGGGAGGGATGTGCCAGGGAAAACCTTGCAGTGAAGATTTCCCAGTAGAAATGCACATTGCATCTTATTTTCAGTGGATATTAGTTCTTCCCTTATTCCTACTTCTTACAAAAGCTGAACAAATTTTGCATTTTTAATCCCTTCTCTGGGTAGAAGCTCTGCTGAGGCAGGTGATTGAACCTCAGTGGTGTTTGCTCCAAAACACCAAATCAGCAGGCACTGGATGATCCCCAAACACTGTCCGTGTGCTTTGTGGGAATAAAGACACTGAAGAAAGGAGAAGGAAAAAAGCAACTCTGTTTCCTTATTGCCACTGAAGTCAGAAGAAAACAAAAGGGTTTAGTTTGTTGACGAAAAGCAAGGTCAGCTTTAGCAATGTCTCTGAATGCAAAATTATGTTTCTGTGTTGGTATCTTTGTATCATGTATGTGATACATATTTTATAGAGTTTTAGACTTACTTTATTTACATGTAATATAACCTCCCTACTGAGTAAACAAGAGATGCCCAGCTAAGCAAACAAGCCCCAGGGTGATGGGAGAGGGAGAGAGAAAGGAGAGGAATAGAGAGGGAGAGGAAAAGAGAGGTGGCAATAGGAAAAGGGTAAACAGACAAGCACTAATTAAGGCCTTCATCACAAGCAGGGAGATGTGCGAGGCTGACAGTCAGTCAAGCAGATAAGGGAAGATGAGTTAAAATCTAGCCCCAGGTTTTGAAGGCCCCGGGGCCCTGGCAGACAAGAGCACAGTGAAGCACAGGAAGCCACTGAAAGGTCATTTGCATGAAATGATGTTCAAGATCTTTGCTTTTGTTGTTGCCCTGATGGCTTTAACCCGTTCCTGGCGAAGGAAGCACGCAGAGATACGACACTGCACATGGCTGGAAGGCTTTTTTTGGTGGCCTTTCAGGGGGCACTTCTCCAGGGAGTGTATGGGGAAGGAGAGAGGGCTTGCTTCCCGCTTAGGATAAGGGGAGCTGAAATTCCTTGGCAAGGGATGGCCTCACTCTCCAGCAGAGCATGAAAGGGAGAAATCATCAGAATAGGAGACTCTGGGCATGAAATGAGCCACAAGCTTGCCAGGCTGAGGGAAGGTGCAGTGACCTGCATTGGTCAAAAACATTCAGATATTCAAGACTTTGAATTCTGTGCATCTTTCCAAGACCTCTGGACACAGATCGGAGTTTCCATTATGGAGCAATGTCAGAACCTATTGTCACTTGCCCTTTCTGTGGTGTCACAAACATATCACGACTGTCAGGAGCACTGTGCAGGTGGCTCCTGTCTGCCCCTTTAGCTGCAATTGAAAACACATCCCAAATTTTTTGCTTAGCAAAGAATGGGTAAATTGTAGTTGCAATCTCTTCTCCCTGAGCTGGCCCAGGAAACAAGATCTCACTCAGCTCTTGAAGGGAATTCTGACACTCTAATTATTGTTGTATGTTCTCAATGTGCTTGGGCATTTAGGTAGGTTGTAATTCTTAGTGACATGGCAAGAGAAATGAGCATAGAAGAGCTCCCCACTTTGGAATAGTCAGGCAGCCTCACATGCTTCTTTCCAACCCCCACTTGTGTTTAGGCATTTGGGAAGTCACAGTCATTACTCTTCTGCTTTTCCTTCTGAAACATAAGCTGGGTAGAGCCAAGTTGAGTAGATTAAATGGGGATCTGGGCTATTGGACTGTTGGGTTCTGCTCCAAATCACGGCCACTTCATTACTGCCTGACTTTCTCCAGCTCATGTCAACTCCCTGAGCAATGTATCTCTCTGCCACAGCAGGGCAATAAGCTGTACTTGCCTCCAAGACTGAAGATGACTGGAATGATTGCCTCTGGGATTGCTGGGCTGCTCTGGGATCCTTGGGTGGAGGGGTGTCACAACTGGACACAAAATAAAGATGCTTCACTCCAGTCAGAAGCCAGAAGAGAATCAGAAGGCTTTATTTACAATTCATACGGCCTTTTTATAACACACTGCACTAAAAAGGCATATCATTGGTCCATAGAATTGACACCTCTCTCCATTGGTTAAGTAACAGAAACATTACCTGGGAAAAAGGTTGTTATGAGAACTTAGATATGTTATGAGAAGAAAATAATTATTGACAGGAACTGTCCTTGAAAGAAAACTCTCCCAAGAAATCTTCCCTTGGGAAGAAAATCAGCCACTGACAGGCTGAAAACCTTACAGACTCAGAAATGTCAGGCCCACAGAGGGGCTGGTGAAGGTAAAGCAGTGGTTAACAGCGGAGCAGCCATGGTGAGGCTGGAATTTTAAACTCCAGGCTTAAGGCCAAACTGTGTTGGGAAGACAGTGAGGTCTTGAGAGATTTCAGCCTGTTAAAATGTCAGATCTCACAAGGAAAATCTCACTGAGGATTTCCAGTGGCGTGAGCTCCATTCAGATCATTTTCAGGTACAAACCCCTTTCAGTTCAGAGCTGGAAGATTCTGTTCTGAAGTCCACCTTAGACCAAGGCTGAACAGACCAGGATGTTTTGGTTGGCAAGCTCCTGGGTTTTTCCACTGGAACCAGTGCTGTCCAAACCAACCATTCCCAGTTCAGGTGTGAAGGCTCTGGCTCAAGCCCATCAGTAGCAGATAATCTTGTGCAGTGCTGTGGCCACAGCTTTCCCAGGATGGTGGTGTTTCTTTCCATTTCTCTTCTTCTAGGACAAGAATCATCATGACAACATAAATATTTTTTTCTTTAAAAGATGACAAAAAGAGTTTCCAAACTTTCCTTCACTTTGCTTATAGCTCACTCTGTATTCCAGTGCAGTGTTCGGGCATACTAGGATCCCATTTAGGGGAATATTTTTAAAATAAGTTCCCATGTGGAATCAGTGGAGGTGATGGCATGTAGGATTACAGGTAATTGTTCTGTGTTATGAATACAGTGTCATGATTAAGAATGGACTTGTCTAAAGCAGGAGCTGTGAGCACATGGAGGAGAAGCAGGATATAGATAGCCCTTGGCTAACTGCTCGTTGCTCCTGCTCTCAGTAGCATTTTAAAAGGCCACTGTCATCAAGTAATTTTTCATCTAATTCACTGTATGTAATAGCTTCTTTAAGAGCCTGGAAATTATTTTATTTGCCCTTTTACGCTGGACAAACAACAGTTTCTTTTTCTTGGCCTAACATTCCATCGGGAAGACAAACCTGAGCCCTGTTCAGAATGTTTTTGCTTCAAATTCCACATAATGCCAGTGCTAGCATCAGCCTAAGAGGAAGAGAGTTCTGAAAGTGTGATTAATCTGTTCAACGTATGACCTTGAAAGCTGAGCAAATGCAAAGGAAATATTGATTATTAAAGGTGAGGTCTATGGTTTGGAAAGAAACCTTATGTTGGTGTAGTAAGAGAGATCAGTGAATTCATATGTTGAGGGAAGTCATTTGTGTGAAAGAGCCCTTGTGCTCATTTAAGGAGGAAATATGTGTTGTTCCATTCTGTGTTTCATGGGAACATGCTGCTGTTGAAAGACAACCCTGTAAAAGTCCTGCACTGTAATCTTCTAAACTGCTCCTGTACCTCAGGGCAAAACACAACCTGGAATTGCAGATTTCCCTTCATACTGATAGCTGAGATGGCCAGGGCTGAGGATGTGGAATGGACTCTATAAAGCAAGTGGAGGAAATATTACTCTGCTGCTTTCCAGCCACTGCATTTGGCTGTCCAGAGTGTGTCTCCAAGAGGAGTCTTCACCCTCCTGAGTGGGGTAGTCTTGCTCTCCAGGGACCACACTGCCCTTGCCAGGAGGAGCAGCCCGAGCATCCAGCACAGCTGACTGAGTGAACCAGGGGGAACTCCTGGTTCCAGCAGGTTTTAGGTAACCTTGGGAGTGGAACTGTGCAAAACATTTGCCAATGGTAGCAGTAGAAGTTGGAAAAATACTGATGTATTTTTCTGCCCTCTCTTTGCTTTTCAGCTTTAACAGCCACTGTGCCCAAAACTCTGCAATTCTGGGTCAGGGAGGAGCATCAGCCAGAGATCTGCTATGGCCCAGGAGTATGTTAAAAACCACCGAGCTATTTCCAACTCTCCGTTTTTCAGTTCTCATTTAAGACAAGGCCAGCCTCCTCCACGCCAGTGCGGTGTGATCCGTGCCCAGCAGTGTGGCACAGGGTCGGAGAGGTTCACTCCCCGCAGGGAGTAGCTCGTGATTTCCCAAAGCCCAAGCAGGCGATTTTTCTCTCTTTCTCTTTCTCTTTTTTTCCCCTTTCTGCCTGGGAAGGATGCAGCATCACAGACCTTGTCACCCGGAGCTTAGAGGACAGCAACCATATGCCTTCCGACCTGCCCTTGCTTTTCTAGGAAAGCTTCAGCCTGCTGGGCATTTCCTATCAGAATCGTTAAGGGAGAAGGGCTGGGATGTGGCCCAGGCTGGCGTTCCTCTGGTGCTGAGCAGGGGCGGAGGGAAGGGGAGGGCGGCAGGGGAGCGTGGCAGGGGGAGGAGGGTGAGGAGACCGGGCTGCCAAAGCGGAGGAGGAGGGCTGGAGGAGAGGCGAGATTGGCATCTTGACGTGCAGGGGGCTGGCCAGCGCCGGGACAGCCTGATGAGCCCGCGGGCCCCGATCTCTCGGCTTGTGCTGATTGCAGTGATGGGCCTGTCTGGTGGCTCGGACACCAGCGCTCATTATCGCGCTCCGCAGCGTTCGCAGCGGCGGGGGAAGAAGGGATGGAGGAGGTAAAGAAGCCCTGGAGTCACACGCACGCACAAATCAGAGACAGGAAAGGCAGAGAAACAGCTTTGGCTCCAGGCTATTGATTTTGTTCCGTGACACTTGCTCATTTCCCACTTAGTGCCTCTCGCTGTGCTACCTTCCCGCTCCGGCTGCAGCGGCTCTCCGAGGAGGAGGAGGAGGAGGAGTGACCTGGAGTGTCAGGGCTGAGCAGCTGATGGGTTCATCCAGCCATTTGGAGCCATTTTGGAAGCAATCCTGAGCACACAAACGCTCCAGCACATCTCCACACTCGCCAAGGAGACACTTGCAGGTGCTTTTCTCACTGATGTGCACATGCAGCCTCTCCGTGTCTGTACCTGGGCTTCTTAGGTGGTCTTCCAAAACTTCCTTTGCTCCCCCAGCCTCTCCATCAGTCTTGTCCTGCTGTCAAGGTGGAAGAATCTGGAGGCAGAGCTATCCAAATAGTCTTCCTATAGAAGTGATGCTTTTTTGGAGGTGTGGTCCCAGTGCTGCCCTCTCAGCAGCTTTACGTTCAGTTGCACTGTTGGCCAAAGCACCGGTACAACAACACTGCACAGGCAGCGTCAGCCGCTTGTTCTTCCCTTGGTTGTAACTTTGTTCCCTTTGAACAGTTGTGGCAACTGCAGTTCTGATCTTTGCCCACATTATTACATTGTGTTTTTTTTAGTGCAACCAACTGCCTGAGCGGAAGGGAAGGGAACTGCTGATGGGCAGGGGGGGTGGAGGGACCAGGGCTGTCACTGAATAGCACCAGAACCAGACTTGGTGCTCAGAGTCCATGAACTCCAGTGGCTGCCCATATTTTCTGTCTTGTGAGAATGCTGATGGGAGCAGACGTTTGTCATCACACTGGTACTAGAGAAGAGGTACTGGGTTGATGCTGCTTTGCTGTTAGTGTCATTTTCCTTTATTTAGCTGCTTCTGACAGAGCTTCTCCACTAAACTTGGAAATTTAGCTCAGCTGGGAGAGTAGGAAGGGGCTTTTGGGTTAATGTAATTTCTTGGTCACTCTCTCCCTTCCTGGCCTGAACACACACAGATGCACAAAGACACACGGACATAGGCAATTTTCCCCAGCTTTGTATTAGGGGATGTTGGAATGCCATGGCTGGCAGGAGCTACTAACTGGATTAGCTGGTAAATCCATCTGGAGCTCCCAGTGGGAGAGATGGACAGGTTCAAGATGAATAACAGCTTGTCTGAAGCAGCAAAATGGATTATTTTATAAAAAACAAGGGGGGGAAATACCCTCTTTCTTCTTGCAGACTTTTGCCTGACACAGGGGGAATAGTTTCAAGAATGTCAGGAAAGAGATGATTTTTGAAGATTCTTGCTGACATGCTAAAAACAGTTGTCCATCCTTTTTTCATTTATTTATCTGCACCTTGTTCCCATAAAGTGTTTTTTTTTAACTCCTAAAACTTAATTATGAATTTGAGGCTGTAAGGGGTGATGCAGCTTTTTTTGGTGGTTTCTTCTCATCTTTCTAATGTTGTGGAAGATTTAAACCACTTCCAGAATCATGACTTGGTGCTGCCTCTCAGGCCTTAGCCAGTGGAATTTCACACTGATTGCTGGGAGGGGAAACAGTGGTTTGTTTAATAAGGGCTGTGTTTAGCTCAGCAACAACCTCACCTCAGATTTACCTGTGCACAGGTAGCAAACCAGCAGGATCTGAAATGTTGTAGAGGAAGGGACCTCTTTCTGACTATTAATAACCTTGAGCAAAGCTGCATTTGCTGATATTGCCTAGATAAGTGGCCGAGGAAATAAAATTAGCTTTTCCTCCCCCTGCCCTCATCCTGTGGTATGATTTTTGCCTCACAAAGCTGGAATGAGAAGGGAAGTGCCTTTTCTCCTTTTTTTCCTGGTAGTTTTATCCATCCAGAGTGGTGCCAGTTCTGTTGCAGGTTTCCAAAAAGCGTGCGAGTGCAAGGTCTAGCTTCTGGAAGTGTTCTGTTGTCAGAGAATCAGAAAGGCTTGGGTTGGAAGGGACCCTGAAACTCATCTAATTCCAGCCTCCCTGCCATGGGCTGACTTTCCACTGGACCAGGTTACTCCAAGTCCTGTCCAACCTGGCCTTGAGCACTTCAGTGTTTAGGGTGGGACTGATGTGGTGGAGGGGGTGTAGGAGGAGCTGAGGAGAGTGAGGTGCTGGGGGACCCTTCCCTCGGTGCTGGGCTGGGAGCGTGTTGAGCCCTGAAGTGTGTGTGCTCACATGCAACCTCTGCCATAAAGTGACCTGTGTCATTTAAAGATTCTTAGGACCAGGGGTGAGGGCTATAATTAATAACAATATTAATAATAACGGCAGCAACAACAAAAATCCTTGCAGCGCCGTTATGCTGTGACCTAAAAAACCAGAATGGCCGATGAGAAGTCATGGGCCTGATCTCTCCCCCTCCTCCCTTTCCTCTCCACCCACGTCTCTATGCTTATTTCTCTTTTTCTTATTTTTCCTTTCTTACTGATATGTTTTTTTTCTACTCTGGACATATCCTTGAATCCTGGCCATTCCCCCAGCTTATGGGATTCCCATTATACACGCTTGATATTTAACAGCTTTGGCGTATTCCATAGCTGGGAGTGAAAAGAGAAAAAACAGCTCAAAAACATAATGGAGCAAAATCTGCATACTGAGCCCTGGTTCCATGTCCCTTTACGCTGTTTACTGAGATCTTAAAAGCTACGAGCTGTGGCATCTACTCAGACTTCATCAGCCCATCCTGCCCTGATGCTGGCCTTGGAGTCACGGCCAGCTCCCGCTTGCTCCGCAGCCACCTCCTCGCACCAGGAGCGTTCTCTGCTTCCCAGGAGGAGCAGGAGGGAGCCAGGGACCTCTTCTGCCTTTGTGGGGGCAGGATGGATTCTCTGCTGTGGTCAGAAATGCTGGTAAAGAGCTGAATTCACCCCTTTGCTCAGTAAGGTGTGGGGCATGCAGTGCAGATGGTGTGAGGAGGTGATGAGTGTTTTAAAATTATTGGCATCCTTTTCATTTAAAAAATGTTATGCCACAAATGAATGGAAACACCTTCTCTGAAGTCCTGTTTCCTTACATGCTAACCTCTTGTGTGTGTGTGCTTGAAATTCCCATTTTTTTGTTGAGCTTATCTTGGTTAGAAAGGGTTGGTAAAACCTTCTGGTTCTCTTTTTATATGTGTTTTCCCCCCTCTTTCTTTACTTCTCTCTTTCCATTCTCCAGTGGATGTGAGTTTTATGGACAGCCAGTGGGCAGCACAGCATTCACCTGTCATTTTAAAAGTGGAAAAGTATCTTAAGAGTATTTAGATAATCTGTTTGCTGTCCTCCTTTACCTGGTAAAATTCAAAGTCAGACTGATCATTTTTATGATATTTTTTTTGAGTCAGTGGGGACAACATGTCCAGAGAGCACTTCGTGTGTCCAGTCTTAAATATTTATTTTACAAGAAGGTAAATTGTTCATTTACCAAAGCTATGAGGAAGATAGAGGGGAATTAGCTCTGAACCTTGGTTCAGACATCTGAGTTAGACCTGACTCATCCCATGCTTTAATTGACAGTGTCCTTAGCAGCTCTGAAAGTCTTCTGATGAAGCACCTTCTACCTTCCAGCATCTTTCTTTCCTGGTTCCCCTCTTTTACACCTCAAACAGGTCAAACATTTCATTTTCAGTGCAAAAGCCAAAAGATTTTCATTAAAGTCAATGGTGACACATTTTAAGCTCATGAAGATAAATGTGCTTATGGCCTAGTACTTGGTTACTTAGTGGGAACCATTGCTACCAGTATCCAGTGAGACTTCAATTTTTGTAGTATGAAAGATTTTATATTGTTTGTGGCAGCATCTGCAGTTTTATTAAACAGACTAAAAGTGCATCAGCATTAAGATGTGAGACAGCTGTTAACTGATGGATGTTAACAGTGAAATTCCCTTAGAGTCAGCCATGATTGGCATGGGGAGATGTCCTTTGTGGGCCTTGTTGTACATCCCCTTGACTTTTTTTATTATCTCTGGCCCAGCAGCACAGAAGGAAATTATCCTCTCTATTACATCCTCTCTTGTGGTCCATTTTCCCCAAGGATTTTTCCCTTTGTCTTAAGGGAGAAGTTCTGAGTGAAGCCGTGTTCACCTAGGGAGGAATTTCACTGCAGTGCTGTCGTCTTTGGGTCCTGCTGAGCATCAGGGCTGGAGTTTGGGGTTGGTTTCATGCCCTTCCCAAGAGCTGAGACTCATTTGGGACTCAGCTGTTTGGAAAGCCACTGCAGAGCAGAGCTATCCAGGCTGGAAGATCGGGATCTCAAGTTAACTCTCTGCTCTCCCAGCACAGCTCAGAGCATCCTCAGGCAGCTCCTGCACTGCACTGGTGGAATCTCCTCTTCAATGGCACCAGGAAGAAGTACTGGGAAACACAGAGTGAAGTTCTTCCACAGGAGCTGCTGCCAGACCATTGCCCACCATGTCTGGAGAATCCCCACGTCCTCAGGTAAAGTCTCTGATTTCCATACTGGAAGCTGGGTGGGTGAAGTGCCTTTCCTCAGCTGCACCTTTGAGGCTGGTGGATGTTCACATCTCTCTAACTCTGCACAAGGTCAGCATGTTCTGCCTGGGCCGTTATCCTGCTGCTCCCACAGCCTCAGGAGCACAGCAGGGAGCAGCATCAAGGAAATGCATTAAGACGAATCAGCAAGAGAGAAGGGACCTCTGGGCCAACTCCCTGCTTCTCAATTATTTATACTTCATAATTTCCAGCAAATCACTGGCTGTTTATTGGCGCTCATCTATAATTGAAGAGTTTCCTAGATCACTGGCCAGCTTTGCTTAAGTTGTAGCTGGCCGTGCCTGTGGAAGCTGTTAGGAAAACCCCAGAGGGAAAGGCAGGGTCTCAGGAGTGGCTGGTCATCCATTGAGGACACACACTTTTAATTTTTGGCTTTTGCGGGCACCTGGGACTGGAAGGTTTCCAACATGTGGTTTACCATCTCCATTTGACCACATCACATAGGGACTGCAGGCTGCAGCACCAGGAGGACCTTGATCAGGAGGTGTTCCAAGGATTCCGCCTTTCCAAGCCCTTGCTCATGTGGTGTGCTGCTCGTTCTGCCAAAAAAAAAGGTTTCGGTGTTCTGAAATTCTTGGAGAGGCTGTGAAAAAGGAGCTACTGTTCTGAATTTTCTGAATTGAGATGAAAAACTAAAGCCTTGAAATCTTCAGAGAGAGGTTAAAATTTAAAGGAAGAAAAAAATCAAGTGCATACTTGTGCAGGGAAGTGAGTTGGCTTTCCATGCTTGGGATGGCTCCTTCATCAGGCCTGGCTCAAAATAACATTTCAACTTCATTTTCCTCTTTTAACATCAAATTTAAATTATTTCGGCCAAAGGAGTAGTTGAACATTTCTGTTTCAAAACACCAAAATGGGCTATTCTGAATTTTTTTAATGATATTATTTTCACGTTAAAAGATTATCTGGAACCAGCTACTTCAGAGTGAACAACTTCATACTGGAGGAGCTAGGAAATTCTAATGAAAAAATGGTGGAATGTTCCCAACCAGCTCTATCCATCACTTCCTTTCACTACTACCCAATAAAAATAGTTCCCACATACCGCTGCAGTCAGGAGTGCTATGTTACAGAAAAAGAAATAACTAAGCCAATAAAATGACTCACATTCCAAAGATAATATACAAGGAAGGGCCTGGCCAACTGGTTCAATTCAAATTAGAACCAGCCTGAGCCCTCCTGCACTAGACAAACTGATCACAAAATATGATCTGTTGTTGTTTTTTGATGTTTGCCTGCTGTATTTTCGCACACTTCTATTCATGGTCCCACTTCAGTGCAAGTGGACATACTTGTAATGCTGCAGAGACTGCAGTTTCTCCTCATTTCTAGCCTAACAAAAAGCTGGACGTAGTAGGTCTGTGGCTAGGGGATTTGTTCCTGGAAAGAGGGTTTTCAGCTCTGTTCCAGCTGGGAATTTGGTTAAAGTAGATCTAGAGCCTCGCACAATTGAAGTTTTGCTCTGCTGAATTTCTGTTTTTGAAGTGGCAGAGGTGGAACCTCACAGAAACCAGGCAGTGTAATTCTGTGAGAAGTGTCGTGCATGAGCATAAAGAGCTGGAGCACTGTGTTCCCACATGCCCTTAGAGCCTGAAATATCCCTCTTGATTTTAAACATATAAATCAAAGGCATAAAACTTTTAATTTTATTGTTGTTGTGAGGTACTGAACTAATACCCTGAAGTTTTTAGCTCGTTAATTCTGTCGATCTTCACAAAAGCACTCGTTCCAGCAGAGCGAGTCCTTCGTGTAAGTACAACTTCTCAGCCAGGTTGGTAGTGCTTTTCAGAGCAGCTCATGGTTTAGGGTGAGTGGATTTTAAAGCAATCTATAAATCTTTATGATCTTTGTTTTTCTTTCTCTTGCATGCTTACTTGGCAAGCATTTCCAGTTTGCATCATTGAAAATTTGATTCACCTATGTACAATGGGTGAGATTTGTCCATGTCTGAAAAGGCAACGTCAAGCCCTTTGCACCTTTTAAATCTTCAAAATAGGACTGAAGCAGGACATTATGGTTTGCCAGACCGTTGCACTGCCTTCCTCTGAAGCTGGACTGAGTTTCAGCCAGGCAGAATGAAGGGGGTGAGGGTGGAGAATGAATTACTGCGGCCTTGCAATGTGCTGTGAAAGAAAAAAGTGTTTTGGTGCTGCTGTGCTGATTATTACTTTCTTTCTTCTGTGGCTTTGGTGCTTTAGACTCTGCTTGGACAATTGCATCCCATTTGGGTCAGCCTGACCAAAAACTGGACGCTTAGGAGAAAGTAAATTAATGTTAAAGAGCCCAACTTCCGGGGAAGAGTTTTGAGTTCAGGAGAGTTTAGTTTAGATGAGCAGTGTGGGCAGAGTAAGACGCTGCAAGAACAGCTGAGAATGGTGACTTGATGTGGAAAGGGGAGGTTTTTCTGGGCATGGATTTGTCTGCTGGAGGGGTCTCTGTACTACTGAGAGTTTTCAAAGGGAGACTGAACAAAATCCTGGGTGGTGTGGGAAGCATGGCCACAGTCAAACCTGGCCTTGGATACTTCTAGGAATGGGGCAGCCACAACTTCTCTGGGAATCTGTGCCAGGGCCATGCCACCCTTACAAGCATTGATTTTTTTCCATATATCTGACCTAAATTTCTTCTTTTATCCGTTTGAAGCCGGTCCCCCTTGTCCTGAGGACTGTTGTATTTCAGAGAGTGTTGGAGTTGCCCAAAGTCCTGAGGCGCTGTTGTGTGCATATGAGGAGTGACAGGGACAGTGCAGATGGGACAGCCTGAAACTGGGACTGGACCCTTTTCCTTGGATCTGAATAAGTAAGTCCAGCTAGGGCGAGGGCACGAGGAATTTCACAGGAGAGTTGTCAAAAAGCCTTTTGTGCCATATACCTTTGACTCCCCTGGCTTTGAACCAAACCTAGAGCTGCTGGTGTTTATGGTGCTTGGTGGTGTTTAATGCTTGGCTGTTATTAAATATCTTTGCTGTGTGTTAACTTAGTGGTTTCTGGGGACACTCAGAGGAGTTAAGGAAAACAAGCTGGAAATTAAAGTGGGTGATGGGAGTGCTGCAGGGTGTGTTAAGCTGAGTCCCTCTTCCCAGCTCTGTGGTTGCACCAGTGACTCTCAAAGTCCTGGGAAAGTCCTTCAAGGATCAAGATGCTTTGGAAATGCATATCCCTGAAGTCTCCAGTAGTATTTTCCTTTGCCCAGCTACAGGGGAACTTCTTAACCCTGTTGTCAAACATCCCTGGTAAATGTAGTGATTGCTGGACTGACCTGCACCAGGAAATAAATAAATAAAAGCCATAAGAACAGAAAATGCACCCTCCCAAGATAGCTTTTATGTAGCTAGAAAAGTGAGGTGGTTTCCTGTTCTAAATATTTAACATGATGTTTATGATATGTCCTCTGGGGGAAGAGATGCTTGAAAGCTAATGTTTATGAAGTAAGTCTGGAGGGATGGAAAGGGGAGGCAGAGCACACTAACTAGGGGAAAAAAAAGAAAAAAAAAGAAAAAAAGAACCTCAGGAGATGTCCTGATTTATAGCTTTACTTGCTGGAGAAAAATCTCTGTTTTGTTAAAAAGGTTGCAACTGAAGGAAAGCAACTTCAATGCTGTTCCTTTTGAAAACAGAAACCTGTTCCCTCAGTCCAGACAGGATCTGAGCCTGGGCCAGCAGGAATCTTTTACTGGCTGCTGCCTTTGTGCTTTGGAGTCCCGCAGAAGGGTTTGTGTCTCCCCATCACGTGAGGCTGGAATGATGGGCTGATGGTTAAGAAGCTGAGCTACGTTTCAGAAAGGAGGGGTGAGTTCAGATTCCTACTCTGCCGAAGGCTTCTAGTGTGATATTTGGGTGTTTAATCTTCCTTTGTCTCAGTTCCCTGTCTGGGAATAGCAGCAATTTCCTGATTCAACTGGGAGATTGAAAATAAATCACTTTATTGTTAAATAGTTAAAAAATAAAGGCCTGCATAGCCATTATTTCAAGAGAGGTGACTGAACTCCTTGTGAAGCATACTTGGAATGGATGGTGTTTTTCAACCCAGTTTATTAAAACCAATTCTTGGCTTGTTTTACCTGACTAATTCTGTGTGTGAACTGCAGCCACCCAGGACCAGCTTCAGAGGTCCAGGGAAAGGGCTGGAGCCCCAGGAGCAGCTGAGGGAGCTGGGAAAGGAGCTCAGCCTGGAGAAAAGGAGGCTCAGGGGGGACCTTCTGGCTCTGCACAACTCCCTGACAGGAGGGGACAGCCAGGGGGGTCAGGCTCTGCTCCAGGAACAGGGACAGGAGAGGGAATGGCCTCATGCTGAGCTGTGAGGCTCGGGTTGGACAGCAGGAGGAATTTCTGCATGGAAAGAGTTGTTAAACATTGGCTGGGGCTGCCCAGGGAGGTGGTGGAGTCCCATCCCTGGAGGCATTTAACAGCCCTGTGAATATGGCATCTGGGGACATGGGTCAGTGGTGGCCTTGGCAATGCTGGGAACTGTTGATGTTCTTAGAGAGCTTTTCCAACCTCAGGGACTCTGTGACTCCTGCATGGCTTTGCCATCCCCGCCACAGGGACGTGCATCCTTTGTGGAAAGCTGGAGCTCAGAGAGGTGGAACAACAAATGTTCCCACTGCTCCGAGCTTTAGTATAGTGAGTTCCTGCCTTTTCCTTTCCCAGCTGGGCCTGATGTAGGGGGTGTAAAAGGGAGGCTGCTGTGAAGGGGGTCGGAGCAGCTCCTACCCCTGGTGCTGTGTCTGCTGGACCCTCAGTGTTCCCTTGGTGTTCCCTTGGATCCCAGCACCGACAAGCCTTGAAGGCAAACATGAAAAATTTCCAACATAATCTTGTCTAAGATGAAACTCCCTGTGGGTTTAACACTGAACTTTGAAGGTCTCAAAGAAGTCAGAGGCCAGGTAGAAAACCCCCGTGTCTTAATCAATATTTTTAAGTTTCTTCCCTGTGTTGTGCTCAGCCGGGCTGGGAGTCGGGCCGTTTGTTTCAATTATTAAATACAGATTTATGACCTGTTGTTTTTTGTTGAAAATGGAACCAGGCTTAGGACCCGTTTTTTCTTTGCAAATAACTGTGGCTGCAGTCAGTTCATGCAGGTAGAAATGTGTCAGTTGTGTTTTTAAATTCCCAGTTTCCTACTGGTTTTCTCTCTATCCTCATGGCTCAAACCTCTCTCATCAAAGTGTAAAAGTCTCATGTCCCATTTTCTGGGATTATTGTGTTTTACACAGGATTAATCTGCATTTGATGGCTTTTCTTTGGCATGCTCTCAGCAAGCTCTTGCAGAACTTCCCAGCAGAGAAAATCCCCGCACTGTGACAGCCCTGGGTAGTCCTGGTTTGATGACAGCCAGGTCTGGTGGCTCCAGCATGGGAACAATTCCACTGGTGTTGATAATAACAACGTGCTCCCCACTCCATTCCCTGGGCTGCTGTAACAACTGCTTTGCAGTACCAAGCATGGAAAGTTTCCTTTTATGTCCATATTCCTGTATGACTGTTATTGAATTAAACCATTTTGATAACCAGGGATGGCTGAAAAGATGTTTGAAGTGAGGGAAAGTTCAGGTGTTTGGGGTAAAATTTATCTCACAGAGAACGCTGATAATGTGTGATGTAATAACACATTAAAAAAGCAGGGAGACAAGTCTGCTACTCCTTCCTAGTAATCAGTGAGCTGTAGGAGGAGCTGGGAAGAAGATTTTTTTCTTTAAAGGTTCTTTTTCTTCTTGACAATACACAAAAAAGGCTGTTGTACATACCTGGTGTTTATTTTTTTTTTAATACTACCCTTTGCCCTAAAGTTGTGAATCCCTTAAATTCCAGCATTAGAAATTACTAAACATAAGAAAACCAGGAAACCCTTCCCCTGCCCACACCCCTGCCAATACCAACCCCTCCAAAACTTTGTGTATTACCTGAGCATGTGGAGCACGGAGCTGAAGGAAACATGGTTTCTAAAGTTTTTTTAAACAAAAAATCCCTAACTCTACTCTATAACCCCCTTCAGATCTGCCTCTAGGGAGAAACCCACCAATTACTATTTACTTTACCAACCTAGAGTGATTTGTGGGCGTATGGAAGAATTATTTACAGTTTCATGCAGGAAAAACTTTCAGCTCCCTATTTGCCCTTGTAAGTAATGAGTTGCCTCAGGGGATCAAAGGTCAGATTTTGGTTTTAATGCCCACCTCCTTTTAAAAAATAAATAAAGCAATCCATGTTAAAAGAAGAAGAAGGAAAAAAAAAAAAAACAAAAACCCCTAACAGTCTGAAAAGGCTCTGACTCCTGCTCTGCTTTGATGTTTTAGGTCTGGAAGGGATCATAAATTTGCTGGTGTGAGATAGAGTGATAATAAATGTAGCTTTTAACTGCTGGGTTTTTAGTTCACACAGCATCCATTATCACTGGCAACTGGAAAGGGAATGTACTTTTTTTCTTGTTGCTCTTTAGAAAGATAAATATTCACCCCACTATCCACTGATGTCCCAAAAGCTCACATGAAGCCTCTCCTTGTGATCATTCCCCAACAATTTCCATTCTTGGCCCAAATGATCCAGGGGTGTTGATAAGAGTCTGGAAGGGTCTGGCTGCCACTTGGTTCAGCATTCCCAGCTCCTTACTGAATGGTTCCTTTTCCAGTAGTTTGAGGTGAGCAGGGGATAGCCAAGGAGCAGTTGGAAACAGAAAATTTGTTTGGGGTTCCAAGCTGGAGAAGTTTTGAGGTGCCCAAAAGAGCTGGAAGGAGAACAGCTGGTTGGTTTTGGGGCTTTTGCATCTCTGTTGTCCTGCTGGCGTTCTGTGAAACTCATCCCTTGGAGCCCTTCCTGCCTCCCCTTCCTGGCAAATCAAGGAAGGTGCCCTGTCAGCACCTTTGTACCAGCCCAGGGTGTGTTCAGCTCAGACAAGAGGCACTTTTGGAAACTCTTTTAAAGTCTGCTGAACACTTTATGCCAGCATGGAGCGGAGCTTCCGACCCAGCAGCCTTAGTCATGTCATGAGATTCTGAAACAACCTTGTTAATAAATGATTTTAGCCACTTAGATGTCTATTAATGTCTTTTTGCTGAATGCCAGCAACCTCATATTTCAACAATTTCCACAAGCATTTATTGATCATGTATGGATTTGGAATGAATTTTGCCAAATCAGTTTATTATCCCTATATATCTCTTTCTCTCTGCTTTGCTGTGTGCAGTAAACACTTCAAATATTGTTTCTGTTTTCCCTAAATCAGCAGTTAGGTAGTTTTTACTCAACTCGCAGCCATTATGGATCACTTCTGTTAGGAGTATCGTTATTATTATTTTTTGAAGTTCAAACATAGATTTCTTTTTTTGGACTGCTGAAAAACTTAATGATTTCCCATATATTCTTTGAGGCCTCCAGTCTAAATGAGAAAGTCATCCACTCAAAAACCAGAAACTGTTAGAAAACTCTGGGAGTAGAATAAATGCTGGACAGCACTTTTAAGTAAATAACATTCAGAGGGTGTATTAAAAAACACTGTCTGGATCTTTACTAACAACTCGATGCAGTTAATACTGTTATTTATGTTCGCTCTTGCTCTTAGTTCCTTTTTTTAATGTCTTTATTGAAATTGCATTTATTAGAGGATACCTTTTCTTACTTGGCCATTCTCTTCCAATCATGGAAATAACCCTCTTCTCATAGATTAAAAAAATGTGAGGTCAGTGGGATGTGCCGTGTCATCCGAATTCTTCTGCAAAGGAAGCCAGGCCCTTTGAATCTGTTTGTTTATAACTTCCAGAAAAGTGGTGGCAGTTAATTACCATGGCTTTGGAGTAATTAACTGCTAATTTGAGTATGTCTGGGCGTGGCTTCTGACAAAGTTAATCCACTCAGGATTTTCCTTTAAGGATCAGCTTTACTTCTGGCTTTATCTTTGGAGCAGACCATATTTTTTACATCATCTTGGGTTTCTGTTCCTGTGTCCTTGAGCATATCCAAGAGTCAGTTTGGAATATTGTCTGAGTTCATCACAGGGACTTTGGCTGCTTGCCTTGGCCACAGGTTTGCTCCTCTCTGGGTCTGTGCAGGTGGCTATATCTGGCACTCTGAGGGAGTGTTTAGCCTGACAGGGTGAGCCATTTCATCCCCAAAAGTTCTCTGGGACAGATGGGATGTATTACCTTGGGACGTGCCTGTGCCATTGACTCAGCCAAGAGCCTGGAGGATTATCTAGGCTAGACCTCATTTCCTGACTGCTAAAATTAACTGAGATGTATGCTGCTCATAGTTGCAAGTTTCTATAGCCCTAAAGATGTTTTAATGGAAAAGTGTATCTTGGCTATATGATTTTATTGAAAGAATCTTCTTCAAATTGGCCATTATTGTCAGTTCTCTTTTTCAATTACCCCTTCTGAGATGGTGCCAGCTTTCTGGGATTCCATATAAGAAAGGGTACATGGTTGTCAAACAGAAAATGGATAGTTCATCCTGTGAGGTTACTCACAGTAAAAAGGAAACCTGGATTTCAGTGACCACCTGGAAGTGAGCCTGGGAAAACATCTCAGCGTAATGTGAACTTGAGCTGGACTCCAGTGGTCGTAAGGCTGGGCTCTAGATGAGGTCAGTTCTGGGACTAAAAACATCTGCTTTCCTGGGCTGGATGTTGTCCATACTCCTTGGAGTAGGACAGCTCCTCATGGGAGATGTTAACCAAGTTCTGAAGGCAGCTCTGCTTGTAAACCCTCTCAGGAAGCTCCTGCTGGTGTCTGGCAGTGCTGAACTCTCAGGTGGGAGGAACTGAGGAGGGCTGTGTTAAAATGACCCCTCAGTGGTTGGGATTAGGCAGTAAAATACAGAGAACATAAGGAACTGGAACTGGGTATCCTCAGGTAACTTGCAGTTGCCTTTTGAGAGGTGTTTGTATGCATATCTGTGCATCCCAGTTGGATAACACTGCTCAGCAGAGTGAGCACAAGGAATCATTATTGCTCTGGAGCCAAGATGGCCTAAGGACATGAGGGGCAGATTTTATGGGCAGAAGATTTTTTTTTTTCTGTTATTAAACCCAGTGGAATATTCAGAAAAGCAATCAAAGTTCTGGTCTCATCTCTCTTGAGTTATTTCCTATTTCAGGCAGACTCACCAAAAGAAGGAGTTTGTCCCAAAAAGGTTTGGAAAAGAATTGCAAGGGTAAAACCCAAAGAATTCCTGACTGACCTTAGGAATGTCACATTAACACTCTGTTTCCTTTTGTTATCAGTGACTAACACCTATTCCCTCCACGAACAAAATAATCTCTGTGGTGTGTTGGATCGTTTTAAATGGGAGAGCAGGGATAAGGGAATCTGAACATCAAAGCAGTGGTGAAGGACGGCTTATCTGTGGAGCAAAGGTGGAATGAACACACACCAATGCATTTGTTGTTATCCTCGAGGTCTGATAATCTGCACCACACTGAGATGCTGTTGGATTTCAGCAGTCAAATAGAGACAGAAGAAAAACTTCACCATTTAGCTAATCAGGATTACACCCAGCTAATGGAGAGAGGTTGTTTTCCCCCCTTCCCTATCATCCTGGTCGATTCCAATTGATCCGAGTTCTGCTGAGCGAGAGCAGTCCTTCAAAGTTTATTCTGGTGTCAGTTTTTATAGTTTCCCCCACTGATCAATAGAATGCATAATCATTAAGGCAAAGTTTGTGAAAGCTAATCCTTCAATAGGAGTTTTATGAATGGCTCAGAGTGAGCTCGAAGCATTTGGATGTAAGTGGAACCTTTAATCAGTTGAGTGACAGGAGACAGTCAATAGGATTTGCTGAGATTGGATTCTGATTTTCTATACAGCTCTGCAGAGTGAGCAGGAGTGAGGGGAATTGGAATGGCCAGAGGAACAGACACAGGATAAAATGGAAGTTTCTCCTCTTTTATTATTTATAAAATGTATTTCCAATATTTTTAAGAAATACTTTGCACTTGCATATCATTTTTCACCTGCAGAGCTCAGATGGGGACACTTGCTGATTAAACACTGCATCATCTTCTTGTGAAGGTGAATAACAATTAATGCTGCTTTGTGCTGTGAGAGTTTCCTGCACCAGGTTTTCTAAGTGCAACACCTTTGGAGCTTCTCAGCAAGGTGAGAAAAAGCAGAGGCTGATGGAGTAGGACAGTGGCAGAGGAAAATGAACTGGGGAAGCAGAATTGCTTTGGGTTTGCCAGCTTGGCATGTGGTTTAACTGTGGACTTGTTTTTTTCTTTTCTGACACATCCTAGTCTCTCTGGAAGGACTGATCTGAATTGTGTAAGCTAAGAAGAAGAGTAAGGAATTATCTAAAACAGAGAACTGGAAAATCAGAGCATGAGTGGGATGACCTGCTGCACTGAGCTCATCACTACCAAAAAGCCCTTGGTGACAGCATTAATATCTCTCCTTTTCTCCTTCTCTGCCATTTCAATTGCAGTGAAATGAGCACAGCAAACCTGCCAGCAGGACACCTTTTCTAGCAGCAAGATGTATTTTTGCTTGGGCAAATAATTCTTCTTGCTGAAGGATCTGCCTTAGCGTGCCAGGATGAGAAGAAAACAGCCACGGGAGAATCTGTTTGTACTTGGTCTGTTGATGAATGAAGGGCTGGGTTTCAGTGTTAGCACAAAGACCTGAGTGCAGTTGGACACTCTGAGCATTCCTTAGCTGTCAGGTTGGGCAGTGCTTTGAGGCAGGAAACCAAAACTGCTGAAGAGCAAAGCTGGGCTTTTCATTTGCAGTTTCCAAGAAAACTGACATGAATCATGTAAATAGTGGTCAGTGAATTCCTTTGCAGCTGGCAGATTGAGGGGTTGCTAAGATTGCTTGGAAGGGAGTTTAAAGTTTCAGTGAATTGCCTGCTCTAAACTGATCCAGCTCCATTGGCTTCCCGTGCTTTGCATCAGCTGAACGTTGTCCTCAGGCTCATCATCTGGCTTCTCCCCTCTGATGGTTTAACAACTGTTTTGAAAGCAGATTCTCATTTAGGGGCTTGAACAAAGTGGTCTTGAGCTCCTGGCACCGCACCTGCAGGTGGGCTCAGGGGGTAGGGCCGAGGGACCAGCTCATGGCCCTCTGTACATGAAGTTTGAATGTGTCGTGCTCCTCATCTTCTGCCATTGTCCCACTGGGAGCCTGGTAAAAGTAGGAGTTTTTAATTTTAGCTGAATGTGTTTATTTATTGCTGTTTCATAGTCCCTGGGGCATTTTGTCATCATGATTGCACAACAGCATGAGTAGACAGATAAGAAATAGAGAAGTTCTGCTTATGGCAGCACCTTCAGGAATTCAGAGGAGTCAGACCTATATGGGAAATTCACCACCATTTGCTAAGAATATAGAACATGCCAGATAAACTTGAGGACTGTGGGGATATTGTGCTGGCCCAGACCTGGAGAAATGGACTGAAATGCTGTTGGTTTTCCAGGCACAGGCAGGACTTTGAGAACTGTGATGGGGTAGCACCTCCACTTTGCCATGGTAAGGTTTGGGGAGAAGCATGTGATGAGTGAAAGCTCTCTTACCTCACAGAGGATTTACCACCCAGTGACTGTTGGTACTTTCACACCTAGACCTGGATCTGAACGTTGTTTCTTGACCCCACTGCTAAACGAGTTTGGCATTCTGTGTGAAATGCTTGCAAGCCTCTATCCTGAACTACTTTTGAGTGACAAAGAGAAAGATGGGGGCAGCTCTGAACTTGGAAATTATTCATTGCTGAGATTTATTTCAAAGCTTTTGGTGTGACAAGTGCTAACCTTTGATCTGGTAAATGAGAACTTTACCCTGTGGAGGTGAGGGAAGGGGAGGAGAAGGGAGGATTAATAAATAGGGGAAGGGGAAGATGACTTAGGAAAGGTCAATGGGACCTTTGTTGCATCAAGGCCAGGTGGAAGGAGATGCTGAGGGGGCTCAGGAGAATACTGTAAACTGTGAGAGTGCTTCAACTTCCTTTCCTCCCCTATGTCCTTGTCTGCCTTCTCCTGGAAGTACTGGTTTGCTTTGCCAGAGTGACTGAGGGGGACACTGGCACTTGAGGTCAGTGTTGCAATTGTCCCACTCAGCCTAGGCTGTCCCAGCCATCACACTGTGGAGTACAAGTGTTTGTTATGGGCAGCTGTGGCTGGAGAGGTTTTGCTGCCAGGGCAGATAGTGGCTGTGGGAAAGTCACTGGACCTTTTCTTAATCTTGAGTGTAGCTGTGCTGTCCTGCAGCCCACAGAGCCCCTGAGAGTCAGAGAGCAAAGGCAGCTGAGTTCAAGCTGCCCTTGGCAGGACACAGCATCAAAGGTGCTTTCCCAGAATTATTCCTCCAAGAAATTAGAGGAGTTTTATGAGTCTTAGGCTCACCCCAGTGCTGCAGTGCTGCGTTTATGACACATCAGTTTTTCTTTCTCTTTTGTCATTGCTTTCCTTCTGGCTGACCAAGTAGTTTTCCTGCTCCACCAAATGCTTCATGTTCTGCTGGGCCCCTCCAGAAGCTGTTGGTGCTGCTCACCAGCACTGCTGGGATGCTTCCCATGAATGATGACCCTGTTCCCAGCCTTCCCCACACCCCCTCCCTCTGCCTCCCACTGTGGTAAATATTTTAGTACTCGTTGAAATCTATTGAGCCTCATCAATTGGAAATAGAGTGTAAATCACTGGGACTTTTGCATTCACCCCAGAAATCAATTTTCACACATTAGGGCTATTAGCTTATTGAGAAGTGTGTGATAAATGGCTGTGGGCCATGGTGCAGCCACACCTGCCAGCTCTGCATTTTGCATCTCAAGTAGGCTCAGATCAGGGGGATGCTGAGGGGAGGCAGGTCTCAGTGTGGGATAGGAGACATGAGGCTCAGGAGCCAGACAATCCGTGCCTGGGGATCAATAATGCCACGAGCACTAACTCATCCTCGCCGGGGCTGGAGGCGGCTCGCAGCCAAGGCTGTGGTTAGGCAGCTAATTTTTATTCTTTCACAAAGATGAGTGTAATTTGGGGAGGAAAGGTGAAACATAGATTGCAAACATTTAATAAAACTAATGCAGTAGTTTAAAAAAGAAGCTTTTGTGTAAGTCAATATCCTCCTTCCACACAGCAGCTGCAGGTAGGGTGTAGAAGTGCCGCCTCAAGGAGGATGCACAGTTCATTTCCAGTGTGATACAGGGATAACTGGGATTTCTAGTCTCTCTCTGTAATTCCTTCCTATCCCCTTGCTTGCCAAGAGTGGCAGCTAATCAGCTTCTTGCTGAACGAGTCTGGGAGAGATGAGGGATCTGGTGGCCTTAGCCAGTGCCCAGCAAGTCCTTCTGTGGCCATCTGGAAGAGCTTGGTCTGTATTTAAAAAATCACTAATTCTTCTCAGTTACCAGTGCCAGTCCACACCATGGGTGACTCCAGGGCCTTGGAGGCTCTCCAGGGCTGCACTCTGTGTTCATGTGCTGTGTAGTGTGGCATTTTACACATGGGAGCTGCCCCTGGAGCTGTGGCAGTCATGCATAAGTAGGGCAGTCTCTGGCTAGAGATCTCATCCCAGTCCTTCTCAAAACTTCTCCTAAAAAAGCATATGTTGCCCAATATTGGATATTTGTCTGTACAACAGGAAAAAAGGGATCCCAGAGCACTGGATGGGTTGTGCAATTGTCAGGAGCAATTGATTTTCTTGCTGTGCAGTGGATGCTGGGCTCATGCACCCCTGTCATTCTAGGAATAAAACCCTGAGTTACTTCATGGGACACAGGAGATCGATGTCATCAAAGGTTCTTTCCCAAGAAAAGCAATGTGTGCTTAGAGACAGATCTCATTCCTGTGAACATTGGAAGGGAGTGACTCAGATGCTTCTCAGCCTGTCCACGTTGGAAGCCCAGGCCAGTGATGCAGTAGGGGGTTTCCTTGCCATGACACTACAGATGTGCTGTGACCTGGCTTGTTTTAGTGAGAATGCTGCTGGATGAACCTGAATTGCATCAGGAGCATCCCATAACAGCAGGCACAGAGGTTATTTCCAGTAGGAAGTTCTTGGCTAACACTTGGAGGCAGGTTTTGATGCTGACACTTTATCACTCTGTGTGTCTCTTCCCTTCTTGCTTGTTTGCTTTGAAGGACCAAACTGAGAGTCCTGACTCACTTTGGGATGATCTTTGCTGGCCAGCTGGGAGCAGGAAGCAATGACCTGCTCTCCAAAGAGTGCCAGCGAGGTTTGGCAGCTCTCACAGCAGCACAGACAGCTGGCTTTAAAATGTTCACACCTAAAAGCTCCTGGGTTTCATTCAGACACATTGCTGGAACATTTTCCAGTTGCTCCATCCAAAATTTTGCCTTTCTTCTTCCTTACAAGTTTCGTATGGAGCAGCACCCCCTGTGCTGTGCAGACCTGTTGGGGAAGGTTATTCCCAGGATCTGGAGATTGGGGTCGGCCAGCTGCAGTCAGGACTCCCGGGCAGGGGCTGCATTGCTTCTCTGACAGTCCTGGGCTCTCACCCTCAGCTAATTACTTTGATCCTTTACACTTTGTAAAAATTCTTACCACACAAAATAAGTCCCCTCTGGCTTTAACCTTGTGACCTGACCAGCCCTTGTAAAAGGGAGGGAGAAAACCCAGCCATGCATGCCCAAACACACACACCCACCCCTATGCCTCCATCCACGTCCCCACAAACTGCCTAAAGCCTGGGGCTTTAATAGTTTCCTCCCAGGACTCTCACAAAAAGGCAAATAAAACTCCTTTTACAAGATAGCAGAGCAGCATGAAGGATCAACTTCACCAACAAGTTCTTTCTTCTTCAAATTCATTTGTTTTAAACCTCCTTTTCTTGCAGATTTTGATCCTCTGAGTGCCTCTCCCTTTCCATCCCCATCCCGCTTGCCTGCCCTGCTGCCAACAGTTTAATGGCTAAAACAAGCAGGGTATGTTTCTCGGGATCTGCATGTTCACAGGGAATAACCTGCGTGTGAACACATACTTTTAAATTCCCTTTTCACAAACAGGGAATGCTTCTTCTTTCTTCTTCACAGGACCCAGCTAAGAAAAGAAATGTAGAGGCTTGAGAGGGAAAACCATCATATTTATGGAGGGCGGTTAAGTAGAGCAGGGATCTGTGAGGTAGCTGAGGAGAGATACAATACAGGTCTATAAAATCATAAGTGGTCTGGAAAAATAAAGAAGTTGTTACTCTTTTACCTTGGTTAGTACAAAAAGCAGATTCAGTTCTTCACGTAATGTGTATGTCCCTTTCCCTGAGCTGGGGGAAGCATTTCAGAGAATGGCAACTTAGTGAACAGCACAAAGAAATCTAATGTATGGTTTAGATTAAGGATGGGGGAACAAATTTGTATCTTGTTGCCTTACTGGCTGACTTGTTTTTATAAAACTTAGAGACACTTAATAATCTTGAAACTTCTTTCTCTCTGACATATTTGGTGAAGAATGCTCAACATTTTCTGAAGTTGCCATAAACCAGAATGTAGTGCAAGCTGCACACACGTCAGGATTCAGGAGCCTTGCCTCTTTAGGAAAACAGAGAAAAAAATAAACCCCTTAATTTGCCAACAAAATCCACATTTGGATGCCTTTATCATTTCCTCAGTTTAGCCAAAACCAAATTCTTTGAAAGCTTTTAGGCTTTCATTTATTTCTCCCTTCTTTCTAGTATTTTTTATTTCCTATGCTTGAATTAAAACTGGTAAAAGAAGGAGTTTAGGAATGAAATCCTTCTGAGTCTGTTCTTCTTAACACGTCACCTGGATGTGATAGGCAGAAAAAATCTCTAGACTCAGATGGAACCAAGGGTGCCAGTTCATGTTCTCTGGGAGCAAGGAAATGTATTCTGGAAGCACTGAGGGGAAAAGCTCCCCAGCCTTTTGGCGAAAGGTCTGCAGTGTCTGTGCTGTTCCATTTTGCTGGACATCAGGCCCTTGGATCCAAGGCTCAAGACAGGGAGTGGAACTTCCATGCCATAGGTGAGGATGGCTGTGGAGGCAATACCTGCACAGAAACACGTTGTGTATGTTCTTTAATGAGAAAAAAGTCTTGTGAGTGCGGGCCATTTCTCCATTTGGCAGTTCTAACCCTGAAATAAAAACACAGGCTCCTTTTAGCTCCCCATTTGAAGTCCCTGTGTATCTTCTCTCCTCCTGCACCCCTCAGGGTGAGGTACAGCCACACTGTCTGGTTAAGATCTGTGGAAGCCATTCAGCAGATAGTGGCATAATTAGGAGATGTGTGTGTCTGAAGCAAAGGTGGATTTTGCTGATTGCTTGGGCACTTAAGGCTTTGGGATCAAAAGTGTGACTGAGAGAGATTATGAAGGATCTAGGAGGAATCTTGGTAGGATTTTCACACTCATCACCCTACCTTTATTTGAAGAGGATAATTATTTGTATGGGGAGCTCCCTGGACTGGGATCTCACTTGTTTGTCCATGCTTGTACAGCACCTGCCACAGGAGAGCCCTTGCTGCTTGCTTGGGAATCTTTGGGATTCTTGCACTGTGCTGTGCTGATGCTCAGGGAAGAATCTATTTCTGTAGTAGAAAAAGAAGAATCCTCCCCAGAACCCTTTCCCCTGTGAGAGATTCTTTGTGTGAGTTTTCTCATTCCCTCCAGGCCTCTGAGCCTGATTTTATCCCATCAAGGGGGACTTGAACTCCCCAGTGCTGAGGTTTTTCTCTGGTTTTGTCTGGGTCAGTGTCCTGCACACGAGAGCCTGAGTGGAGTCACTTCCAGATTCAGTCTCTGTAGGGTGCTGACCATGCCAGAGCTCTGACCACAGCCAAATTCTACTCCAGGGCTCCGAGCTGGTCTCTCTTTCCCCAAGTTGCCTGTTTGTACTAAATACTGGGGCAGCTCTCTAAAATACTGAAGGAACAAAGCATGCAAGGCAGTAAAATGAGGCAATTAAACCTATAAAACCAGGGTTTACAAGGGAATTTATAGTGTCAGAGGCTTTTTATAGCTTTTTAGATTAGTTTAAATAAAAAAGGGGGAGAAAGAGAGAGGGAGAAAAAGAGGACCTGAAACTTGAGGAGACTTAAAAGTTCAGAGAGAGGCTTTTAGGAAGAACAGAGGGGTAATAATTAGAGGCACATTTTCCATTTCACTGTCTTTGCAAATTGAAATTAAAGAGGAGGGGGGGAGAAAGCATGCACAGAACAACAGGCAGTTTACATTGCTCCCTCTTCCTCCTGGTAGCATTTGATTTTTCTCTTTCTGTTCTTTTGCTTTCTGGCCAGGTGAGAGCATCTCATCACCTGGGCAAAGAGACTAAAGGGAAAGAGTAATCTCAGGCCAGGTGAAGTTTAGCTTTGCTTATTTTCCCCTCCTGCTGTGCCTGCTCACTGGTTCAGTGTGCCTTGCAGATCTGGGAGCTCATGTTTGAGAGGTGAAATGGAGCCAGCAAATTTGACCAGGGGAGACAATGGACCCTGTGTTTTAAAGGGCTTTTTGTGTTTCAGTTCCTCCAGCTTTCCTTGGCATTCCACAAACATAACATGCACACACCAGGAGATGAGACTACCATGGGAGTGTCTGATCAGAGCCTTCCTTGGCTTTTGTCTGCTTCTGTGTGAACTAAGGAAAAGGTGATTGACATCTCCCAAATCCTGCATCCTTCTCTGTGGAAGCACCTCCTTTATTCAGGCCTGGTTTCCTCCCCAGCAACAGAACACACAGTGCTTCCAAAGGGGTGCAAATCAACCAGCGTTTCTGGGCCTCTCTTTTCTCCAGCTCTGTATCCCATGCAGTTCCTCGGAGTAGGTCCTTGAAAAGGCCAAAGTCTGCTGTCCTAAGTCCAGGACTGTGGTTCTGCTTTTTGCTTTGTTTTCTGCTATCAGTTTTGGATGCTTTAGATGGCTGGAGAGCCTGTGCTTTGGCCCCAGAGCCTGTGCTCTGTGATGGCAGGAGAACACAGTCTCACCTCAGATGTGTGGCCATTTTTTCCTTACATAAAGAGGAAATGTCTGCTGGAAATCTTGTCATTATCACTCTCTCATTTATAGCATTAGGAGAATTATCCTTTCCATGGTGTTTGTAGGATCTTGCCCAAGCCAGGGGTCCTGGAGCCTGGAAAACTTTGCTCCATTCATTCTCTTTACACTTTCCTCTTTTTCCTGTATGTAACCGTTTACTTTGGTAGAGCGTAGATCCTGGTTGGTTGCTAGAATATGCAATTAGTAAATTACTAATTAACCATAGCAATTCATCATCCTGCTGCTGTGCAGTTTTTTTTGTGTAACCCTGTCTGTTCTCTAAGGCAATATAGGTAAAGGGCCTATCCTTTGAGAAATAAACTTACAGGGAACAGGAGCCAGCAGCCTGTGTTCCAGATGAGCTTGAGCACCTGAGAGGGAATTTCTGCTCCTGGAGAGGGTGACAGGGAGAAGGGTTCCACCACCCTCAGGTGGGTTCTGCAGTAAAAGGGAAGTTTGCTCATGATAATCTTCAGTTCATCTGAGCTGAATCGTTCCTTTTGTAACAATACAAAATACAGGGTGAAGGATGAGCAGGAGAGACAAAATCTGAAAGGAGTGAGGATGTGTGACAACAATAGAGAAGGTGAAGGTACAGGAAGAGGAGTAAATTTGGATTTGAGATGGGCACAAACAGCTCCAAAGGGTTTTTCTGACCGACTTTCAAAAGGCATGAACAGTTCTAAACTGAATCTCTGCACGCTCTCCTGCCTGAAAGAAGGCTAAAATTGAAGCACAATGAGGCAAAATTTCCCATTTCTGATCCCACTGACATGGGGGTAATTATCTTCATTGGAGATGTTACCATTTTACAGTGAGATTAGAGTCAAGCCCAGCATTTTTGAAGCAGCGCTTGAGTTTTTGAAGTCTGAAAATGTGTGTTATTGCAGTCACATGATAAATAGTTCACATGGTAAATCAATAGAGAAAGCTATTAAAAATGTGGGTTTTGTCTCTGTCTAGTATGGTACATTAAGATACATGTATCATCCTACAGTCTCTTTTCCTCTCCATATATGTATGTAGGGGTGGAAATTTTAGAGTACTCAGCGTTGGTCAAACTGTCCCCAATGGAAAATACAACACTGACCTCAAACAGCATAACATTTTAGGGCAGTGATGAGTGATTTCTAAAATGCTACTATTAAGTATCTATATTTAAAGAGAAATCACTAGAGGAGGAGTGAGTCTAACTTCCCTGATCCTGAAGTTCTGTTTGAGAAATGGTGATGAGGGGGAGCTCTGGCTGGGCAGAGCTCCCTGTTTGGGTCATCTCAGTCTAATACTGATTTGGCATTTCTATTGTGATTTCCCACCTGGGATTTATTTTTTGCAATCCAAAGAGCTCAGGGAAGAAAGTGAGCCTGGAATGACTTGTTTGCATCTTCTATGTTACCAAATGCATCAAGAAACAAAGAGCTGGCTGTGTGAACCTCTCAGAAGAACATGATTTTAAAAAGCCTCACATTTGCTAGTTGCTAAATACAACTTTGAGTAAGTACTGGAGTCAAACAAACAACTTTTATGACTGAGAAGATCCATCTGCTATCACTGATCTTAGAGATCTTCCTGTTCCATGATACTTCAGTATTTTAAATGGCATCTAATGGGCCAGAACATCCAAAGCAATCAATGTTATTCAAGTTCCACAGCCCTTGCTGCAGGTGTGGGCTGTCTCAGCACTGTGGGCTTAAAGACAGAGCCTCAGCTCCTTTCAATCTATGTCAGCACTTCACAGCTTGCTCAGGACCTGGCCCCAGAGAAAAGTCTTGGCCAGCAAATTAACTTGGTCTACACTGAAAAAAAAAAGCTCTTTGGTTGATCCCACTGGGACACAGAACCACTGTGCTGCTTCAGTGCTTGGAGGAGAGAATGCTTCTAAACCTGAGCCTGCTCAGAGCTCAGGAGAGAGGTGATCACACTCTGCAAGAGAAAAACGGGGCTAGCAGGGAAAGTTAAGCCTGTTCTTCGTGCCTGTTTAGTCTTCCCTGCACAGTTTGCAATGGCAGCACTCCCAGGGCTCGTTGTTGGGAGCACAGCTCCTCCTGGCAGGGGGTTCCGAGCCCAGCTGCCTGAGATCCCATGGGCAGCATCGATCCTGAGCAGCATCCCACAACCAGACCTGGCTGTGCTGATGCCTGGCAGTCTGTCTGTCCCACTCCTGGTGTGTACCTGGCTGTGCTGATGCCTGTCCCCACTCTTGGCCAGGACAGTCTGTGGCTGGCCTGAGAGCCTCACAGTCTGTCTCTGCCTCTCTCCCTTTCATTTTCTTGGCTCCATAAGTTAGATCAAATGTCTTTAAAGAGCACAGTTTGAATGATGGAGCATATAATTCCATCTCGGGAGTTGTGATAACTCGAGCTTGGTTCTTGTGGTTTATGATGTCACCGGGACCCATTGATGGAGTCGTAGCCCCATTATTCACCACTGCCCTGTTATTTATTCTGTGCAATAAACGGCCGCAGTTTAATCACCAGAGTAAATTGCTGAAGCATCTTGGTGGAAATTGTGATGCTGCTGTAGTGGTTTCTATGGCAATGGCCATTCCATCGGGGAGGCTGATGCAGAGGGAACCAGGAACACTCAGAGGGACAGGAGTGAGCACCAGCCTCAGAGAGGGGAACCTGGGGGACAAGTGCAGATGCTCTTGAGGGAAAAATCCATTAATTGCTACTGGATATCACATGTAGTCTCTGGAAAACTGGGGTGCGGATTTTGACTTCGCCAGCTTTGGCACACTTGTGGTATTGATTTAATGCAGAGAGATTTTTAGGAAAATCTCCCAACTACTCTGTAGAGATGGAAAGCAAAACTATCTTTCCTGCGGTTTTATTTTGTTTAGGCTTTTTTGTTATTTTTTTCCTTTTCCAGTTCAGGGAGGAAAAAAGGACTGAGGACACTTGAACCAAATGGTTCAGAACTTCCTACAATTAAAGTTTGTGTTTGGTTTTAGTGTAGACAACAGAAAGGGAGACTCATCTGCATGGTCTTAATTCTTTTTCCCTTGTGACCTTGTATCTCTTGCCTTAAAAGGCCTCGTAAGATCCTGGATTTTAGTGGTGGGGGGTATAATGTTCCTTGGTAATACATAAAGTTAAAACCATAAAGTTAAGTACATTTGCCAACATTTTTAATGCCTGATGGTTGTGGATACGCAGTTAGCATTGGAATAAGCACAGGGCTGGGATGCTGTATCGTAATAGAACCTTATTACAACATAATTATTATTTATTGTGTCTTAGTGAAGCGACATTTATGAGATGGTTTTGCTTTCCGTACCCTAAGTTTCCATTCAAGCCCCAGATTTTCTGGATTTCTTTTTTTTTTTCTCTTTTTTCTCCCCCAAAAAAGTAAAATCAAAGCTTTAACTAAAATCTCTGTTTTCTGATTTTAAGAAAAAGTCAAGACGCTTGAATTTCTCTCCTCTCCTCTCCTTTCTCCTTTATTCCTCCCCACTTCCTTAATTCATTCATTTCTCTCCATGGGAAAAAAAATAAGTAAAAGCCTTCTCTGTCCATCCTCTTTCAACACCTTGGCAATGCTTGCAGTGCTCAGCTCTTTTTTTCTCATTTCCTCAGCTGAGCAGCCCTAGAGAAGTACCCCAGCACGTGGTATCAGTGCCCTGACAATCTGCTGCTTATGGGAAATGTCATTTTACAATGTAACTTTTTTTTTCTTTTAATTTTTTTTTTTTTAACCTCAAACTTTATGATTTTCTACAAGGATTCATTGTTTTAGGCCATGGAACCAACATGTGTTTCTTGAGATATCACTTACCTTTAGTAGCAGTTGAATTTTGGTCACCAGGCTGGGCTGTCTTTGGATTCCTGCATTTATTCTGTTCTGGTAACCTGATACAGCCCAGCTAGGGAAGAACAGAAAGAAAAGCCTTTTAATTTATGATAGGTCTCAGTTCTAATCATGTAGCTGTATAGACTTTGGCTTTATCATAAATCATTTTTAATGACAGTTGAGGAGAAAAGAATTGAAAAGCAAATCTTACCTTTCTCATCACTGACAGCTTTTCATACCAGATCAGACTATTTTATGGCACAGCTTTGTAGTGGGGGTAAGATGCAAAGGAAGGGCTGGACCCAAGGGCTGCCCAGCAGGAGAGCACAGAGCCTTTTCCTGCCTAGCACAAGACAGGCCTTAAAGCAGCAGTTTCAGAGCTCTTTGTAAATAGAGAGCAAATTTGCACCTTGTGGATTCCTAAACATTGTCTGTGGAGTCTCCATAAGGAAACTTGTATGTCCTTGTAGGAGACTTGATTTTCTTGGTCACCTTTCAGAAGGCCCCTAGAAGTTCTCTAGGGAAATCCTTGGACAAAAGGGTGAAAAACGTTGATGGCAAAAGTCCTCATGGACTTGAATGTAGCCAGAAAGTCACTGCTTCCCTGCCGTGAGCCTGGTGACATCTGTGTGTGATCAGTCAGGAGCCTGGGGTCGCCAGGAACAGCCCCAAGGCTGCCAAAGCTCCAGGAGCGTTTGGACAATGCCCTTGGGCACAGAGTGGGATTGTTGGGGTATCTGTGCAGTGCCAGGTGTTGGACTGGGTGATCCCTGTGAGCCCCTTCCCACTCAGGATATTCTGTGATTCCTTTCTACTGTATGATCCTATTTGCTTTGGAGTCTATGCTATTGGTCAGAAAAGAAAACTCCCTGAGGGAATTGCTGTTTTGGCATCATCTTGCCAAGAGAGCTGATTTCAGGGGTCATCCTCCTTCAGCAGAGCCTGTGGCTGTGCACTCAGGAGTCACAAAGCAGGAGTTCAGCGTTAGTTCCCGAGCAGGGGCAGGAGGAGGCACTGCCAGGGCTGCTGAGGTGGTGCCCAGCAGAGTTAATAGGGAGATGCTCTCTCTGTAATTGGATGCTGGCAGGATCCTGCAGTGCATCTTCGTGGCCACTTCCCATTAGCACTAATGTGGCTTTCTGAAAGCTCATCCCTTTTCCTGGCATGGCCACTCTTCACTGGGGCACTTGTTAACTCCCCCACCTTTGTGTGCTTTGACCTGCCATGCTGCGGGTGTGCCAAGATCCTGTGCCAGGCTGGAGCTTTGCCGTGCTCCTGAAACAAACCCAAGACATTTCTTGGAGGCTGAGGGAGCATTGAGAGGCCTGCATAGCATAAATCCCACATCACCGTGGGCTTCAAATGGCTTCTGTCATCCTTGTGTTTCCTCCAGGACCTCCAACTTTCTCCTGTATGGAAACATTTTCAACTTAGGTTGGCTACACGCTGCGTCCTTGCTGACACATTTTGACAAATTCAGTTTGATTTTTGCCCTTGAGGTCTTTCCAGGCTTAATTTTATGGTTGTGGAAGGTCATCAAAAGGGTAGTGCTATTTAAAGACCAAATTGTGTCACATTTACTCACAGGACTGGTGACTCTTCCTCTTGAAGATGTCCATTCATTTCAATGGAACTACACCTGGAATAAATGGCACCCGTTGTAAGCAGAGGCTCTGGGGCCTGTCTTACTCCTCTAATAGGACTACTCAGAGTGTAAAGGTCAGGTCCTTGGCCTCAACACTGGTTTTCCAGCCCCCGTTGTTCTGTGGTAGTTTTTTGGCCCCCTCTAGTGACTGCCCACATGGATTTATGAGTGAGAGCCAACCTTTCTGTTATCAGAAACAGCCATTTCCACCCTGACCGTAAATGGCTTCAATTTTAGAAGTGGCATTTCAGATCCTGACGTGCCGAGTTTGTTCCCCTTTGCTCACAACATTCTCAGGAGCATCCCATTTCCAGCCTGATCGGGCTTCTTGCAGTGGTGGAAAGTGTTCACAGTGGTTGAAGGAGAGTCAAACCACACAGCTGTTGATGTGGTGGCGTGGCCATGGTTACACTCCCACAGCCCAAAGGTTCACCTTCTTTAGGGGAAACAGGAGGGGTTTGGTGTCAACAGCTGCACTACCAAAGAAACAGCCATGGGTTGAATCACAGAATCATCCAGGTTGGAAAAGCCCACTGGGATCATCGGGTCCACCACTAACCTGTGTCCCCAAGTGCTACATCTGTGTGTTTTTTGAACACTTCCAGGGATGGTGATTCCACCACTGCTCTGATCAGCCTGCTCAGTCTCTGACCACCCTTTCAAAGAAGAAACTTTTCTCAGCATTCAACCTGAACCTCCTCTGGAACAACTTCAGGCCATTCCCTCTCCTCCTGTCCTGTTCCCTGGGAGCAGTGCCCAACCCCACCGTGGCTGCCCCCTCCTGTCAGGGAGTTGTGCAGAGCCAGAAGGTCCCCCCTGAGCCCCCTTTTCTCCAGGCTGAGCCCCTTTCCCAGCTCCCTCAGCTGCTCCTCCGTGGTCTGGGATTTATGACCTTCTGCTGAATTACAGTGAAACCTGGAGTGACACTTGGAGTTGATACTGAGAAGGAATTCTTTTTCCTATTCTTTTCATGCTACTGGAACCACAAAAGGGAATTGTATTTAAAATATGAATTAGAAACTTTATACTTCTTATGGCTTGTATTCTGGAGAAGCAGATACTCATCACATGCCTGTGTCCTTGGGGGAGGGTGCAAGGAGCTTTTGGAATAGTTTTCTACTTTTTGGCTAATGGGGAGTGGGGCAATTACTTATTCCAAGAAGCTGGAGCCAGGCTGACAGCCTAGGGGCAGACCTGAAAGCACTGTAACACAGGCTTTAGATGCTCTGATATCTTTTAGAAACAACTGCCTTGATCTTTTAGTGCCCTGGTAAATCATTTATTCTGATCACCTGCTTAGGAATTCCTCTTCACGGATCCTGTGGGGTAGAATGAGGTGGGTATACAGCTCCCAGAGCTCCAGCAGGTGAACTTCAGCTGGGCCCCCAGAGCACCTGGCAAAGCTCCTCACTTGGGAGCAGCCTCAATCAAGGCAGAAATTCAAATTCCTCTGACAAACGGTGTCTGGAGCTGAAGGTTTTGGATGGGATTTTTTCCCTCCCAGGTTTGCAGGCTGCAGTCAGGACACGCTGCCATCCCTCCTCCCACGGTGTGCCTTGCTGCTCCTTGACAATCTGTTTCAATTCCCCTTCACTCCAGCATGGCCAGGTTCCCCCAGGTCACCTAATGATTCGTCTCTGTGGAATTTGGGAGTGCTGCTTCTCCGCTCCTCCCCAGATTGGCAATCAAAGCATCAGAGATTAACCAGAACCTCTTTTGGTGACTATTTAGGCTAAGAGCACTTGATGCCAAATGTTATTTTACATGTGCATTCTGACACCAGGCTTCACTACTGCACCTCCCGTTCCTCTCTATGCGTGGGTTTGAACACCTTTTCCAACTACAATCACATCAGAGGATTCCCGATGCTTTGAGAATGTACATGGGGAATGACTTCACGTGCAAGCGTGTTTGGATTGTCCTATTTCTATTTCTGAAGCCCTCTCAAGGGAAGCTCGCTCTCTCTTCTCACCCCATCGCTTCCGATGGGGCCGAGTCATTGCATTCCGTATGCGCGCAATGACACCTCGGAGAGACTTGGACTGTTCTCTTGTCTCACTTCCACTCTCTTCCAGGCTGGATGCACACCCTGGAGGTATGTGGTTTGTCTCAAGATATAAGACTTCCCCCCTCAGAAACTACATTACTTCAACAAGCCACAAAGGGCTGGCAAGAGGGAGAAGGATGCTCGTGTTAGTGCAGCTTTCCCTTGGGAATCTCTTCTACTGACTCCATGCAGCTGGAAACAGACCCTGCTGCTCCTGAATCCTGTGTGTGCACAGGCACACATTCCCTCATGCAGCGTTTCACTGATGTGTGGGTACAAACACTCACAGATGCACAAATACCTTCCCTTTGTTGTCCTCCTGCAGAAATGTAGGGGCAGGAATTCTCTGGGTGCACGCGATCACTGCTCCCTGCAGACTCCAGCCCGCTCTGGCACACAGCTGCAGCAGTGTCCCAGGATGCCTGGGCCTTCTCCCCTGGGATGTTTGGATAGAGGTACATTTACACACCCTGCCAAGGTGTTGCAGAAGTTGGTGGGAGAGTTGAGTAAATGGAGCCTGAAGGGACCTCTGGAAGTTTAGTCCAACCACTGTCCCAGGCAGGCTCACTCTAAGTTCAGAAAAGGTTGCTCAGAGCTGCGTCCAGTCATATGTTTAAAACCTCCTGAGGCAGAATTATGATAGTCCAGTTTTTTTCTTTATGTTCAGAGAGAACCTTCACTCCTTCAATGTTTATCCTCCCTTTTGACCTTTAATTTGTCTTTCACTCCCCTGACACAACACCTGAGCAAAGAGCCTGGGTGTATTTCCCTATCCCTGCCATGGTATCAAGAAGGCTGCTGTAGCTGTCCCTAAAACTTGAACAGGGTGGACAAACTCCCTTCCCTCAGGGTATTTCCGTGGGTCTGTGCTCCAGGCCCCTGACCTAGATGGCCCCTGAGCCATCTTGGTGGCTCTCTGATGGATTTCTTCAGGTTTATCACCATTTTCCTGGTACTTGTAGCTCACACATGGGTATGGACCGGCTGGCATCTCAGAGGGATAATTGTGTCCCTTGACCTGCTGGTACAGGTGAGCTTGCTGTGAGCTTTCCTTGCTGCCTGTCAGGTGCTCTTGGCTGGAACTGGACTGATAACAAAATAGTAAATAAGAAAATTAAACACTGAGCTTTGCTTCTTACCAATCTGGGCTCAGATTGAATGCATCTGGGATATCAAGCATTTCCATGACTCTCTTCAGGAGATCACAGTAATTGATCCAGCTTTGGGAGAACATGATGGGTCAGATGAACTACCAGACTTCCTACATGAGTTTCATCTTTGCTTCTTTTTGAAGATCCTTGAACATCCACTGAATCTTTTACCTTTCCTTTATTTGGAAGGATTCTGCCATTTGAAATTTCCTCCTCTTCCAGTGGCCAGTGTCCACACTGGCCACATCCATAACTGCCTAAACCACAGGTTTAAGATCTTGAAGTACTTAATCTGGGGAAGAACTTCAGGCTCTGTAGAGACTCCTACCTACCTATTACCTTGCAAGCCATGAACCAAAGGAAAGGGTATATTTTTTCAGAATCATGGAATGGTTTTTGTTGGAAGGGACCTTAAAGCTCATTTGTTCCAACTTCATAGGCAGGAACACCTTCCACTATCCCAGGCTGCTCCAAGCCCCATCCAGCCTGGCCTTGGGCACTGCCAGGGATTCAGAGGCAGCCACAGCTGCTCTGGGCAATCTGTTCCAGGGCCTCTCCACCCTCCCAGGGAACAATTCCTTCCCAATATCCCATCTAGCCCTGCCCTCTGGCAGTGAAAAGCCAATCCTCCTTGTGCTGTCACTCCACCCATTGTCCCAAGTCCCTCTCCAGCTCTCTTGGAGCCCCTTTTCGTACTGGAAGGGGCTATAAGGTCTTCCCAGAGCCTTCTGTACTCCAGGCTGAAAATACTGTCCATGTTCATGGATAGGGTTGCAAGCTGTGTCAGGATGTGCCTCGGTCATTGTCCAGTTTGTCCAAACCGTCACACAAGTGTATTTTGGAATGAGCACTCACTAATTTGGGAAGGGATGCATGCTTTACTTTCAGGGGGCAGATCTGGATTTTCCTGCTGAAGCCTGAATTGTAAGCAACACAATTCCCACTGAGCACGTTGCCTCTGAGTGACAGTTTGAGTGCAGGGGGGTGACTGGGTTTGGCTGAGCTCTCTGCTGCTCTGAAAAGAGCAGTCGATGCCCTTGACTAGCAAGTGCCACATGAGTGATAATGGCCAGAGGCCTGGTCACTGCTCTCAGCCAGCCCCTGTGGGTTTGGGTCTGGCCAGCAGAAGCCAGACTGCTTTGGAGACAAACATCCGTAGGAAATTTGTGTTGCTGCTTTATAGGAACTTAAATTTGAAGCCCCCTCATCTGTCTCAAATACAGATCACAGACTAAACCGTGACCCTGGGGACGTCTGCAGGTTCCCAGGTTGCTGTTTGTGCTGTGGATCCTGGTGTAGGGTGAGGATGGGTTATGCTGCTGTTGGCAGGGGGAAAATCTGAGAGAGCTGAGGCTGCTCACACGTCTGTGTGGCTGCAGCTGTTGGGGAGCGCTTGTGTTTGTGTCGAAGCTCTCTGGGGCAGGAATGTGCATGTGGCACTGCTGAGGTGTGTGTTATTCTCACATCCCTGCTGGCTGCAAACAATGTCATGTCCCTACCTGGACTGCAACGTGACATACACCTTAAAAACAGCAGCAACAACAGGCTCCAGAGCCACGGGAGAAGGCAGAGCTTCTCTTTTTGCTCATCACTTAGGCAGCCCTGCCAGCCCTGGCAAAGCATGCCGGGACCCGAACTGGCTTTTGGACTGGGACTTGGAGAGTGAGAGAGAAGCAGTAATTTGTTTGCCATTGCCCTCAAGCCAGGAAATCCAAACCTCAAGCATTTCCCAGGCCACAGCACACTGGAGCGGAGAGGGAGTGTCAGGGAATAGCTCACACATCCCGACAGGAGCGCAGGCACACGCGCGCACACGCACAGAGACAGCGCCGCGGAAGGAGGATTGTTCCAGCACCACTGCGGTTAAGATGCTGAGACAATCTCGAGTTTTCAGGCCATAGCTGTCAGGATGCTTTGGTATATTCATCACCCCCCACTCCATGGTGATAAAAATTTACACAGCCAATGAAACGAAGATTAATTTCATGTGAAAAGCTGACAGAATGGCCCATGTCATTGCTTTATTTGTGCCAGCACTCAGTAACTCGGCGCAAGTTCCACTGAGGTGGCAGACACCCCGTCCCCTTGAGCCATCTCATCTCCTCTCTAATGATGCCACCGTTTTGACAAAACCAAGCAACACAGCGGGTATGTGCGAATTTGGAATTAATTTTCTTCAGAAAGGTCAAGTATGTTAATGAGCTTTTGGCTGCCTGTGTTTTCTCTCTTGGGTTTTTTCCCCTGTTAATGGGGGAAGAAGGGGAAAAAAAAGAAAGGGGAGAAATAACTACAGAAATAAAAATTAATGAAGGAGGAAAAGAAGGGAGCTGTGAGGATTTGGAAGAGGCAGGATTCAGTGTAGTTTTTCATGGGCTCTCCTTCTCCAGGGCTAAGGTGGACTAATTGTACCAGCTCCAGCCTGTGCAGTTTGCTTGGAGCTGTTGAGTGAGGCCAGGGACATCATGGATCATGGAGTTGCTGTAACCTGGCACAGAGGAGGTGGATTGCTCCTCCTTTGCACTCAGGGACTGATGGCAGCTCTGTGTGTTGGCAGCTGCCTTCGTTTTCCATCCTGGGATGGCTGAGCTCAGCTCAGCTGGGGCTCTGTGTGCTGAGGGAGCAGAGAGCAAAGGGAGATGAAGGAGAGAGAGATTTCACAGGCTCCAGCTCTTGTGGCTGTTAGGGAAAGGAAGCTGGAAGAGAACTCAGCTGCTCTGGGAGAAATCCAGGGCTCCCTAACTCATCCATCTCAGAAATGGGGCAAATTGGCAGTTTCCAGAGAATTTGTCTCCCCATGCGACTGGCACAAGAAGTTTTAACTAAGTGTGATGCCAATCACCTCTCATCAATGTGTTCCCCAAATTGCTGCCTAAATTTATTTGTTCCAGTTAGAACTGCCACTTTCTGGCATCCTGGTGGCAGGAGTTGCCTGGATTTCTCCAGGGATTGGGTGAAGATCAGTGGGAGTAAATGTGGTGAAAACAGCAGATGCTGTGTCAGGGCATGAGGGAGTGAAGCTGGACTTTGTCAGACATGAGCCACACTCACCTGGATAGGACATTTAGGGTAGGATTCATCTCACCCAATTTTAGTCTTCTTAAACAAACTATCCAAACTAAATTAATTGTCTAAGTTTCCCTTCTTGATAATGGAGAACAGGAAGGAGGAACATGTATCCCACCTAATTTGAGAGAAATTCCATTCTGGCAAGGACTTTCTTTCTCATTGAATATAAAGTGAACTTAAACAGTTAGTTTGGACTGAATCCCTACTTTTAAGAAGCTTAAAATTATGGGGCGTGATTTCCTCCTCATTCTCTTCTCCATGCTCCCATTCTGTCTCCTCTTTCCCTACACAGTCTAATCCAGCAGGCAGAGGAAATCCAGTGGGGCTCCCAGCGCCTGTTTTGGCAGGAGTGGATCAGCACTTTCACTCTAGCTTGCCCAGGCTGGCTTCAAGCTTATTCACTCCTGTGGCAATCCAGCCTGTGGCTGTGATGTGGTCCTGCCTGCCTTGCTTTGCTGGAGGCAGCCCAGCACACGGATTCTGGGCATTGTCCACAAAGCCTGTGTTGACTTTAGAGGGTACGTTTTGCCATCCTGGCTATGGTGCGAGGAGAAATGATGTGGGACGTAACAGTGCCAGTGCCACGCATGACGTATTTCAGGGTGTCCTTGAGGAGGAATTTTCCTTAGTTTCACACCTCTCTCAGCTGTGTTGTGTGGGTCCCTGTTCGTGTTGGATCGTGTGTGTTCCCCACATGAGTCACTCCTGGCTGGGGCATGGATTTCAAAAGCACACAAGTGACCAAACTAAATGATTTTCAGCTGACTCCAAGCATTGTCCTAAACATGGAATTCCTACCCGTAAACTTCTGTGCTGCCCACGCTCTCCCCCTTGTTCCCAGGCTCTGGGGTGTGCGTGGAGGCACGTCCTGCTCTGCTCACCCTGCTGTGAGGTAGAGGGCTACTGGGGGCAGTGAGAGGAGCTTGTGGGCTGTCTTTCTCATTGGCTTGCAGAAATGGTCTCAGAACATTCATGGGCATCACCAGCACCTGTATATTTCTCTGAAGAAGTTGTGTTGCTAAGTGGTTACTTTATTTCTCCTTGGAGGAGGTTTCTGTGACGGAAGGAAATTATTTGCTAAGCCCTGCTAAAGTCTTTGTGTAAATTTAACACTAAGTATTAATCTGTGCACAGGACAAAGTGGGGACTAGAGATAACTGAAGTATTTCAGTGACAAGTTATATTTTGAGTTGTCAGTCCTAGCAACAGAACATACAAAGTGTATGCACAGGGACTGCCTCATTCATGGCCATGGTGAAATGAGGAATCCCTGTCCTGTAGTTGTCTGGGATGTCAGGATAAAATCTATAAGAACTTGATCTCTTAGGGAAATTCTTACCCAGCAGCTCCCCGGGGCTTCAGCTGAACTGTGGGATATTCAGCATTTCTCAACTCTCGTGTCAAAGACCGTCTCCTCTCTTCCCAGCTGTGACATGTGTTTGTGCACCCCTTCTGTGTCCTCCCCTCCCACGCTCTGCTTTCATAGGAAGGAATCCTGGGCATGTGAGTCAGAGAGCCATAGCATGTCCTGGCCATGTCACCAATGGGATGATTCAGGACTGAGACAGCACAGCACACCTACCCCGTGATCTGCATGGAGCTCCTGGGACACTCAAAGCCACATTTCCTCAGCGTGCCAAGCTCTTGAGAAAGCCCAACTGCTTGTTTTGGTGCATAAATAGAAACACAGCCCCTAAGATCAGAAATGGAAGAATAGGAGATGCTCAGGGCAGTGAGTCTACTGTCCCCTCTTAGCATGGTGTCCCATCATCCCTACATTGCAGGGGTTATTTGTGCCAACTTCTCTCAGCTTCTGTTTCTTCTTTCCCACTGTTTTTCCCCTGTGTGAGAGCACTGGTGCCTACGATGGAAGGTCACCACTGAGGTTACTCAGCTGGCTCCAAGGATTAAGACTTCCTGCTCTGCTCCAAAGAGCTGCCAAGTCCCCCCTCCCCACTGCTCACCAAAAACCCAGTGCCTGTTTGTCTTACTCTCTCCCCTTCCCACCCCTCCTCCTACCAAGAAATCCAGATGTCTCCAGCAGACAGAATGGGAGGTCAAGGCACCCCAGCAACCTCCAGATGCATTAGCTGGAGCACCAAAAGCAGTGTGGCCACAGGGTGTTCTTGGTGCCACTTACCAGTGTTGCCAGAAGGTGAAACGAACCCATCTGTTCTCTCTGGAGTCTCGGACAGGTTCCCATCAGGTTCTGACCCTGTGGCTGGGTTCACAAAAGGCTTTTATCTTCACTGGAAATTGCCATCAAGTTTTTTTACCAGCAGGCTGGAGGGGTCCATGATTAACTGGGAAGGTTTTCTTGAAAAGTAACTGAGGACAATGTGATTTTTTCATTAGGTGGGAATAGGCACAAAGAGCTTCCTTACAAAAATGGTGGAGGAGTAGAGAAATCTCTGCCCTGGGCATGACCCTGTCCCAGAGGAAGCTGCCTTGTCCCAAGGATGGTGTGGTGATGGGGGAGCAGCCCACAAGGACAGAGCTGCCTTTGGTGGGCACCTGAGCATGTGGGAGCAGGACACAAGGAGAGCTTTATTCCCAGGAGCATAAACCAGAAGAGAGGAGCAAATAGAACAGGATCCTGTGAGAGATGAGATAAATATGGTGGGAATGGGGGGAAGGTGGGATGGTTGATCACTGTTTTTGTAAAGAGGAGATGCTGCTCCAAAAAGCACCACAGAGATCAACCACATTCAAGTAAAAACATCATTTTCTTTAAAAATAATGCAGAAGCCCTACATACTAATGGTTCAACAGGATGAGGAAAAGCTGCCTGCTCCACCCTAGGATGTGCTGAGGTCAGGTGAAACCACCACCACCCTCAGGCAGGCTTTGAACACAGTGAGGGGGTGCTTGAGTTGCCAAGGATCCTGCACTCAAACTAGAAGAGAAGCTGCTGCTTTTTAGGACTTTAGCCCCTCCAGCCACGGCTGAGTCCCTTTAACTCCTTCTCTTTGCTCCTATTCCTCTTTCTTAAAGATCCCACAGGACACTTGCCCCTGTTGTTCTGGTTGCTGGGGTCACCAGCCAGGAGCTTCTGTCTTTTCCCCAGGAACTGTGAGGCTGCAGTAAATGCTTTGCTTTGTGAGCATCACACTTGGATTTGGCCTGCTGTCTGCCACTTCATGCTAAACGGAGACCACAGAGGCCTCATTTAATGACTGGGTTTGTGTAGGTGTAAAGCTCTTTGAGGTCTCCATAAACAAGGGTGTTTATTCATTTAGATTTCATTTTGATTTTCTTTTCAGATAAATTCATTAGCAGGGAGAAAGCCAAAGCCTCGCTGTTAAAAATCCAAGTCTAGTTTTTATTTTGTTTTAAGAAATGAAAGAAGTATAAATTAACTAATTTCTAATTATGGTCTTGGTGCTGGTCCTTCAGGGTGCCTCCATGTGTGTTCTGGAGACTCATAGGTAAGGAAAAGCTGAGAAAAGCACTGAAAGAGGAGGACTGGGGGTAGCTCCTGCCTCGTTTGATGGCACCCTGTGTTAGCTGCCCCTTTGGTTGTTAGGGATATCACATTCCAGGGATGCATTGCTGTGGTTAAAGGGTGAAGTGAGACAAATGAGAGGACAGGGGTTACACACATGAGCTGCAGGGGTGTCCCCGGTTAGGTGCTGGTTGGAAAATCAGATGGAGTGTGCTTGCTCCAGCCCTGGGGCTAAGAGCAACAAAGGCAGAGAGCAGGGGATTTATCTAGCTGGAGTCTTAATACTCCTTTGGCTGCAGCAAAGGCTGCAGCACTTCCCGACTATCGGCTGGCGCTTTCACTCACACACATCTGTGATTGATGGGCAGACAGAATAAACACCTCATTAGTGCCATAATTCACTGGTTAGGACTCAGGCTGGGCTGTGGGAGGGAGGGGGGAAAAAAGAGTTGAGAAAGTTTATTAAAGAAAAAAAAAATGGAAGAAGGAGAACAACGGATGTAAAGGCCACACAAATCATTCCAGGGAGTTATCTGACCTGCTTTGAAAACTTTAATTGCTGATAATGGACAACCTGTTGGATGGTATTTTATTAACACTAATAGATTTTTACGGGATATTTCTCACATTGCTCTCCCAGAGCCTGAGGAATACATTAAATATTAAAAGTTAATGCTCTTGGTTGCTGTTTCAAGGATGCCCCACCGATAACGAGCTTTCCCGCAAGTTAGAAACTGGGAGCAAACATGAGCTGCCTCTGCCACTTACGGCCTCTGCAATAATAATGAGGAAAATACTCCCAGCCTGTGTGCACCTTGCAGCTGAGCTTCTCAAGCCTGGCCTAAATGCCCCGTAAAGGCAGTGCCCAGCCCAGAGCTGGTGGTAGCAGTATCTAATCTCCAATCCTGGATTTACAACACTTGGATTCCAGAGTCCCACGCTGAAAGCAAATGCTCATAAACTCCCATAGGCTACTTTACATTTCAGTTATTCAAAGCAGAGGCGGAACCGACAACCCATTCCTGTTTCTCAGGAGAACTCAGGTCTGAAATGGATGACATTATTCTTTAATTTGCCAAATGGTTTTATAAAAGTGCTGCTTCCACACTAATTTGTTGCAGAAATGACCCAGCTGCCTGGAACAGAAAGGGAAGCGTCTCTGACTGAAGGCAGCAAGAGGGGTTTTGGAGGAAGCTCTTGACATCCCAAAGTCCTGCACACAGCATTGAACCCTGAAAGTATGGGAAAAAAGCTCTCCTCTGTACTGTAAAAAGATGGATTCAAGAATCAAATGCAGGGAAATTTGCTGGAGGAAAAGTGAATTTGAAACAGGATACGCAGTAACCAGCTTGTGGTGAGTCAGAGCCCATGTGTTAGAACTGAAAACTCCTAATGCACTTCTGTGCTCAGGGGGCAAACCTGGACTTTAGTGCCTTCTTTGGACACACCAGCACTGTCAGCAGCCATGGCCTTGGCAAACAAAGCCAAGTGAAGTTTGTTTGCCCTGCCCATGGTGTCTCTTTTGAGTCGCGTTCTCTTCCCTTGTGGCAGCAACGGGCTTGGGTTTGGCTCTTGCTCTGCAGTGTTTGTGCACACCTCCTTGGGCTAAACCCAGCTGGACTGGACAGCCCCATCCATGTTTAAATGCTTTGCCCTGGTGCAATCTCAGTGAGCAATGAAGCTTTCTAGGCCTGCTTGGCTGACAGCAGCTTCCCAGGATTTCTTGTGCAGGCAGCCAGCTGGAACTCACCAAGAGCCTGTGTTCCAGCTGCCAGGCTGGAGGCAGCCCACAGAAAGATGGGATATTGGGAAGGAATTGTTCCCTGGGAGGGTGGGGAGGCCCTGGCACAGGGCTCCCAGAGAAGCTGTGGCTGCCCCTGAATCCCTGGCAGTGCCCAAGGCCAGGCTGGATGGGGCTTGGAGCAGCCTGGGATAGTGGAAGGTATCTCTGCCCATGGAACAGGATGAGGTCACTCCATCCCTCATCCCAAGTCCCTCTCCAGATCTTCTGGAGCCCCTTTAGCCACTGGAAGGGGCTCTGAGATCTGCTCAGAACCTTCTCTTTTCCAGGCTGAACAATCCCAGTTCTCTCAGTGAATCTGGGTCCTGGCTGGATTTGGGAGGAAGATGCTTACAGGGCAATGGGGAGGAAGGACCAGGAGTCTTGGTGCAGTATTTGTTTCCAAAGGGGTAAATCCTTTGGCTCCCATACTCCAGGATGTGCTTTTGTGCTGGACTGCTGCTGTTCAGCAATAAAATGGTCTTAGTTACTTAAGGGGAATTGAGTGCTTGGTCACTTCTCCCCCTGCCAGCCCATCCGTTCTCCCGTCTCCCCTCCAACAACGACAGCTTTTCCTGATTGACCCCACAGGCTTACAAAAAACCTTTTTACTTAAACATGTATTGACCTCAGTCTTGCTGCCCAGTGAATTATGTCACAGCTGGCTATCTGAAAGCCATCAATCAGGGCTCAGACCCCTGGAGCTGTCTCCTGGTGACACAGATCTGAGCCTTCATCAGTGAAGGTTGTACCAGGTGCCTTCGTGTCTCTGGCAACTGGGAGGAGAATACCCTTTTTGGGGGTTTTTTTCTGTCATCATCCCATAGGTCCTATGATTTTTTCCTTTCCTTTGATTTGTTTTTTATTTCCCTTCCCCATCTGTCTTTGCCCTGCGTATAAAATTTCCTTCCTTGCCTCAACCTCCCCTTCAAAGAGAAAGAAAAGGGAACTGTCAAATGTGACATCTTGGATGATCTTAATTTTTAGTTAGTGTTAATTTTATCAGTCTTTTCTGTCCCCTTTCCTATTTGATTTTTGTGTTTATTTATTATTGTTTTCGTTTTCTCTGATGTGATTTTATGATCTGGACAAATGAGAAATTTAATGATACTAGAAATATTTCTCCAATATTTTGTAATGCAAAGTAATTCCTGTAGATCTTTTGCCCCATGACTTGGGATGTGCTGGCTTGTTGTCACTTTGTGGATGAGGGATGGCGAATACTCCATGAGATGTGAAGCATCACCACAAATTCAATCAGCCCTACTGTCTCTGTACAAGGATTGATCGAGCAGGAAGGAGGGAACTGAGTCCATGACAGAGTTTGTAAAAGGAAGATCTGCCTTGTACTTGACTGAAACAGTAAAAATGCTGCTAGTTTTCAGCATTCCCTGTTCTTTAGGGGGAGAAGGGAGGCATGGTTTGATCTTCCTCTTCTAACAAACAAGAGCCAGGGTTGAGTAGCTCACACCTTACATAGGTGGCAGGGCCAGAAAAGGAGGGATATTGGCTTGCTTTCCCACATCTCAAAATAGAGCTAAAAACAATTCTTGACTTTATTCTATCTATGCTGGAATATTCTGCTAACAAAGCTGGGAAAGAAAAAGAACATATTTATTAGTTCTTTTAGAATTATTAGAAATACCACCTTGGTGACAGACCCATTTCTTGTTGGAGATCTTGTAAGCCTGATTTTATACCTGTGGCACATTCCTTCGATGTGCCACGTGAATTCTTCAACTCAGGAATGTCTTGATTGGGGATATGTTACCTTTTTCTCTGTGTCTTGACTTCAGCAAATGCAGGCAGATAAGGCTGATGATAGCTCTGACAATGTGCCTGATGCTGTGGCCAGACCTGGCAAGGCTGAGGTGAGGCCAGGGCTGCTGCTGGCTCCCAATGTCCCCAGGGAGGCTGTGAGGGGCCTCAGCACCTCCAGTGCTCTGGATGGAGATCAGGCCCTGAGATAACAAGGTGATGACAAGCACTTTCAGAAATCCTGACACACGGAAAGATAAAAGAAATGCAGTAATAGTGTCTAGAAATAAATTCTTCTCATTCTGCTTTTGATCTTCTGAGTTTCTTAAATAGAAGAATTTTCTCATATAAGTTTCCTACATCATCCATAAGCTTATGGTCTGCATTTTAACAGCCTTACAAAATATTACTAAAAGAAAGTGATTCAGGCATTTTTTTAAAGGTGCCAGATTAGGCACTATCTGTATTTAGATTAAAATCCTCCCCCACAATGTTTGCAGTATAATATCTGTGGTACTGGCATGTGCAGCATTGCCCGAAGAATGGAACCGGCTGGAAATTCCCTCATCTGCATAAATGCAAATGACAAAAGAAGTTGGACTGGTAGGAGAAAAATGAGTAGATTGTGGATTTTATTCTTCCTTTATTGATGTAAATTGCAGGCATGTGTAATGATATTTGTGATTTTAAAGTAGGCTGTGTCCCTTCAAAGAAAATGTGTGCTCATAAATCCTGGGAGATTAGAGATCCTGAGGCCCGATGTGGCAACGGCTCCAGGTTTATGGCATTCCTCAAGACAGCCAGGATAGGATGTTCTGTGACCTGGCTTTTATGAAGATCAAAAGGCTTGAAACTGTTGAGAATAAGATTTTCACATCATGCAGGGCGAAACACCAAGCTGTCAAATGGGAGGAGGTTCTTTGAAGTGTGGAGATAAGGACCCTTCTAACCTTCAGTCAGGTATGAAAGCCATTTCCAGCAGCAGGGGAGGGTGTCCTTCCACTGGACTCTGTGAAATGGCCCAGCTATTTCAGGTAAACACCTGGCAGTGTCTCAGCCACAGGGAATGTTTGAAGAGGCCTAAAAGGACTGGGAAATGTAAAAATTAATGTACTGGGGAGGTGGGAATTATTTGAGTTAATGTCTCTGGGACCAATAAGCCCGAGTCCAGCAGAGCTCCCACTCTGGGAGCTGGAATCAGCAGTGTGCTCCTACATGAATTATCTGTGTCTGAGCATGGGGAGGGCTCACAGAGAGCTTCTGGCTGGGAGAAAGCTGGAGGGAGACACGAAGTGCCTCACACCTCTGTGTTCTGGCCAGGAAGCTGAGCCAGTGCAAGGACAGCAATTCACTGCTGCTGTAGGCCAGGGAGAGCTTGTCACTGGCAGGGAAGAGCTGTGGGAGAAGCATTTGTGGAGCACAGCATCACTTTTCTGACTGTCCCAGAGCTCCCCATCTAGCACAAACACTGACATGTTTGTTCATTCCCTTCTCAGATTCCTCAGAGGGACTGGCATTGGCAGCTGCATCATCGTGGTGCCTTGAGAAAGCACAGTTGCACAGTATTTCTCATGTAAGCAGAAACTCTTAGCACTGAAAATCTTCCCAAAAAAGGATTCCCCTGAGCTGGTAGGAATAATGTCTGGTCACATTTATAGAAGTTTAAATGGCACTTAGACAAGATAAATATCCTTAGTATTTTGTCATCTTTGTGCTGATGAACTAAGCATGTATTTTCTTTTGCATAATGACTTTCTAAGAGAAAACAGCTAAACAAGAGAGAATAAAAATAAAATTTCATGACAGATGCTGTTGATACATGTGTTTCCTCTGTAATAAGCTCAGTCCTTGGCTGACAATAAAATAGTAATTGTCCTTGGCCAGCATCTTGAAAGCTGAAGGTGAAAACAGAGTGGTGGGAATCACATGGCTTTATAATTCATGACCAAGCATTGAATTCCCTCACAACAACATAATTTCATTTTGAACCTTATCCTAATTATCACAGCTCACATTGATCTTCTTGGAAAATGCCATTTCCTGTTGGAAATGGTTGAGGAAATTACAATGATTTGGTTCTTTTAGGTCTTCTTCCTATAAGAAGAGCTTGACTGAGTCGTAGCCATGGGTTTTATTGAGGGGTTCTTTTTCTTTTCCAGCATTTTTTTTTCTTTTTCTAGTCATGTTTAGTTGTGTATTGGACTTTTCCAATGTATTTCAGTGAGTCCAGAAGGAAATTGTGCAGGAAATATTGAGATTTTTGAGGGTTCTCTTCCAAAGCAAACAAAATTAATGAAAGAATGAAGTTGTACCAAATGGAACTTCTATTCTTTCCCTCATCCCAACAGTGCTGTTGCAGTCAGAGGCTTACCCATGTGTGGGTTACAAATGTTCCAGCAGTAGGGTTGCAGAGGGAGCTCCTCGTTTCTCTGAGCAGAGTTTGCTTCTTCTTTACTCCTCACTGTCCAGGTTTTCTTTGTCATCCTTCTGAAAGCAACAATTTCCCAAATACCAGAGCAGAGAGGAGTGTGTTGTTACCCTTTCTCTCAGCAGTGTAATGAATAGAATCCTCCTCTAACGGGCCCACAGGTCTGATTCTCAAGGAAATTGCTGTGTCCCTGTATCCTTTTAATTGTAGGGTTTCAACCCAAGTATAGAGACACACATCAATTATTACATTGTCATTTAATCTGGAGTAAGTCCAGTGTGAGCCCTGAGTACCTGGAGCTGGTCCAGCTGAGTGGCAGGAACAGGGCTGAGAGTCCTGGTAAACCCCAGAGGATTCCTGGGATCTGCAGGATATCTGTTCTGTTGCCCTTGCATTGCCTTGGGCTGCTCTGGAGCAGCTCCTTGGGTGACTGGTGATTTTATTAGGGCCTGGCACAAGAGAGGTAGGATCTTGTCAGTGTGCTCCCAGCAGAAAAGATGCTGTGAAAAAACCTTGCTGTGGGCTTTGAAACTGAACTGCAGCCAATTCCAGCTGAGGGACGTGACAGTCACCTTTTGCTGTGAAGTTGCCATCTGAACAATGACAGTGTTGTGTGGTTTGAAGAGACAGGGAGCAGTGGGAAGGAGAAGTGTCTGTCGTGGCTGGGATTGGGCTCTGGGAGGGAGCAGCCCAGGCCCTCGGCCTTTCCTAAGCCTTCACCTCAACACCCACGGCTGGACTTGTTTTGAGGGGACACATGTGCATCCCAAATTTTCTACTCTGGCAAGCTCAGTTTGGCTGGGCCATCTGGCCATGCCTCTGCTCCTTTGAAAGCTTTGGCTCATTAATGAGTCCTGGGAGCTCAAGAAGGAAAGTCACAGGAGGGGAACAGGAAGGGGGCTCGCTAAGAGATGTGCTATTCCCTAATTAAATAATAGCCTAAGAGAAGCTCACAGCTTGTAACAACCAGGGAGATTCTGCTGCTTATATTCACTGCAAAGCTGCTCTTCCCAGGGCCAGGCCTCCCATCCCCAAGCCCAGCTGTGCCGTGCATGTGCTGCACAGCTCTCCCAAAGTCCTGTCACGGAGGGTGAGAGTTGGAATATGTTCATCCAAATTACAACATCTCAGCTTTTGTTTTCAATTTGTTGGGACAAACAGCTGCCCTGTTACTATTTATGATTTGCCACTCCTGTAAGAGCCCAGCTGAAGTCATTGCAATGAGTCTGAGCTGGTTTGGTCTGAGAAATGCTTGAATTAACAGCACAGTGAATGTGGAGAGGAGCAGAGGAGGAGAGAGGATAGGCTGGTACCTGTTGTGTCCCTTTTACAGATGGGGAGCTGAGGCCTGGCAATGGAATTGCTGTCAGTCTAAAAAAGAGGCAATGGCAGGATCAAGAAAGCAACTCAGCTCTTCTCCATTCGAGACAGAAACAACATTTTTGACTAGTATTTTTGATGACAAATGAAATACCCAGCCTGAAAAATGGCTGGTTTAAAGATCAGTGATACTTATGAACCAGATTTGGTCCTGCAAAAGCATATTGGAGGTGAGGGCTGCACTCTTCCCACCCAGGAACCCCAGTGCATCTAGAAATCCCAGATTTACTGTTTGTGAGGGTTTTTCTTGGACTCTTCAAGCAGGTCCAACCATGGATACTGCTCCAGCAAGGTGCAACTCTGGTAGAGTGTCTGAAGCACTGAAATCCCATGAAGACAAATCCATGGACAAAAAGGCATATCTAGGGATGCCAAGCACAGATAAAGCTCCAACAACATTAGACAGTCATTGAAACTCTTCAGTTCCAGGTTTACAGTAACCCTGACCTTTGGGCACCCTACCTGAGATGTATCAGGGCTGATATTCAGGATTCCCATGGGTACTGAGGTCTAAGGGAGTTTTTGGGTCTGGTTGTTGTGAAACTTGTGGTCTTACCATGGACCTTGTATTCTCATCTTACCCTGGCAAAACAAGTGTTCTAACAGACTACAGGAATTTACCATGTGCTTTGTTCTGGCCTAAAATATGATCTGCCCCAGCCATGGATACAAAGCCCAACAGTCCTTTGTGTTTATCTAAGTAATGGACCTTACCTGGAGAATGAGAAAATTCACAGCTAGGTTTGTGTTCTTGTAAGGAATAGAAATCATTAAAATCTGGGGATAGGGAAGTGGAATTAGTGAAAAGGGCTGGCTTACTTCCAAGCCAGGTTAAACCAAAGCTGGCAACAAGGCAGTGCTTAGGTTTCCCTATGGACGCATATTTTAGGTGAACTGAACCAACACCCTCCTTGGGGTGACAGCCTAGTGTAACACACTGGTGGCCAGGAGATAGAAATAAACAGAAGTAGTATTTGACTTTTTCCCAAAAGATTAAGGAAATACTCAGATAAACAGATGTGTAACCCCAAACACCAAGACATCGACTTCTCATCTTCACTCTGCTCTCAGTTTGTTGTATGGATATAGCACAAGTGTCTTTACAAATCCACTACAAGCCACAGATATTTTAGTCTGTCCAGCACTGTGGTGTAGTAAGAAGCAATACAAATGCTATTTGCTGTTTGCTGAAGTAAGGAGTGAGGTGAAAAAGCTCAACTGCAAGACGAAGCACCCATGTAGAGGCTACACCACATTCCAAGAGGCTGTCCATACCCGTCTCCCAAGGGTTAGGACTGTGCTATTGCAATTCTTCATGAGCTCTTTCTTACACAAGTTACAAACCTTATAGCATCTCTCATTCCCTTGGTCCAGACTAGGAGCAGATGTTGGGAGATGATCCAGGCCTGTGTATTACACTTAGAAGAGGCCATATGTATAAATCCCCCTTCTTTCTACAGCTGTAATACACAGTGTGTGCACCTTATCATCAGAGAGACATCCAGAGCACAGGGTAGAGTTTAACCATGATAAAGCAGAGACTTGGGAGATTTATCCCCATTCAGAAAAGCTGAAAGAATTTTGTGTGTAAAGCCAGACTTGGGAGGAGAAGGGCAGGGGCGAGGAAGGAGGAACCACTTTAAGTGTAAACATGTCTGAAGGGAGTAGGGAAGTGAGAGGTTTCAAGGCTATGTGAGCAAGCATCATGTGCAGGGATAAGAGAGCCTGGATTTAGGCTAGAGAAAGCCAACAGGCAAGGAATTTGATCCAGACAGTCCTTCCTAAACCATGTGTGCTACTACAGCTCACAGTCATGTCAATAGGGTTTAAAAGGTGCTTCAGAGGAACAGGGAAGCAAAGACAAATAAGGTGGGTGGCTGAGGGAGGAATGGAAAGTCCAGTGGTTACTGAGTGAGTCTTGAGTGTGATGAGAATCCTGGCTGTGCTCCAGCACAAGATTTGCTATCACATTAATTATATTGCAATGGGCTCCAGGGTTTTCTGTGATTCAGACTTGGTGTATCAAAAATCACAGATGTACACAGTGGTGGGCTAAGAGATAATCTTGCTGTGTTGTGTCGTAGCCTTCCACAAAGATGCCCTCAAAGTTGATGCCTGAGATCCCTTGGTGCTGTTCCCTCTGGGCAAGAAGTGAGTGATCTACAGGGAACAAGGAATGATCAGTTCTGGGAAATGTCACGTTCCTCTCAAAAATTAACTCCATCCCCTTCCCTTTCATTAAAATACATATGCTCTTGGATGGCATTTTTACAACACTGGAAGGTGTTACTTGAAAAGCGTTTCTTGCTTTGGAAATAGGGAGATACGGTTACTTAAACCTACATGAACATACGGGGAATGCAGTGGTACTGTCACTTTGTTGTGGGCAGAACTCCTGGCAGGTATCTCATGAAATTGTGTCTGTTCACACCAGGAACACTGAGGTGAAGACGTTCCCTCCCTCCCCTCCAACTCTCTTTTTCCCTCCATCTGGGTGCACTGGCTGGCAAATGCCTTTGAGACCATGGAAGGGCCGAAAATCAGTGTGGAAGAAGTGAGGTCTGGGAAAGAGAAGTCATGGCAGGGGCAATTCCATGCTGAGCAGCAGTGAAATAGAAGCAAAAGCCAGACAACACTGACAAACAGAAAAGGAACGAGTGAGGAGCTGCCCCAGAGCTGAAATGTAGTGAAGGAGAGCAAGGAGAGTCTGATGCTGAGTTCTCCAGTCATGACTGTGCCACAGTTGCCTTCTGTCCCCTGGATATGAGGTAGATGAGAGAGCATCTCCAAATAGTGCCTAAGTCACCTTGCTGGTTTCCACAGAGGGGGAGATATGGGTGTAACAAGCATCCTTCCCTGGGAGAGGGTGTCATGCAGTGTATGGGGTCAGGATTGCTTTAGACCTGGGATGTGAAGACTGTAAGGCCTGGCTTTTACTGAGACAGCTGGGGTAGGAATGAGGTTGGGTTTAAAGTCTCTTTTAGCACTAAAATCTGGAGGTCTAACCTGAAGAGGACAGAAAACCACCAGAATCCTGATCATTGTGACCACACCATTGTCATTCCCTTTTGTGCTAGAGGTGAAGACTAAAGCTTTGTGCTGGCCAAGGAATTCCTTCAGTCAGGAATTAGTCTTAGGAGACTGATTCCAGATGCATTTTTTCCTAACCAAAAGTAAACAGAAGAGAGGAGAATCGGGTCCTTTCTGGAGTACCCACCTGCCCTCCCAGCCTGGTGATGCATGGGCTGGAAGACTGGGAGCATCCTCTACTTGTGCCTCCTCTCATGTGGCCAAAGCAGAGTTAAGCCTCCTGTCCTTCTCTCTCCCCCCCATAAAAGTGCATTATGGGATTCTCTTTCCTGCCTCACCCTCCTCTCTCCAGACCTGTGTGTTTGAAATGATATCTATTTCTCTTTGTGACAGCACACCATGACTGCCGCCCTGACATTGTGCCGAGCTGACATCCCAACCGGTCTGACACTGATGCCTTTGGGCAGAAATCAGAGCCGGTTTGCTCCGTGGCTCCGCGCAGCCACGATGCCTGTAGTGCCACGCAGAGCCCCCAGTGCCCTGCTGGGGAAATGGAGCAAGCACATGGGCCCCAGATGAACTCCAGGGAGAGCACAGGCGTCACCTGCGCTCATCCTCCTGCCCATTTTCAGCTTTCAGTGTTCACATTCACATGGGTTCATTTATTCTTATTTTCCCCCGTCTTTTCTCTCCCTTTTTCCCTTGCCTGTGAGAGGATTGGTTTCCTGTTTCTCCTCCGGCTGCAGAGTCCTTGGGGAGCTGGGTTTCCATGAGCTGGAAAAGGAGTGCGCAAGTGTCTGATCAGCCCTTATTAGTGTTGAGAAAGATCTAATAGGTCCTGGCTTCTGGGACCATTACCTGTCATTTACTTTTATTAAGTCTGTGAAGAGAAAGTTTAAAATTAAAGGCTTTGTAAATTGGATTCCAGTTCTAAAGGACGGCACCAACCAGGAAATCGGTGCCTGGGAACTGGTGTTCCACTGGGAACACCACCAGACTGGGGCATTTCTCTTCAGCTGCTTTGGCAAAGGTCCTGTGCCAGGGCGTGGAGGGGACAAAGCCTCCGGGTATCTAGGAACCTTCTATATGAACTGTGTAACCCCTCCTTTGCCAGGCTTCTCAGGTTCAGACCTCCTGTTCAGGAGGAAGGGTGGTCTTCTGGCTGAGCCATTACCCAGTCTGGGAGCTCTGTTCCCAGAGCTCTGAACTGATGAAATGATCCCAGGCAAGTCATGTCATCTCCCCATGGTCCATTTCCTGGTTTATAAGGAGCAGGACCTTGTGCTAGTATTGATTTTGTTTCTGACCTGTTGCCTGGTTTGGGCACTCAGCTGTTTGAGGCTGGTACTCTCCTTGACTCCTGTGCTCTACAAGAGAAGCTCCAACTCCTTTGGGTGTTCCAGGAAAAAAATGAAGACTTTGTTAAGTCTGTAGCAGAAAGCAAGTAAAAGGCATCAGCCAGCTAGTTAAGATGAACATCTAATTCTTAGGGGTTGTAGCATTGCTGTATTCTCTGCTTTTGAGACTTAATCTTTGAATTAACCACTCAAACACACTTGTGAGTGAAACCCCAATTGCACTAAAGCAGTGCAGCTAATTATGGTGTGACAAGGGAAGCTCAGGGGCCAACCCCAACAAAGAGCTGCTGTCACTTCTGCTTTCTCAGCTGAATAAAAGTCTCATGACATTGCTCTGATGAGAAGCAGCATGAACTAGTGGTTATAAGTACAGTCTGGGAATCAGGATTCTTGGTCATTGTCTCAGTTTGACTGGAGTGACATGGGACAAGTCACCCGAGGTCAGGATTTTAGGTTGGCTTGTGCCCATCCTTGCATTTTTCAATACACAAGTTGTGCTTAGACACCTTTGATGAAGATTTGAGGTCTGCACAGTGTCTCTGAGAGGTGGAGTACAGAGCTCCACCAAAGCACAGGGCTTAGCCTGTTAGTAGGACTTTGCAAAATTTTTTGTCTCCTGAAGGGAGAATGAAACAGACATTCCCTTTAAACTCATGGTTTCTTGGAAAAGTTCATCTCAGGTTCTCCCTGCATGGCTTGGCAGTTTTCATCTCCCTGTGTTTTGCCTGTGTTGTTATCGTTGTTATTATTATTATTACATCATACCATATTTACTTTTAACAGAAGTAAATTTGTGAATATTTGGAAGGGATACCCTCTGCCCATCCCTTCCAGCACCCCTATAGCCGAGCTCCAGGTGTGAGTCCTCACTTTTAGGAAGATTCCCCTGTTTTTAAAGAACCAGGACTGAGAGCAGAGGCTCACACCATACAAATCCACACCTTTTACCTTCTTTCCCCAGAGAATTCCAAACCACACCAGCAGGAGGTGCGAAAATATACCCAGAGGAAACTGACAGGGAAGGATGGCTAAGGAGGGGCAGGGAGTAGGCACTTGGACAACCTGGGCCCAGAATGACATCCAAGTGAGGCTAAGCATGTGTTAACTCCAGGCCATCCTTCCTGTCTGTCCATAGGCATGGCAGCTCCTTTATTTCAGCCTGTTCCACGTTCAAATTGCCACTTTCCTTTGAAGGAGGAGTGATGCCTCTCCTAAGTTTCTCTGCTAGGGATGTGAGGAACTGATCTCTGAATTATTCAGTAGTTTCTTACATCATTCCTGTGTTCCCAGCCATGGCACAAGGCTTTCAGAAGGTAATCTGGGGAGATTTTATCAAATGTAAAATGTTCCTAGACATTACTGGAGCCATGATGCAATGATCCAAGGTTTTTATTCTTTAAATTCCACTGAAAAAACACAGGCCCCCCAAAAATTGTTGCAGGGGAACTGATGAGTTTTAAGGAGGCTGAGATCTTGTGCTGAACCAAGCCATTCTGAGGGTGGTGGTGGGAGAAAAGGTTTCTGTAGATCTGCATTGCTGGCCTTGTAAGGTCTGGACTGAATGTCTGAGGTGGGCAGCAGCCTCTTCACAGCACCACTCCCTGGTTTCTGCTGCCTGGTGGGAAGTTTGCCAAAGGATAAGGCAGCAGGGCCAGGCTGCTTTTGTACCTCACTGCTCCTGGTTTCACAGAATCATGGAATAAGCTGGGTGGAATGTTGGGAGCCTTGGTATTTGTTTTAACTGTGGCTGTTCCCATTTTTGTGAAGACAATTCCAGCCCAAAATCTTGCTCAAAAAGACCAAACTCATGGTCCCCTCAAGTAACAGAGCTCTCTTAGGATCATCCATGCTGGGGCTACTGAAAAAACACAGGCCCCCCAAGTGCTTTGAAAGGCCTTTAAACCCTTTTCAGAGGGACAGTGATTCCTGAGTGACACAAAGTCTCCCTAGCATATTTATATCTGCCAGACCACGATGAGACTGTCCATGCTTTGATGCTTTGGATTTCAGTACCTGTTGAAACCCCCTGAACAAATGGTGCCATTAATTATGGGGCCTGGCTTTGACGAATGGTGCAGAGGGGACAGCATTTCATTTTTTCCGGGGGGAATAAGCAGGATGGGGCAGAGTGTTCAGTGATGCAGGAGAGGTCCTGGGTGTTGTCTGATCAAGGGGAAGTTGCTTCCTCTCTCTGGAGTGCTGTAAAGTCAGTGTCAAGTCACTGTGGTGTCTGGGTTATGTCACCTGCTGAACGGCTATGCTTTATACATCAGATTTACTCAGACAAAAGCCAACTCATCCCTTTATCTAAAAAGCTTTTAGAGTTTCTCTAAGGGTTACAAATAGTTTTGTCCTAAACGGCCTCTGCCTGCCCCATCCCCAGGCCACTGAGCAGAGCAATGAGTTTGGGGTTCAGAAGAGACACGTGAGATGGGGGAAGGCCATGGGGTGTTCCCAGGGAGAGCTCCTGGATCCCACCACCCTATTTTCCCCATATCCTTTTGAAACTCCCAAAACAAAAGTTGTTCATATGACAACATTGTAAGAAAGGCTTGTTCCTGAAGTGGTGGATTTTTCTTTTTACAGCTTTGATTTAGTTTTTTATTTGTGTGGATCGTTATGTTTTGGTGCTGGCAGGTCATGCTCATGCCAAAAAGTGGAATTAATTTTGGGGCCATCTGAAAGTTTTGTTGCATACAGAGAACACACTGCTTGTCATTTCAGTCTAATTAATTGCAGCCATCTGAGAACATCTCTGGTGGGTTTTCACAAAGGGTTTCTGGACAGGATAAAGCAGTGTTAGAAAACTCTCATTCTGGGACAAGAGGGCTGCTTTCAGGACTGCTGGGTGATAGCTTTGTCAGCTGATGGGGTTGGTGGAGGACAAGACCATTCAAAAAGGAAAAGAAGGAGAGTCAAAGACAGTGCCATCAAAAATAAGGATAATGGGAGGAGAGTATTCATTCCTTTAAAGCCCCCAAAATGACAAGGAACAAATGGGAGAGTGTGATGTTCCCTTGTGCTCATGAGGAATCTCAGCAAAGACAGAAGGCATGATTCTTTTTAAGTGAGTTTGGTTCACACTGGAGATATTTACATGATTCACTCATCCATGTTCCAGTTTAGTGATTCACTTCAGGATAAACTGATTCATGTCTTGGGAATTTCTTGTTGCTGACTTTAAAGGTTTTCTGATGATACTGGATCAGGTGAAGAGATCTGTGCTGCATCCATCTACCTGGGTGAGAGTTAGACACAGGAACATTCAGTTTTGTGCACATGGTTAAATACTTGCATATAGGGTGAAACTCCAGGTACCTGATACTCAGGTAACCCTAAAAACGAGGCATGGAGTGAAGTGAAGAGACAGAAGAAACCCTGTGCAAGTCCTGAAAACATACTGTTTTTTAAACTAAAAATTTAAATTCTTTTTTTAAACTACGAATAGAAGTCTTTTTGTGAAAATTTTTGGTTTAACTCAGTTGATCTTTCCCAATGAAATGACACTGAAAAGTTTCCTGAACAGCTCTTACAAAGAGGCTTTGGAGTCAGGAGGATGGGCAGAACATTTCAGGTAATGAGTCCGAAACAGGTAAAAGGAAATAAGTTGTGACCTGGGTGGCTGAGCAGATTGCAGAAGGCACTGCCAGGGAATGCAGTGGCCAAGGGCACAAAGATGCTGAAGGTACATTTAGGAGTGTAACTGGAGGGTGGCTCCATGGATGGCTGTGCTGGCCACCTGATGGAGGGAGGCATTAAGCAAATTGCTGTAATGGAAGGCAGATAGAGCAGGGGAAGGTCAGTCCTGGGAAGACCTTGGTGTTGTATTCTCCTTCACACAGGAGCTTTTGGTAAAGATCAGTGTCCAGCTGCATTGATTTTTGGTCCAATGGCATTTCTGATGCTTGTTCTAAGGACTTTACCTCTTGAGACAGTACTGGAAGGTGGCCCAGGGGTTGTCCAGGCTGCCCTTGAGCCCTGTGTGCACACACTGACCTGGGGGCCTGTCTGGGATGTGGCTGTGTAGTGCTCAGACACCATTCCTATATCCATTAAGGATTTAGGGGATCCTCCCCTTTTCTTGTTTTCCATGGGGCACACAGTGGCCCAAAGCAGGCAATCCTCCTTGTGTTGGTACTTCCCAAAAATGCCGAGTAGGGGATAAGCTCCAGCAAAAACTCTGTGTTTTCCGAAGAGGCTATGAAACCAAGAATGAGAGACAAGTATGAACCTTCCTCCAGCCCCTTCTGTCATCTGGGCATGCTCCTGCCACGTGTCACTACAAACAGTTGGGACATCTGGAATGGGTTCATGTGAGTCCATGGGGTTTGGATCCTTGTGCGTGGGAAATCCCTCATCCTCTGCTGATTCCCCTGACAGGCAGCTCCTGCCTCCGCATGACAGCACACAGACAGATCCTCTGCAGAGTTAATGGAGGAGGAGGTTCTGATTGGGATCCAAAACTCTTCTCACAGTAACATCTTCTGATGTTTAGCCCTCCAGATGGGGCAGGATCTTACATCTAGCACAGACTTACCCTGTATAAACCACTAGAAACCACTTACTTTGTTACTTCAAGGCAAAAGCTGCTCTCATCCTCCTTGGTTTTACAAGTGATTAAATCCATTGATCCAGTTTCTGCCTCACCACACTGGAGTCTTCCCAGCTGAGGATCTATTTCACACCTCCCAGCTGAAAGACACCCAGCCCAGGTGAGCACACACCTGCAGTCCAGCCTGGGCAAGGGATTTAAACACCCTGGTTGAAACTGGGCCTAAGACTGTGCTTAATCTGGTGCTGAGGGGGGCACGTAAAGTGAAAAACACATAAAAAATAGGTAGAGCATAAACTTGGGGCCATTGTTTACTACATTTTTATGTGGTTATATGGCAGCTGTCTGACCTCCTCACCTAATTTGCAAAGAATCTTGTCAGGACAAATTAGCCCATGCTGAGCCTGTGCTGTTGAGACTAGATGGTTATCAGGATTTGCACTGGTGAGTTTTAAGGTAGTTCTGGTGTCTATGCAGTGTGGTGGAGTCCCTGTGGATGTGAGTGCAGTGCAGAGAGGCTTTTGTATTAACCAGAATGAATATGCACAAATCCTCTTCTACAGAAACCTGGAATTAATGGTTTTCTGAGCTGGTTTCTTTCAGGCCATTTTTGCTACAGGGGTGAGTGTTGAAAATAAAGATTTAAACTCCATTTTAAAGTGCAGCTCTGAACACTGTGAATTGCTTAATTCATCTTAATAGAGGTGTTCACTCTGAACCTGAAAAGCTTTTAGTTGAGATTTAGCCTGTGGTTTGATATTACAAATTGCTTGGTGGTAACATTGGTTTAAGACACTGTTGTCTCCTGGCCTCTTGTTCCTGTTGCTCTGCTGGCGCAGCCACTCCTGTGGTTGGAACCAGGTGGGAGGAGCCATCTGGCTTGGAAAGGGGGAAAAAAGAAGGTTTCATGTGTTTGGTTTTTTGTTTGTTTGTTTGTTTAAAGCAGGAAAGTTCCTCTGTCTGGTTCAGTGCCTGGTCACAGCGAGCTTTCCTGGCACAAGTGAGTGGAAAGAATACTTTGGCATGGAGAGGAAATGAGCAGCGCAGGGTGAAAGGTGAGCAGCAATTACTGGGGCTGGGAATGCCCCAGTGCACTTTAATATCAGCCCATGATCTGCAGTTGATTTCAACACGTGAAAAATATTCAAATACCTCTCAAATTATTTGGTTTAATCTTTGCTTTTAGGTGTCTGGGCAGGCACTTCCCATTTGTGTCCTTATCTCCCTCCCAGTCTCCAGCTGTCTTCAAAGGCTTCCCAGCTACTGTGTCCTGCAAGTTCAAAACCCTGCAGCCCACTGGGACTGGAAATGTGTGAAGGAGCACAAGGATTGGAGTTGAAGGACATTGTATCAGTTGTCTGCAAGGAATGTTTCCTTCATTTCCAGAAGGAGTTCACTGAGAAAGAACCTGTTTTAATATAAGTGAAAGCTGGGTTTCCACGGTGACTTTCTCAAATTTAGAAGATCTTGTCCTTTAAATCCAGTTTGCCATGGGACATAAAGTTCATTTGCTGTAGACCACATCAAACCAGCTGAGCCCAGAGAAGAATATGGTGAGGTGCCTGGAAAACAAAAAAACTCTGGAAAAAACAGATTTTTGTGGCACTAGAAAGTGGGGAATTGTTCTTACTGAAAATTTGTCACCCCACTCTCAGAAATGAAGTTCCCTGATAAATAAATTTCTTGCAAAGACTGAAAAAAGAAGCCAACACAGAACAGTGGAATACCCAAATGGTTTGGTTAAAGAGATATTAATTTTGTTTAATAAACTATGATGGTTTTGATAAAATTTCCCTTTGCAAATTTGAGTTGTACTTGACAGGAGAATATTGGGACCTCCAAAGCCTGTGAAAAAATGTGTGCTGCCTTCAATCCACATCCACAGAGCAAAATGCAAATAGTTCCCATGAGTATCTGGCATACAAGTGGAAAGGGCAGCATAGCAGAGTTTCTTTGGTTATAAATAGTAATGTATATATACATTACAGTGCAGTGACACGGCTGGAAAGCTCAGATCTCTCCCTTGATTAACATATCTCATTAGTAGGACTGCTGGGCCCTGGAGTGTGGAGTTTGTTCTGGAGCTCAGTGGGAAACTTCTGCCGGCAGTGGGAACTTCATTTCCCTCTCCATCCTCTCCCTGCAATGGCCAGTGCTGTGAGAAAAAGCAAGAGATGGAGAAGGGAATCTCAGATTCCTTCCCAGTGACACAGACAGAGGCAGCTCAGGGGAATCCTGCCCAGCAGAGGTTAATGTGACCCACATATAATTGTGTGAAAAGATGCCACTCTGCGCCTTTGTCAAAGAGGCTTCTCGTTACAGCCAGAGCTCCCCAGCCCCTTCAGCAAAGCACAGTTTTCTTGCATTAAATCACCACTGCCCTCTTGCCAGCTGCTTAGAGTTTGCACATTATACAGAGTAGATATCTAATATATATTTATATATTTTTAAAATGTGACAGATTGTCTTGTAACATATGTGGTACTGCCTTGAAATGAGCTCCGTGCATGTGATGGCCGAGCCAGCGGCCCTTGTGTGTGTGTGTGTGTGTGTGTTTGGTTTCTGTTTTATTCCTTCTGCTGGAAATCTGAGAGCCTCAGACACTGGAGCTTTTCATGTTGCTTTTTCTCTGAAATATTCATGACGAGTTGATGACCTTGATTCTTTGATACCTGCCATTTATTTCTGTGCCACTGCTGATAACTGCTGCTAAGTACATATGTCAGTGCCATGGTTGAATGAGTGGGATGATAAGGAGAGGGAGAACATCTCTGGGATTCATGTGCTGGAATAAGATTACTTTAGAAACTCTTGAGGGCATTTTAGGAGCCTGCCACACCATCTTATTCACTCCACTTTGGTTTTTCTGACTAAAGCCTGTTTTCTTTGCTTCTCCTCCAGCTTTTCCTTTTGACTTGGAAATCTGCTGCTGCTTTTCTCAAAGATGATCCTTGGCTCTCTATCAAGTGAATTCCTAATGAATTAGTTACACTTACATTTTTACAAAAGAGATGTGAGTCTGGGGACACCCAAGGAATTCTTCCTCAGCCAGAAACAGATCCTCATTGAAATGGACTCCAGGAAGTTGGATTAGATGATCGGGGCATGTTGGTGCCCTTAAAGATGAGGAAAGATGAGGGTAGTAGAGCAGAGGAAGATAAGAAGAAGAGTAGGCAGCAGGTGAGCAGCAGTGTCACCTTGCTAGTGTGACATTTAAGCAGGCAAATCTCATTGATGTTTGTGAAACCACTCTTTGGAAGGAGTCTAACCTGCCAGGCACAAGGTTTTGAGGGTGGGGGTTAAAATCAGTGACAGAAAGGGTCACAGAATTGACAAAATAATTCAGTATATGGGGAAAGAGTTCCCGAGTGAAAATTAAGTCCAACCTGAGTCAAGTTTCACTGGCATTGCTGGATCAAGGGGCCAGTGTGGTTCCTTTTGATTGCACATTATTCTATGGTGTTTCAGAGACATAACTGGTGTCAGGATTCATCCTGCTTAGCTCCGTTGTTCAGCTGAAATATGGGATTGGGAGACCTGGGCTGGCTGACCTGCTGTAGGTCCTGCAGTGGTGGTCTGGGGGGTGAAGGCTGGTGTGTTCACCCTCATACAAGCTGGGCTTTGGGTGGAAATTGGAAAGTTCACATGGAGACAGCTGGTCCCCATCTGTTGGATGCTGAGGATGGGACTCTGATGCAGAGATATAGTGACAGAGTTTTCCTTCACCTAAACTGTGAAGTGAGGGAAGCCAGAGCAAGGGAGACAATGCAGAAGAACCTCTGCCATGGACTCTCTTCTTGGCATATTTCATACAGAAAATTGCAGCACTGTCTCTTTTCTGGGCTATCACTTTCCCCTCTCAGAAGTCACAGCATATGGTTGTACGGAAGTGTACATTCTCCTGAAGATCACTTCCCTATGAGAAAATATGGAGAAAAGAAAGAGAACACAAGGATGGAAGTAAAATTAGCAAGGCCAAAGGGACTTCTGCATGTGCTTGTTGAACTGCAGCATCCTGGAGAGGCAGGAGATAAGGTGGCTCAGGGAATGCAGCCCAGTCCAGAGAGGCATTTATTTAAGATTGATATCAAACCTTGGAATTGTGAGTGGGAGGATTTTTGAGGCAGGAACAGGATGTTGCCAGGAGGGAGGGAGGCTGGCTGGGATGATTTATTGTGAGGGTCAGTGGCAGGAAGTCACTGGAGATATGTGATGGTCTAAAACACTGGCCAAGGAACCCGCGTGCAGACACTGTTTTATATTCGGAGGTTCTGGCTCCCCAAAACAGGGCCAACAAAGTGACTGGGTGGTCTAATTTAAGGTCATCCTTGGTGGTCCTGCATATGTGTGTTTTGGTCAGCTTCCTTGTCGATGTGTGTCTCTGTGCGCAGTGACCCGTCCTGCTCTGGGGTCTGTTACAGAGGCTTCTACCACTAAAAAACATTTCACTATACTTGCAAGAGAGATTTCAGGCCTTTTTTAAGGCAAGCAGTCATTTGGTGCCTACACAGATAATTGTGCACATGGGCGAATGAAGTAATGATGTTTGTTATTAGGCTTCCCTCCTCCCCATAGGAAAATTCCCTGTGACCAAAGAAACTAAGAGACTGGCAAGAGCAGAGGAGTTCTGATTGGGAATGACCTCTGGGGCCATAAGCAGCATTGGAGAGTTCAGCTGGATGGAAAGCTTTAACTGTTTGTCAGTCTGAAATCTGCAGCTCCATGGCGTTGTACCAAGCCAGTTATCTCAAGCAGGACTACTGCAGGCAGCCGTGCTTTTTGATAGTGATGGCTGTGAATAAATTATTGATCATTAAGCACAGCCACCTTCTGCCTAACCTACTTGTGAGTGCCACTTCCGTGTATTATTGTGCTGTCCTGTTTTCTGACCCAGTCAGACCTGGAGTCCTTTTGTGTCAGGAGCAGTTGTCCTTCCTGAGAAGAGAGATGTCACGGAACCCTAAAGTCAAACAAGAGTGTGGAAGGATTTTAGCTCCCTGGGAGGAAGATCAAGAAGGCAGCAGTGCTTTGAAGTGCCCTTTGACTTCAGGTGACCTTAAATGACTTGTCAGAGCTCACACAGAATTAGAGCTCAGAAACAGGACTAAGTTCATATCTTCTTTGTAGGGGTGAACATCCAGACAACTCTCCCATATCCCTGTTCAGCCTCTCATTACTGCAGACTCGGCTGTGTTGTGGTTTCCCTCAGTGCATTCCTCCCTTGCTGCTCTGCCTTTGTTCCTTTCTGCAGCTCTTCAGGCTGTCCCTGCTGATAATGGCTCCGATTAGATCAACACGAGGGGGTGACATCTGAGCTTTTCATGCTGTCCTTTTATCTAATGTCCCCCAGCTCGTGGTCCTGTTGTCCCTGCACAGCTCGGTCTGTGGTGGTGTTCACTCTCCTGCTTACACTCAGTGAATGATTTATCCTCTGTTATCAGTAGGACTCTGTACAGTGTCCAGGGACAATGTTTTCTTCCATCTGGTTCCAACCTGGTGGAACACCCTTCCATATGGTTTTCACATGTGGTTCTCCTAGTACCTCCTTTCTATTTTCGCCCTCTGCATTCATCATTATGCAGTTTGTCTAGCAAGTACACTTTGTTTCACTTTATAAATTAACCACACACATTAATTAAAACTTCAGCAAATGTGGATATTTCTTAAATGACAGAGAAAACCTTCCCAGCTGGGTGAATCTGTCTTCTGGGAGAAATATCCAGTCCCATGACATACTGGTAATTAATTGCTGCAGCATTTCACGCCAGTCTTCAGGCACACACCAGCCTGGGGCTTGTTCTGGAATTAAAATGTGTGGGGAAGTCTTTGGTTCAGTTCTGTATTATGAAGGTGCTGGTTGCAGTTACAGGTTCATGGAGTGGGCAGGACAAAGACCATAAAAACACCTTTTTATGTAAATTGTCTTGAGTCACTGGCAGAGATTCCCCATGACTTGAGATTGGGCATTCCAAGAGCCAAACAGCTCCGTCTCTCCAGTCCTCTGGGTGATCCAATGTCCTCCGTCAGGATCCCTTGCTGCTGCATTTGTTGCTCTTTGCAGATAATTTTTGCTGTGATCTTTGTTGATTTTGTGTCGTTAGACCTGGTAACCCACTTTTATCTTATCTGCCTTTTTCTCTTCTTTGCCCTCAGTGTCGTTTGCCGTTCCCGGATAAATACGGAGCCGCCTGCCCCTGGGGGCCATGCACCGTGTTCCTCCCCACAGAGTGTGCAAATATTTGCAGCAGAGCAGCCTCTGAGCCCCGAGACGTGAGCAGCAACACGAGGAGGTGCAGCCAAGGGCAGGGGCAAGGCCAGAGGGTGTGAAAGCAGCACACGGCCCCTGGGGTAAGTGGCCTGGAGAGTTTAGGAGGCTCCTGCCTGGTCTCCAGAGCAACAGGGAAATGGGGACTTGACTTCAGGGTGTGCTCCCGCTGCTGGGATGTGCTCATATGATTCAGGAGCTGTTTCTTCAGAAAATTTTGCTTCTGAAGTGAGTGATACCTCAGAGCTGGCAGAGTTCCCTGAATTGTCACCCCTCCTTTATGCCCCATGCAGAAGCAGAGGATCTCAAGTAGCTTGAGGTGTTTGTTGTGTCTGTCCAAGAGAAACAAGCCATTGCTAGTGCAGCTCTCACACCAGGGAGCACATGAAGCAGTAATTTTTTGAGCTGCTGAGGCCAATGTAAGCCAGTATTCTCACCAGAAAAAGATATTTCCACTTTTCCTTCTTCCTTTAGCTGCTTTTCGATGCTTTCTGCCCTTTCAATAGCACAGATGTTCTTACAGCTCCATGACAGTCCCCACACGTCTCAGAAAGGAATTGTGGTTGGTGTTACCTTAGATCTGTGCCCTAATTCACTTTGTTGTGGAAAGCACATTTGTGTCTCTGTGGTGTCCCATTGTGGGGGTGCCACTGTTCCCTGGGGGATGCCCAGGACTGGTAGAGACCTGTGCTGCTTCACCCTTTAGGGGCTCCTCCTCCTCGCTGGCTCCCATCTCTCTCACCTTCCTCACCCTGGGTTTGGTGGGCTCACCAGGACAGTTCTGTGTTGGGTTTGGGGGTTTGGCTGTTTGCTCACGGTTGCCCTTTCCCAGTTTCAAGTTTGCCAGCCCTGGGGTCAGTGACCCCTTTGAAGCTGCCGGGGTTATGGCCAGGGGGGTTATTCCATGTTCATCAGGGCTCTTGGTCCACACTGGATCCATCCTGAGGGCATTGACTGATGGCCCTTTGCCAAGCAGGGTGACCCTGGTCTGAAGGCTTCACTCCCTCCTGCAGGGCCTGTTTGATGCCCATCAAAGAGGTGCTCAGGTCATCAAACAGCCAATTAAAACAACCAAGAGGGAGGAGAGGAAGAGGAGGCCTTAGCTCTTTCCATCCCATCACAAACACCTTTGTGGGGGCATATTTTTCTGCCAAAAGGAGGTGTGTGAGGGAGGTAAAAACAAAGATCCATCTCGATAAAATTTATCTGTGAGATCTCTTTAAAAATTGAGTAAGCAGAGATCAGGAAACAATTAACTGTCTATGTAGCTGTCAGTTATTTAGGGCCTGGAATGAGGCTGGATCAATGGCTTTCCTTTCCATTTTATATTTTATTTCTGAAACGCACATCATAAAGCAGCCCATGAAATTCAGGGTAGGGTAATGAATATATAATAACACATCTCAAACTCCAACACTGCTTGGAGGAATTGAATTTTCTATCATGGCTGTCGCTATCTGAAAAGGAGAAAGACACTCCCATTACAGCTACTGGCAGCTGAGAGCAGGCAGAAGGCAATAAATTTAGGAGTTATTTAGCATCAGCTTCTGAATAATGGCATCAGAAGGACGTGCTCTTCACTTGAGGAACCTAATGAGGTAGAAGTGCTAGAGCTGGGAATTAAGAGCACTACTGGGATCAGGGGTAATAAAAGGTCTGTGATCTAGCAGGGTCAATCCCAGTTGTTTCTGTGCTAATTTGGGGGCTGTGTTGTAAGATCACACAGCCTTTCCTAAAATTCCAGCAAAAATGCATGAGAACCCAGATTATTTTGCCTGTTGAGCTTTAATCCACACTTACTTTGAAGTTTTTGGGTACCACTTTTGTGGAAATGCTGACAAAATAAAGATTGCTTGAGGGTTAAGTGTAGAAAGGTTTCTTTTTGAATAACTCATCACAGTCACAGATCCAGACACAGAATTTCAGAGTGGCATTGTCCTGTACTTCAGTTTCCAGCCTATAAAAGAGGGAACAGCTCCTTTTCCCCCCCCAAGAACACTAAAATCTATGCAACGTAATAATGCTAAAAATTGTCTTGGTGTCTGCATAAGGGAAGATCAAAAAATCCCCTTCTCCCCTGCAGAAGATACCGAGTGCAGCACACACTCCTCCCAGATCTTCCTTCACCTGCTTGTACTTGTTCAATTTTTGCTCTAATATCATCATCATCTAACTAATGCAAAGGCATTGAATCCATTTTCTGACTGTTGGGTAAATGATGGTTAAGTGTCAGGAGATTTATTTAATTGTCTAGCTATTAAAAAAGAAGGCAGGTCTGCTGAGTGAAAGCTTTTATGCTTTTAAGTGAGGTATTGTTGTGATTAGAGTTTAAACAGCAATGATTTCCTCAAAAATGCATTGTCAATAATCACTGGCTTGTTTGATGTCCACATAACTGTACCACCCTCACTGCCAAGAAACTCATCTGACCCACCAATGGTAAGAATAGCTATTTTTTTTCCATTAAGTGTGCAGTAGATCTAATGCTCAGGACCAGTAATATCTTCATTAGGCAGTACAGAAAGTGAACACATTGTTCATGAACCAGCCTCCAGAATAATGGACTAGAGAGACTTCAGAGGTGAGGGATGGAGGTTGTAGGAGAGGGAAAGGGGCTTAAAGCTTCACAAACCACATACAGAGAGGATTTGAGTGGGTTACGGGCAATTGATTCCCTTAAGTGTCTTTGAAGAGGCCGGTCTAGAGGTGGAGAAACTCCAGATGACTCACTGTGATCCTGCTCAGTCTCATCACAGCAGCTCAATGCTCATTTTACTCTTTTCTAGGTATTTAATGCAAAAAGCCAAGGATCCAAAGGTAGTTCAGCTGGCATAACCCAAGCCCACAGCACCACCAGGGCAGGTTCCTGGGGTGAGGTGATGACCTGCAGGTCCGGTGGCTGATCCTCAGCTTACCTGGATGTCTCAGAGACTGATGGGGGAAATGCAAACAGGCCAAAGCTTTTCTTTATGCATGTTTTATTTTTTGGGGGGTTTTTTTGTGGGTTTTTTTTTTTTCCCCATGGGAAATCCATTTCCCAAGTGAATGCCTTTTCCCTGCTAGCTCTTGTACCAAAATGTGTGCCAAGTGTGCAGCTCAGGATGAGTGTTTGCCCAGAACATTTGCTGCCTGGGGAGCGTGAGGGGCCTATGGAAAACACGTGTTCCCAAGGGCAAAGGGAGATGTTCTTCCCTGTCCACCTTCATGTCTCCCTGAATTTCTCATTCACTAATCTATTTAGGCACTGAGAGCTGCTGGTTCCAGGTGGTTGGCCTGGGCAGGATCAAGGCTGATGCCCTGAGACTTGAGCAGGAGCATTAGATTCCCATTTCTCACTGTCACCCCCTGCTTGGGGAATCCCAGGCAAGGAGATCCCGGCTGTGTCCCTGGCAGCACCTCAGGCAGCAGAGCAGGGCTGGTGTGAGCAGGACTGACCTCCTGTTCCCCCTCCCTGCCCTCATCAGTCCTGAGTGCCATTTAGCCACGTTTGGAGCCTGCTCTTCCCGGCTGGACAGCGATTGCTCCACGCTGGAGAGCTGTCAGTGAGGAGAGAGCCATCCATCCCTGTGGGAAGTAATCTCACCCAGCAGGAGGACACCACCTCCTCCCAGCCAAAACAACGGGGCTTTGACAGCCTTGATGTATTTATTATCTTCTGTGGGGCAGAAATGCTGCCACAGCAGGCAGCAGGGTGGGGGGAGGATGCTGCTGACGTGGAAGAGAAAGCAAGGAACAGCACAAAGTGCCAAGGAGCTGCCTGCAGGGAGCAGGGGGTTGAAACTAGGTGGTCTTTTAAGGTCCCTTCTGTCCCAACCATTCAGTGATTGTAAAATAAAGGGAAAGGAAGAAAGGAAAAGCTTATTGTAAAAGGGCCATTCCTTTTATTTATGTGCTTAACTCATCTCCTGAACTTGAGAGCTGAGAAAAGCAAAGAGCAAGTGCAAAAGTGGAGGTTGTTGCTCAGATGATGTCCCAGCAAGGCTGGGATTCAGGGATGGGTTTGGAGAGCTGTCACCTTGTGAGGAACACGACTCCCTGCCCCTTGTGCTCCTCATCCTCAGGGCTGGGCTCCCCTCTGGCCTTACACCATCATCTGGGCGGGTTTCACACAGGTGCCATTTGTCAGGTGCTTCTGCCAGTTTGGGTCCATTTTGGCTCTGCAAAGTACCAAAGGACATTTTGACTGTAAGGACAAGCTGTCAGGTTATTTCAGGGGCTCAGTTATGTCACATCCTCTGCAGCTGTGCCAGTTCATAGGGCTCATAAAATTTAAGTTCAGCCTCCTGTGCAGGTTTGAACCCCTGGGCAGCAGTGGGGAGCCTGGGCTTTGGGAAGACAGCTAATGTGACTTCTGAGGTGATCTGTTCCTTTTACTCCAGTCCTCCAAGAGCTAAATCCCCTTACAAAAATTGAGAAATTTCTCTAGCTAAAAGGTCCCTGATGATGTTCAGGTGTTTTCTATTAGCAGGAATTAAGTACAAACTGGCAGGGCCTGGGTGCTGATTGCCCTAACCAGCTTCACCTGGGCTCATCTGCAGCCTCTGCTCATTGGTCCAGGAGCTGTATTTGAGCTTAGTCCCTCAGTGCTGTTCTGTTTGGCCAGCTTGAGGCCACTTTCAGATTTTCTCTTTGCAGCTCCTATGGAGAATTCAAGTTTTAAAGTTATGTATTGGTATGAAAATCCGTGGTTCTGCAACTGGGGTGTGTCATCTCATGTCTGTGCTGTTTGGTGAAGAGGAAAAAAGCCAAGCTGTGGTGATGATTGAAAAGGAAACTCCATTGTCCTGAGTCTGTGTAATGTGATGGGTAGGAAGCAGGCAAGTGACTGTGGAGTCTCCTTAAGGGATGAGGAAAGTGTTTGCTGTGCCACGAGGAAAACTCACTGTGGGGAGAGGTGGCTTCTGCTGGAATCTGCTGAGGGACTGGCTGGAATGAGCTGCTTCTTCAGAGCTGCCCCTGCTGCAAAGGACCCAGGCAGGAGCAACTGGAAGAGAGGGAAGGAAAGGCACTGTCTGCTCCTGACCGTGAGTAAATGACTTTTACATGGGTTGGGAATATGGTTTGGAGCGTGCACTGGCAGAAATGTTGTAGGGCAGCAGGGCTGACTATACAACGGTGCCTCATCAGGGAGGGGTTAGTGTTTCCCATGTGGATTGGGCAGTGGATGCATTAAGAGCCAGCTGAATGAACTTCCTTGGAAAACTCTTTGGATAAACTTCTCTTTAGAGAAATGCTGAATGTTGGCAGCCTGTCAGTACTGAAAAGTGCTCACCCGATTGTGGTTGGAGCATGGCTGAGGAGAAGGTGCAGGAGGAGGAGCTCACTTACTTGTGTTGAGCTTTCATTTTTGTTGTGTTGAAGTTGGCTGGTTGCTTGGTTTTCCGGACAAATGTGGAGGGTGGGTGAAGTGTAGTCTTGGTTAAACACAGACCAGACAAGTTAATGCCTGTATGTTAGACTTGAATTGTCAATAACTACTTTAAAGTGATGAGCTTGTTTTGGTAGTTCACAAAATCATTCTGGAGTGAAGAGCTGAGTGTGATCCTGCTCATACTGGCTGAACAACAGAAATTGGACTAAAGGCTGTGGTACAGTGAACAACCAGTGTCTCTCTTTTTCTAGCTGTTTCTCCTTAGATACTGGTTTTAATTCTGAAATTTTATGACAAAAGAAATGTTGCTGTTATTGGTGCAGCCAAAGGATGCTGATATGGGTTATTTAATGAATTCTTTGCATCATGTATGGATTGCTGTAGTGCCACAAAGCATTCTTGGTGCAGGTGAACCTTGCTTTAGAAAAGATGAGTGTATCTGTGTTACTAAGAGTTTTCTAGAGGCTTTGGAACAGCTGTGTTACAATATATCATTACTTTGCCCTATATCATGAATACACCACTGGTTTTTCCCTTTTGCATGACCCAGGTTACTACACAAGCACAAAGGGGCTTTGCCAGCTATTGATTATTCCAATTGCAGTGGCAAGCCTTGGGTAGCTGAAGTTTATTGGCTACAGCAGCTGGATTCATTTGTGCTATCAACTCCACAACATCTGCAAAGCTGTCTCCTCCTCCTCTTGCCTTCCAGCTCTACAGGGGAAACCCTGTGCTGTGCTGGCCAGCTTAGCTCTTTAGATCATCTGCAGGAGTCACAGAATCATAGAAATTATAGAATGGCCTGGGCTGGATGGAACCTCAGAGATCATCCATGGGCAGGGATGTCACCCACTAGATCAGCGTGCTCAAGGCCCCAGAGTGTTGTCTGACAGAAGTACTGATTCCTCCTGGGATTTATCTATTCAGCTCTTATTTTGGGGAGTAGAAACTGTGGTAAGGGGAAAGTATGGTACTGGTTTAACTCATTAAAAATGCTTGGGTTATTATTGTAATTCATGTTGAATATATGAAAGAAGGAGCTAAATGCAGTCCTTTGGGGTAGGAATATCTGTGTAAACTTCTTGCTTGTGATGAAATAGTTTGTAGGAGGAGGAAAGCTTTGCAGTGTGCCCTCAGGGGTGGATTGGCAGGCTGAGTCTCCTCTGGAAGGCTGTTCCACAGCCAGATTGTTTTCATTGAAAATGCTTTGTTCCTGTTGTGGTCCATGCTGGGCTTCGTGACCCATGAGTTGCTGGAAAAACATGTGCATTGGCAGTGTCTGGGTGAGGGAGGCAGGGAGGCTTCAGCCTCCACCACTCCTGTGCCATCACCAGGTCTCTCCTCACATTGGCTCAAACAGAGAGGCCCAAGTTTAAGTGGGAAACAGGCAGTGGTTTACTCCTGTAGCTGCTACGTGCCTGAATTCAGGGTTTGGCTTCCTCCTTCAGCCCTTCTGGCAGCCCGGCCCCCCCACAGAAGTCAGACAGGTAAAGAATGACTCCTTGCTAAGCACAGGTTTTCCTGTGCATGACCAGCCTCAGCCCAGGCTCTGGCTCTGCCCTGCTCTGATTTCATCCCTCTCTGAGCTGTTCAGGTGTCAGTGCTCTCCCTCACCACCCCTTGGACCTGTGCTCCAGGCACTGAGTGCTGCTCTTAATGGCTTGTCCAGCCCTGGGTTCTCGTGCCTGTGCACAGGGCACTCTCCAGGCCATGCTCCTGGTTTCCTGTTGTATTTCATGGCTTTTGATGGCAGCTCAGCTGAGGAGTTATGAAATTCATATCCTCCCTGCCTAGGAGAAAATGGCAACTGGAAGATTAATGTCCCAGGGGGTTGGTGTAGGAAGCTGTACCAGAGGTGAGGAGGAGGGGGCTAAAGCCTCAGGTCCTTCACAAATCTGAGTCAGGCTTTCCAAAGGTTGAAAAAATTGTGAATTACCCCAGCTGAGGTACGTGCATGGCACAGTGTTAGAGCACTTGTACTGAACTCCCTTCCCCACCAGTAATTTCAGGATTTATATTTGGAGTAAATGTCCTTGTTTCATTTGGTGATGGATTTCACTGACCAGCACACAAGACTTTGGGATCAGGAAAGACAAACTCATGGTAAAATCTATCACCTCTTCTATGTTGCTTTGGAATCACAGATTAGGATCGGGTCCTGATATCCCAAACGTTCTATTTTGGGGATTAGAAGTGTCAGCTCCTGCCTCCCTTCTATACAATGCAGGAGATGGAAACCTGTTTTGTGTGATGACTTGGTACTGCTTGGTGGACACTGACCAGCTTCTGCAGGAATTTTGGGCTGGCAACATCAACCCTGGTCACTCACATGCACACAGCACGTGGTGTGTGTTAGTGACATGCTGTGGCTGGACTCCAAACAGTGTCTCAGCTCTAGTCCTTCTCTAGAGCCAGTCCTTTAATGAGGAAAGAGGTTGCTTGTGGGATTTTTTTTTTCCCTTTCAGTTGTACTAGCCCTCTAAAACTAAAGCTTTACCATTTAAATGGCCTAAGAGCTGCAGCCTGGCTTTGTGTGGCAGCAGTTGTGGTGAAGCCAAATGTCAAGGACCAGCAAAGAGAAGCTGTTGGTTGGGCACATTTTACATGTTTACTTTTTTCTCTTTAAAAGAAAAGCGTTCAGTTTTATAACAAGTTGTAATGAAAGAGTAGCCATAAATTATTCTTTTATTTTCTTCCTTTAAAAAGCATAAGATTCATCTCCCTCTGTAGCTCACCAAAAAGTGTTTCAGCACCAAATTGTCTTGTAGTCCTCAAAAACAGGAAAATAATTTAGATGAGATTAAAAAAAAAATTGAAATGCTTTTATAATGGAAGATTTCATGAGAGTAATTTTGGGAGAAGCAACAAAACCAGAAATGCTGATGGTCAGATGGCAGCTATTTTTGGACAAAGACACAATCAGTCCTAGAAGACTAACAACTGCTCTGTGGCTCTTGGAGGGCTTTTTCCCCCCGTGTGGATGTGTTGGATACAGAACTGTCTGGTTGCTTGTTACCAGAGTCATTTTAGTGAAGCTGTTCCTGCCTCATGGTCTGTTCTCATCTGCCTCTTCTGACAGGAGACATCAGAAGCAGGAGCAGAAACTATTCAGTCATAGTGACAGAACCCCTTTATTTGGATGGTAAAATGTTTTGTTGGTTTCATATCTATAACTCCATGTTTGTCTCTCCACTTGCATCCAGCGCCCTTGATGAAATCCAGAATGAAGGGTGGCTCTGGGAGATTCCTGCCCCACCCTGCAGGGCTCCAAGGGGAGGATCCCAGATCCTGTGTGCTTGTTCTGGCTGGTGAGCAAGCAAGGAATAGGATCATGGGATCATCCAGTCCAGCTCCTGGCCCTGCACAGACACCCCAACACCCCCACCCTGTCCCTGGGAGTGTTGTCTGAACACTCCTGGAGCTCTGGCAGCCTCGGGGCTGTGCCCATTCCCTGGGGAGCCTGGGCAGTGCCAGCACCCTCTGGGGAAGAACCTTTCCTGATCTCCAGCCTGGGAGACAGCTGACCCTCCCTGGGACAGCTCCAGCTGTTCCCTGGGTGCTGTCCCTGGTCACAGGGAGCAGAGATCAGAGCTGCCTCTCAGGAGGAGCTGTAGCCCCTAGTGAGCTCTGCCCTCACTCTCCTCCAGCTGAGCATTCCAAGTGACCTCTGCCATTCCTCTAGATACTTCACCACCTTTGTACCTCTCCTTTGGAATAGGTAACTTGGTGGGAGACTAGGGATTGTCCTAAATTTTGGGTTGTTACTACTGGGAATGCTGTATGACTGAGAAACTATAACTGGTTATATCTAGAGATTTTGTCAGCTCTCCACCAGGTGTAGCTTCCCAAGAGCTTCACAATTTAGTCTTATGTACACAGTGTCATCTGGCTGATGGTGTGGTAGACCTGGAGCTTGTTGGTAAGTGCTGGATTCCCAAACCAGGCAGATTAGTGGCCTCAGCCAGGTCCTGTCACTGCTTGCTGCTGCGTTCCCTGACCACAGAACAGGGCTGATAACCAGCTCAGCTGATGATGAGGGTGAAAGGAGAAAGAAGCCTTCTCCTTGGATGTTTGTCAGGATGCAGGATGCTGACCCAGATCTGCACAATCAAAGTGCATGTAAGCTGCAGAGGGCAGTTCCACAGGACAGCATCTGGGCACATCCAGGCTGGCTGGCAAATCACTGCCTGCACCGAGGTTATGAGCATCACTGTAAGGCAAACAGACTGGCTGATGCTCCCTATTTAAAGTGAAGATGTGTGGGTTTTCAAGCTCAAATTCCCTGGAAGGATAAAAGGACATTTGTCAGGTCTGAAACTATGGGTGGCAGTATGTGGCTTGAGTGGTGTTCATTGCAGGGTTGTAGGGGATCTGTTGTGTGTGGATGTGGATATGTAATATGTGCCTTTTGTCCAATACACTTCTAAGTCCTGTGTCCTTGAAATTCTGTAAGATCCTATGGAGCAACTGGATTCCTGCCCTGGCTCCTCTCAGAACAAATTTTTTGTCTGCTTTGGGGTACTACAGACTTTTTACTCAATTGACTTCATCCCTGTGCTTTTTTCTTACTTCCTTCTCTGTCCCAGAGATTGAGGACTCCTCCCAGCCCCTGGCCCAGGGACCCCAGGGGGTTTTGTAAGGGATTTTTTAAGGGTCTTTGGTGTGGATCCTGTCACTCCAAGGGCACTGGCAGCAGTGCTGCTGCTGTGTCTGCACTGTGCTGGCCATTGCTGACATCCAACTTCTTCAGGAGCAGGATGAAATCCAAGTGGCAGGGCAGGCACCTCTGAGGAGATAGCTCATAACTGTTCCCACAGAGCTTGAAGAAAAAGATTTGACGGATTTACAGAGGAAAATGGCTGAGAAGGGATTGATAAACACACAGAGAGATCTAACTAGTGTGTCCCATCACTCTGAATAGCTGATCATAGCGAAAGTGCTTCAGGGCAGTGTCGGGAAGGATTTGTTGATGTGAACTCGTGTCTCCCTGAGAGAATCATGCTGTTTCGGGGAAGGGACCATCCAGGGAAGGTTGTCGTGAGGAAAAACGCAACAATAGTGGGGTGGGCATGTGTGTCAGGAGCTGTTGGTGAGATGCTCACCAGTGCTGTGTGAAGGCTGAGCTGTGAGGATGCCAGCCAGGACTTGAGAGCAGAGCCTTCTCCCAGCAACAGCACCGAGCCAAACTCCACTCCCCAGGGCAGGCACTGGCCACAGCATGGCCTCCATGCCAGCCAGGGTCTCAAGCATGAGGAATTCTGTGCTGCAGATGGGAATCTCCTGTAGATCCCATGATTAGGCTGCCCTGCAGCAGTCAGCAGTGTGAACTGGCTTAGCTGAGCATCTCTGGTACAAAGCACTCCCCACAGTCCTGTCAGTGCCAGGAAAGGCTCAGGACACCAGAGAAACCATGGCTTTGTCAGTGACCTCCTCAAGGGTCACTCTGGAAGTGGTCAGATTTGAGCAGCTCTTGCTGGAAGATCTGGGGAAATGTCCATTGATACATATTAGTAGTTTAAGGAGGACCCTGTATCACAAACACCTGGGCTGAAGTGAGGACTGCAGTCAGAGTTTGTGCTTGAGAGGTGTGTGTGGGGTGTAGAACTGCACTAAATACTCTCCAAAATGCTGCTTTGCCTTTGTTAGAGCTCACATAAACCATTAGATGCAGCACTGGGGAAGCTGTACCTTATGTGAAGGTAAAGTGAAGTCTTACCTTGTGTGGAGAACATCACTGTCAAGTGAACTGTGTCATTTTTTAATGTTGAGTTCCATTTCACCTGCATTGACATATTTTCTTGGACATTTAATAGACTGAACATATATATTCCCAGCCGGGCACAGTGCTTCAAATATCTTATTAACATGTATAATATACTTATCAATTCTTTAAAATACTTTAACTTTGCACTCAACTATTTTGCATGAGAGTGATCATCAGAGTTCATAATTTCTGGTTGCTTATAAAGAAAAAAGATCCAAAGTTCCATACTAGTGGAAGCATCCAGACAAATATTTGTGCCACACTTTGAAGATCAAAATTAGGAAGTTCTATCTAAGTGCAATAGAAAAAAAGAGAGACTAAGGCTTTGAAACTTTCAGAAGTGTGAATATTTTATGTTTGCTTTAGTAGGAGAGAGGTGTTCAACTCTTGGAAAGCTTTCTCCTACAGCACAGGATTGCTGGGGATATTTGTGTGCATCTCTGTAATTTCTGACTGTCTGACAGACTCCAAACTGGGATGGCAGGCAGGGTGACCAGGGTGTCACCTCACCTGGGAAGGCTGAGGTGAGGCAGGCCTTTGTAAAGATGTTTTCCAGAGCTTTTGCAAACAAGCTGTGCGTGTCTCTTACACTTCAGGCCGGGCTAACCAATTGAGATGAGCCACAGCAGCTCTGTGAAGGCTGGCTCTCTGCACACAGGGGCCTGAGCTGATTTATCTTGATGTTTGGTTGAATTCTTCACATTTTGGGTCCCTTCTGTAACCTTTTCACCTCGTTCTTTTTTAAGGTGGCTGCCTGGCTGTTACAATTTATCATGAACGCATCTCACTTCACTTCTGGCTCCTCTGACAGAAGGAACAGCCGGTCTCCGGGAGGTCAAAGACATTATTTTCCCCTAGTCTTTCTCAGTTTCCAGCTCATATTTGTCACTTTGAAAAAGCATGAATTCTGGATTTGATGCACTTTAATTGATTTCACCCTCAACAAGTCCAACTGTCCGTCAACCTTTCCTTTTTCTTTCCTCTCCCCCTTCTTCATTTCTTTCCTCTGTCCCTTTGCTTTGAGAGCGATGTTTTCACCCGCCTGCATGTTGGAGCTGTTGCAAAGCCCATGACCCTATCAAGGCTTACTGTCAGTAGCCATTGTTCTCATTTTCCTTATCCTCCAAGCTGAGCTTTGGATGCTGAATGAGAAGGAAGCAGGAGTACTGGTCTTGTAATGCATCAGTGATGTGCTCCTTGTCAAAGTAAAAGTGGTGGCTGAGGGTCCACTTATTTTGAGACAACAGTAGAATTGGAAATGTGTGGGAAATAATTCATTATATGCTGGCATTGGCATTTAAAACAATTTGCAGTGTTATGGCAGAGATGAATGTGCTGTTTTTTCTTTCTTCCTGGAAGGATATGGATTACTGGTGCTGTGAATATATCCAGGCTTGTGTGGCTGTAAATTTGGTGTGTAAGTGGCACTCTCACCTCATAAATGGAGATCATAGAACCTCCTGAGTTGCAAGGGGTCCACAAGGACCGTCCCAAAAATCCTGTGAGGTGCCATCACTCTCTTTTTTGGTGAATTTTTCTGTCACAAGCGGCGATACGGAATAAATGTGGGTGTGTAACAACTTGTCCTTTGCACAGAAATCCTTAGAGTGTGTCCTGGAAACCTGCTTATAGTGGAAGCTGAAAGAGTCACAGGTGTTCTGCTGGGTGCTGTCATTACATCCTGGATACTGTCGGGACATGGGGCAGGGAACAGACTTCTGTTTACAGCAGAGCAGAGATTCCAGCTTCTCTGCCCTGCTGTGAGGTGTTCACCGGAGCTCTGCAGGGGGAAGGGTATTCCTGGGGCTGTTGTGCGCTCTCCAGCGCTCAGGGTGAGCGGAACTGGCTCCGGACGCGTTGTGTGAGTGTTTCCAAGCTGTAGCCAAGGAATCCAAGGCCCCTCCCGGCGCTGGGCTCGGAGCGCGCCGGGAGCCGGGAATTGCTGTCCATGGTCCTGGGTGAGCAGCCGGAGCGCTGGGGCTCGGCCCGGGGGGCTTGGGGAGGTGTGCATCCCTCCCTCCCTCTCGTCCTGTGCCGCACCGTGTCGGGCAGGTCTGCGTGCCAAGGTTCGCCAGTGTGCGTGGGGAGGGAATGGAGTGTTCTCCAGGGAGTTATTGAGGGCTTCCACTGCTGCCTGTGGACCTCGTCTGACCCTTTCCTGCCTTCCCACTGCCGGAGGGTGTGTTTAGATGAGCCTTTAGGAAAAGGCTGTTCCCTGTGAGGGTGCTGAGGCCCTGGCACAAGTTTCCCAGAGAAGCTCCAAGTGTCCAAGGCCAGGTTGGACATTATAGATGTGGCACTTGGGGACGTGGGGTTAGTGGTGGCCTTGGCTGTGCTGGGGGAACGGTTGGACTCGACCTTCAAGGTCTTTTCCAACTTTAATGATTGTGTATTCTACCAGGAATAGTACAAGCTGGGGAGAATACTGTATTAGGGTAGCTCAGCATGACAATACTGGAGCTGGGAATGCCACAGGTCAATCTTCCTATCCCTAGGATATACATTAGGAAAGTAGAAAACACTATCACTGCACCATGGCTGCTTATAAAAAAAAAAAAAAATCAGATAAGCTCAGGGTTCTGGGAATGTACAGCTGATATTGGAATCATTTGAAGATGCAGGCTCAAGTTTGATACTTGGATTGGGAATTAAATGAAGATCAACCTCAAAACAGTCCAGTTCAAGTCTAGTGTTGAGAGCATCCAGCTCTAGGAATCCCTTTGCTGGAAATCTGGAGGTTTTAAGCAGTTTTTGTGTCACCCATGTTGTATCAGGCAGCCCTGAAGAAGCCTTTTCTCCTGAGCAGCCCCACACCCTCAGACAGCCACACCTCTCCCAGCCCAGCCCCAGGAGCCCGTGGGATGGGAATTTTCCCAGGTGGCTCCAGGGAGGCTGCACAAGCCATGGTTTGGCAAAGCTGTGGAAGTGTTCAGAGCACTGATTTTAACAGGTAGGCAAATGAGGAGGAGGAGTCAGAGCTCATGAGAAGGCAATGCAGAGCAATTGCATTACACAGCTGATAGTTTCAGTCTGAAGAGCTCTGAATTCCCCTCTGAAATCTTCTCTTGGGACTCTTAGTTCTTAAGTTAAATGACTAATTAGAGCCTGTTCACACCACAGATCAGCCAAGCAAGGCAAACTCCTAAGAGCTAATGCTGCTTACTTGCTCCCAGAGGAAGCTGAAGGTCTCAGGATCTTGCAGAGGCATTTTCCCTCTGGAAATCTGTGCCTGCTACCAGGAGAATTTAGGTGGGAGGGAAGCAAAGAAAAATCCTCCCCCATCAGACAGCCTGTATCAATCCTTCTCTCAGGCCCGTTTCTTTGCCTTGTTCTTCCTCTGCTTGAACATCATGTTTAGTGGGAGAAAAAATGTGAAACTAAGTGCCCCAAGCTGAGAGATGTTGGGCACCCAGCAGGACCCTGACCTCCCTTGTAGGTGACAAATTGGATGGCATGTCAGCTGAGGAGGGAGGGAGGGGCATGGCTCAGGGGGCCGGGGCTAAAGTTACAAAGCCATGGTCTGTCCTGCGGGTCTGTGTGGGCTGCTTTGCCATTCCCCTCGGGAAGGCATCACAGAATGGCCTGGGGGCACTGCAGGGCAAAGCCGGGGGTGTGCACGGGGTGGGTCAGAGGGGACATAGAGTAGGTGCAAATATAGAAAATAGATCCTGAGGGGTTGCTTGTGGAGGGATAGAAGGTGGAGACTGAGTCTGCAGAAGGAGCAATGATGTGTTCATCTGTGAGACACAAAAATCCGGGTTTGGTTTTCTTATCTCAAGGCCCCACAGGAATTAGTCATCCCTGAGTAATGGAGGGAAGCAAAGCTGTTATTCATCCCTCCCAAAGTCCCTCCTCTGATCATCTCCTACATGCATATCCTCTGTCTCTGACTTGTATCTTCCTTGCTATTTAGCCCCATGAGCCACTGCAAGAAAAAAAAAATTTGGTGGGATTGGCAGTCTGAAATCATCTGGAGACATGACGTGCCACAGCTTCTATGGAGGAGCAAGAGCCTGGGCCATGGCATCTCTCCTTGCTCAGCTGTGACATTTCACCCCAAATGCTGTCTGTCATCTCAGCAGACCCCATCCTTTTTGCTTTAATTGATTCTGTCTGGCTTTAATCTGAGGTGAGAAGAGACCTCCCACTGTGAGCCCTGAGAGCTGGTTTGTGCACGGGGAGCTGTGAGAAGCACGAGGTTATTTTATTGCAGAAGAGAGACAGGGATGTTTTGGGAAGGACACTGCCTTCTGTAAACCCATTAACAATTGAAATGAGGCCTTTGACTTCCATACAGGGTTTGTGGGAAGTGCTTGTACAACTGGAAAGAAAAGAGCTGTAATAATAATTTTGCACTCTAGCCATGTGTAGGGTTTCCTGAAACCATCCTCAGTTGGGTTGGCTCCATGCAGTGGGAGAGAGTCCTGGAGACCTGGCCTTTCCCTGGGGATCCAGGGGAAAGGAGAAGGGAATGGGTTTGGCTGTGCTCACCCCAACTGCACGATGGCAGAGATGAGAATAAACAGGGAAGCTGAAAAGGAAAACCTCCACTGTGAGTCTGCTCAGCCAGGTCTAAACAGTCGAGGAGTTTGTTTTATCAAATCAAAATATTTTGGTTCAGTGGTGGTGTTGGCTTGAGTCAGTGTGTCTGGGCTGACACAGTGTTGGAGAAACACTCAGATTTGAGGGGCTGGATCCCTGTCACTGGGGGGTCAGCAGCTCTGAAGCCATTGGTGGGGGGGTGTTGCTCATTGTGGCCAGGGGAGGCTGGATGGGAGCAATCCCATTTCTCAGGGCTTGGGTTTAGAGTGTTCAGATATTTTAAGGCCTCTCCAAAGCTGCTCTGAGGCCCTGTTGAGTCTGATTAAGCGTGCTGCTGCTTGGACCACAACTAAGGGTTTTAAGTGGAATGGGAGGATTTTTGAATGAAAAGAGATTAATAAGTATGGAGAGTTAATTATCTGCAAACCCCTGAAATGGCATGAGTAATAAAATATAGATAGGTACACACTTATTCCTATCATGCCATTAGTGGTCTGTGTCTCTGTTTCAGGGAATGATGTGAAAGACAATACTCCAAAATACAAAATTACTGCCTGCCAGCACTGGAGGCTCAGCTCTTTGGAAGTATGGCCTGGTTGAGATGTTATTCCAAAAGTATCTTGCCAAAAAAACTGGTGCTGAGGATCTAAGAACAAAACAAGTAAAGCAGTTGAGGTTAGGCTGGAATAGATCCTGTGTGGCTCCTGGCCTCTCCCACATCTCCCCGATACAATTCTCAGTGAGAGCTCCTTGTTCTTCTCAAAAGAGGTTTGTTCCTGTTAGTTTTGCTTAGGATGTGATAGAAACTGTAGAAAATATTACCATGTAGTTGTTGTTCAAATGTTTCCTCCTTTCCTTCCCTATCCCAGGAACCTTCCTATTTTTTAACTTGTTTTTAGCCACTCCACCTGACCCTTCTATATTTCCATATTTCAAGGAGATTTAGCCAAATGGTGTGTTTCCATGGCTGATATGCAGCCATAATGCAGGGTTAATACCTAATTAGTTCCCAGGGACATTGAGCTTTTCATGGATATTCAGTAACAAAAGCAACAACAAACAAGCTGAATTCCTAGGTCTTAATTCATCGAGGAGGAGGAAATAGGAACCTAAAAATGCAGGAATTATTCAGTGCAGTCTGAAAGCCCCGTTCTTTCTCTCATGAAGCCCAGAGGATGCTATAGTAGCTGACAGGGGAACTATAACCTCCTCCTCCTCCTTCCCTCCCTCCCTTCAGGGGGGCTGTAGATGTGTCCGCCTTTGCAGCCCTGACATCTCCAAACAGGAAAATTCCCAGTCCTGCAACACGCTTTAAACAGCTCCCTGCCCGTTCCCCTCCCTGCCTCAACCCCCAGCCAACCCGACCCTGGGGTTTTTTGACATCCAGCCATACCTGAGCAGCTGGATGTGATCAGAGCTGGCCTTCCACCTCGCAGGATGGCGAGCATATGGGCCTGCGGGCTGCAGCCATTATGTTCCTGAGCACTGAGCTTGTCTGCCCCTGGCTACAGAGGGTTTTTTCCCCTCTCAAGCAATCACAAATAAACCTTTCTGATAAGTAACAGCAAAACAAACAGGCCCTTTGGCTCTATAGGCAGTGAGAAGGAGGGAGGAATAAAAACCCGACCCAATAACAAAATCTTTGCTATGTTTAGGCAGTGCCTCCAGGAGGGCGAAACTGTCTGCCCTCAGCCAGACAGAGCTTGTCTGGGAGCAGGAATGGTTTCAGCATGATTGGCCCTCAGTGCTTTACAGCCAGGCCCTGCTGTGGGAGCTCCAGGGGATGGAGGTTGGGCTCAGAGAACAGCCCTGGACCATCCAAAGGGAGGCTTTGAGCTGGCCCATGTGGGCAGTCTGGTCTCAGCCTGGAAGTGAAGGGGTTGAAGGCTGAGAGTTGTGAGGGTCCTCAGCCCTGAGCAGGAGGGTGGTGCAGTGCAAGAGTTCAGGGCGGCTGTGGGAAGAGACTGAGGACAATCCCAAACAGCCTCTCTGCATCCTTTCCTATTTCCAAAAAAATTTCCAAGAAGTGTCTCAGGTTCTGGAAGGGCTCACAAGAGGCCTCTGGCACTTGGCACTGTGTGTGCCAAGTGAAGTGTAACCAAGTGCCCACGACTTGAGGGTTCACTGTGGTGCTTGGAGAGCTCAGGAAGGGTCCCTGTGTGTCCCCACAACCTTGGTGTGACCTGGGCCCTGATCACTGTGGAAAGCTTGAGGCAACAAAAAGATTTTTGCATAGAATGTATTATAGAAATGGTGGAGTTTACCTTCCTTTCCTGAATGCCAAGGAAATAAGACTTCAGCATTCCCAGACAATCCTGGCTTCCCAAAACTGTGTAGCGTGGAGATGCATGCCAGGGCATCCAGATGGGACCTGATATAGTCTTAAAATTATGGTCTAAGGCTGGGAAGAACACCCTCATTTTGCTCTCTGGACCCTGCTAATACAACACCCACCTTTGCTGCCCCATGTGTGTGGTACTTGAATACCCAGGGCCACAGAAACTGTGGATGAGCAGACAGGGGAAAAGCTTGTTCCGAGATGTTAAAAAAATGTGATGAAAGGTGATGAACTAAAAAGCTGCCTGCTAGCACAACCCCTTGCAGGCCAGGAGTCTGTGTTCTGTGTAGATGTCCCATTTATCCAGGGTTCCTTGAGGGGGGCTGAGCCTCTCCAGTGCACTCCCAGCTGGTGGTAACCGCAGTCAATAAATGATGGACTTTTTCCACTTGGAAGCCAGAGCTGTGAGGAGCCTTTGAACCCTTTGCCTGAGCAGATATGGCCAAGGTTATCACCCTGGCAGGGCTGCAGTGAGCTCAGACACTGCCTTGAAATGCTGCCAGAGTCTGCACCAGGCTCGTACTGGAAGCACATGAAGGGCCCGTGGCCCTGTCACCTCGTGCTGACAGGGGCCAGAGCACTGATGTCACCACACAGTTCCAGCATATGGTACCAGGGACAAGCAGGGCTGCTGCCAATGCCTCTTCTCCTTCAGCAGGAATTGCTCCTGTGGAGTGATGGAGTTCTGCACCCCTGAACACTTGAGCTGTGGAGAGGAGGTAGAAATCTGTCTGGGAAATGCATTCAGAGAGAGGAAAATGAGAGCATAAGCCATGGGATCAGCACCAAGCGGGCCAAACATCCCTGTCAATTACATCCCAAGCAGCTCCATTGAAGCAAACAGCATTAATTGTAGATTTATGCCAGAATTTCTGAGAGTCACTCCTGGGACAGAGCCAGTTCTGGTAGAGGATTAATCTTGTTGGAGAACTCCCTCTTGTTCTTTGCTTGGTGTCTGACACTTGCACATGCACACAAAAAAAATCTCGGTGACCCTCCGCCAACCCAGTTAACTAGCAGGGAATTGGGGGATGTGAAACCTTAGCTTCCCCTCCAGCACAGCCCTGCATCTGCCACAGCCCTTGTGGAAGGCAGGACAAGCCACCTGCTACTTGTTTTGCTCAAAGAGAAAATGTCTGTTTGGGCACATAGGAAACAGCTTATCTGGTCCCATGGGACGGAGCAGCCATTTGTCATTCCCACAGTCTCCAGCACAGGTACTCAGCACCTTCCAGGCCTGGGAATTTTCTCTGTGTGTTCTTCCACCTGCATTTATCTGATGGGGGTATTTCTGAGACATTGGCATTTGGTCATTCACCTCAGGACACAGAAAAATACAGTGTGTTCTATTCCCACACGTGCATCCCTTCTCAGCTTAAAAACTAACGGAGAAAGCCGTGCCTTGCATGTGCTGCGTGTATGTCTCCTTTACATATGGACACGTGTTTTATGATGGGGCATTTGTGCAGTTCATGGCCTTCCAGAAACAAGGGTTTTCTCTAGTTCTGATTTCTGTGTGTGCCTTAAGAATGGTCAGTGGCATCCTCTCACCACACTTCCATAGTGTCACTGCACTCCATGTGGCACTGGAGTGTGATTTTTTTTTTTTTCCCTCAAATTCAGGTTTGCCAGTGGAAGTGCTCCAGATGCTTCCCTGAAGTCTCAGCAGCAGAAGGGATAGTTTAAAGGCCTCAAGCAGCAGGCTGGGAATGCCTCCATTCCTCGGGAACAGCAGACTCAGCTCTGCAGGCTGCTCAGCCTTTCCCCCTTCTAAGGGCAATAAATTGAATACCATTCCATTTACTGCCTGCCCACAAGTTTCAAGTGGAAGAGGTGAAGCAGAGCCTGAGGCCAGCCACTCCATGGGTACAAATCAGTGTGGCTGTGCTGGCTTACCCCAGCTGTGGGGCTGGCCCCGAGGTTTTGTGTTCACATTATCCTGGGGCTCTTATTGCAGGAATGCAGGGTTGGCCAGATGTGCTGGTCACAGCATCCCCTCCCCTCCCAAAGTGACAGGGTACCAGCTGCCACTCCCTGCCCTTGGAGTAGCCTGGTGTGGCCTGCCTGCAGCATGGAAGGTGCTCTGGGATCCTTGGGAATGGCCACTAGCACATCTGTTCCAAGACACAGCACTGAGAGAGTAAGAGCAGTTGAGGAACTTTTCCGCCTTGGATCCTCCCCCAACCCAGCATATGGAATTCTGGATCACATTTCTCTCTCTTGCCAATAAATATTGCAGATTTATTGCTCTCTACCTGGTGGGTAGTAAATTGCATTCCACCTCTGTTATAAGGCTCTTTGCTATGACACAGCCTTGCAGCTCCATTAAACCTTAATTACAGCAACACTTCATTGGGTTGCTGCAATGGCCCAAGTGCCATTGCAGTAGGGAGGATGTATGGCCAAAACAGGCTGATGCAGAGGGGCTTTGTTTTGTTTTCTTTCCTCCCTTTTTAAGGATTATAGAGAGTTGAGCCCAGCAAGGGGAATAGAGGGAGCCTCAGCCTCCTGTTCTCTGCTCATTTTCCACAACAGCTGGTGTCACCTGCCGCAGCCCCGGCAGCTCCCCTGCGCCCTGATGAAGTGCTCAGCAAACAGCCTTGCAGGCTGCCTCTGGTAAAGGGCTGATTTGCATTTGTGCTGATGGGATGCATCCCAAGGCCAGCTATCCCTGGGTTTGGTTGCATGAGGAGTGTGGAGTTTGGCCAAGTAGAACACCAGGAGCATCAGGGCACTTGGATTTCTCTAGGCTGCAGCAAGACAAATTTAAGAGGGGCTCGTCCTGCAGCAGGCAGCTTGCTCTGTGTCAGCTCAGGGCACTGTTTCTGGTGCCATCTGTCCTGCCCTGCAGCCTGTGACAGGGAGTGAGGCTTTGCTTGGCTGCTGAAGCAGCTCCTCAGAGGCCAGTGCTGCCTGATGTGTTCCCCAAGCTCCTCTGGCCCTGCTGCCTGAGGCCCCAGGAAAGGCTGGGAGAAGGTGGAGGGCTCAGTGCCTGTGGACGTTCCACGTATGGATAGATTGTTCTTGTTTGCCCTCTCCAGCCAGGCATGGAGGAAGCACAGCTTGGAGCTCCAGGAGAGGCTGCCCAGTGCCTGTACTCCCTCCAGACTCAGGGGGTTCTGCTTGGCCTTTATGGTGTTTGTTTTGGAGATCCTTGCTGGTGTGCAATGAGTCCCCCAGCCCCTGATTCAGGTTCAGTAGGACTGTGCATTGTACAGACGCCTCTCCTCGTGTGGATGCTCAGGCCTCTCTGTGGGATGATGAGCTAACCAGAAGGCACTAATGGCTACACCAGCCACTTGGATTTGGTGCTGTTCCAGAGGTGAGGCTGTGTTGTCAGATCTGCCCAGGACAAGGACAGTTTCAGGCCCAGTTTGGAAATTATTTGTCTCTTTGGCCATACTGGTGTGATGCCAAGTGTCAGATGTGGAGTAGCTCTGCCAGTAACCAAAATGCTGGGATTATCCTCAGGATTCCCTTTACCTTCAGAACTGATCCACGCTGTTTTGATCACTCTGTGTAATGCCCATCACCCTTGTGAGTTCACTCATGTAAGCAAGGATGTTTATTTGACTGCATTTTACCACACCTGTAACTTTATCTGGTCAAACATCCACACAGGGTGTACTCAGGTATCAACATGGCGTTGCAGATAGGCAGCAGAGAAATCTTCTACACCACTGCTAGTGCAGAAAGCAGCAACCAGGAATCATCTAAAATCCTTCTGCAAATTGAGTTGCTGAACTCTTTAACGAACAGCCAACACATGGGAAATACTTTCCTATGGAGAGCCTGTGTTCTAGCCTTGTTTGTCCTTATTCTCCCCTCTTGCAGCAGCCTTGAGATGTCAGACATAGGAGATGTGGCCACAGCTGTTTATGCACTTAGAGGGTTTTTTCCAAGGCCACATCCTTCTATTCTCCCATAGATTACTTGAAAAGATGCTGTGGGGACTCCAGCAAGCCAAGGTCTATGTGCCATGTGCAGGTGTTGCCAGGAGATTGACATTCTGAACATTTGAAAACTATCAGAGAACTCATTTGGTGGTAGGTTTTTTCCCCTCTCCTCCTTCCTTCCCTCTCAAACTGTGTGCTGCAAGATTTTTTGCTGGAGATTGATATTTCTAGCAGAGCCACGTAATTCAAGCCACAGTCAAACAGGGCAGCACGTATTAGGAAGGAGATGGGCACCTCATCCTTTTCAAGGTGTTCAACTTCTCTGGGTTAAATTGTCCTTCACCAAAGCCCCGTCCAGCCCTGGACTTGTCTTCTTCTATTGGGTAGTTAAGTCATGCCCACCCGAAGTGACTCAGAAAATACCACTGCATCTTCTAGGAAAATGTTATCATCCTGATGAAAACAGATTATTTTTCTGTGTGAAAATGGATAAGCTTTGAAGAATCTTTTGTTTTAAATAACATGAGGGAAATGCTATCAGAGGTCTGACCTTGGTAGATGGAAACCATGGGAGTCTGTTCTTTCTCTTTGGAGGGAAAACTTTTAATTTTTAAAATGCAGTTCATATGTAGGCAAATTAAAGATGTGTAAAATTAAATGGGAATGTTTTGAAGGGATTGAAAATATATATTTTGATTAACTCAAATGAATTTAAAAATACATCATGGGGAAAATGAAATGTTGATGGAGGACTAAAAAAGTCCTCATTTGAAATGAAAAATAATTTGCAATCTTGACACTTTTCATGGAATAAAAAGTCCATTTGCTGATTAAGGTCCAGATTCATCCTGGCTAATTTCAGGCACTATTGAACTGCTTAGTGCCAAAGGGCACTTTAATCCACCTGAGGTTTAAATTGCCCTCTGGAGGTACCTATTTTTTCCACTGATAAGACAAGGGCAACGTGACTGGTCCTACGTGTGCCTGAGAAGCTGGGTGCCATGGACAGGGTGCTTGACCTTGTTTTAGTGGCCTCTCAGGTCCCTTCCAGACCAAACTATTCCATGATCTTATGTCTCTGGCTGCTCTGTGTGCTGCTGCTCCTGTGTTCATGTGCATTTCCATCTCTCCCCTCAAAAGCTGAAGGACTTGGGCTTGGGTTGGATTCAGGAGTTGGACTCCATGGTCCTCCCGAGTCTCTTCCAACTCAGGGTATTTCATGAGTCTATGATTGATTTTTCTTTTTTCCCTGAAGGGGAGGAGATTTCCACTAAAATGCAGTTTTTTATCTACTTGTTTCCTGTTGGTGAGAAAAAAAATCTAGAGGACTGGCAGGATGACACCTGATGAGAAGGAAAGGAACAAGATTTGTGGTTAAGATTGAGGGAAGCACTGGTCAGGTTTGTTCTCTTTTAAGCACCACATCCCCTGACTCAGCTCTCACATCTGGTTGGCAGAAGGCAGGTCCTCTCCAACAGCTCCTCCACAATGTGCCAAACACTCTGCTCCATCTTTAGCACTCCTTGACCCAGAACAAAAGTGAAAATACTTGGCATGCCAGGAAAGGTTAACAAACAAATGATGAACAGCCTTCTCCTCCCTATGACATCACTTCCATGTGAGAGAACAACCTTTGTGCCACGCCTGGCAGTGTGGTGACAGCAAAGGGACACATCTACTGCGAGTCATTTCCCATGCTGGGATTACACAGTGCTGTCCTGCCTGGGTTTTCACTCCCCTCTGGGTTGAGGAGGTAACCTCTGGAAGGTCAGGTCTGGCTCACTTTGTCGCCAGCCAGTGTCATCTTGTCTTGTCCATGAGGGCTTTGGCCACCTGTCCAGTCAGGCTTGGCTTTGCTTTAGGTTGCTGGATATTTGGGAAGTATTATTTCTTTTGAATATGTAGCCTGTGCTGTTCTTATTTTGGGCTCATAAAACATAATGAGATATGGGTCAACATTTAAGCTGTGTGGAAAATTACATCCTGGAAGACTTTGTGGAGCCGAAAGCTTATCTGGTATTAACTCTAATTATACCATTGTGCTGTAGCAACTGTGGCCTTGGATTAAGACCTTATTTTCTTTCTAGAGAGCTCTCCATGGCCATTACACGTGGTGACATGGGCAGTGTTCATCCTCTGCTGCATTTTGCTGGGAATCATGGAATGCTTTGAGTTGGAAGGGGCCTTAGAGATGATCTAGTTCCACCCCATGCCATGGGCAGGGACAGCTTTCACTAGATGGAGCATCTCACTGCACTGAGATTGTCTCACTTCCTTGTCCACCATGGAGCACTTTATTCGCCTTTCAGGTTTCCAGGAACTTTTTCAAACTTGTTGCAGCAGCAGCTCCTTGGCAGGGCAGGTAGGATGTGTCTGAGTGTTTCAGTCTGAGCATCACAGGCGTGTTCTCTTGGAGGCGAGCAGGCAGAATAGGAGGCTGGGGGCAGGAGATTAAAATACAGGTGTTGGCTGATAGGAAACAAAAAAAAAATGCTTAAATAAACCACAAATTACAAAAAAAAATAAAAAAAAAAACCCTGTGAGAAAGAAAGAAAGTAACAAGTCTGTGGAGGATGGATGTTTGGAACTGTTCAGCCTAATGCATGCCAGATTCCTTCTCTCCTCGCTCCCCCCGCCCCCTCGCGCTGCCTTCCCCTTACCAAATGCTGTCTGCTAAACTTCTGAAACACCCTTTGCCTTTTTGACCCTTCAACTCATCTTGAACTTAGGAAAAATTGGGGGGGCGGGAAGGGCTCGTTGCCTGCGTAGTGCATGTGGCTGTGCTGGGGCAGGGAGTGTGTGCCGGGGGGCTGCAAGGGGGGGGCTGACATGGCTTTGTGTGCTTGATGCTCCCCTGAAAACAATTTGTATCCTGTTAATAGAATTAGTAAATATTTGTAGCTCCCTTTGAAGCCTGTGTCCCCAGGGGAAGTCTGGGGGTGGGGGGGGCGCAGAGAAATTAGAGACAAGTTACTGATTTAGTCATCCTGGCCCCTTCCCCCCACCTCTCTCTTTCATTTTCCTCTCCTTTATGAAGACACTAAACAGACAAATTGGAGGTTTGAAATTAGGCTTGTGCTGGTGCCTGCGGAAGTGACAGGGGTGGTACTCGGGGGCCTGAGCGCTGCTAATGCAAAAGCCATTCACATCTAATGACCCCATTTGTGAGCCAAGTTCCTGAGGGCTGGGGGGGCCCGGCCAGGCACGGGGCAATGGGCAGGTGCCTGGGGGCTGGCAGGGCTCTCTGGCAGGGCACTGCCCCATGGCATGTGGGGGTGGCACCAGACAGCAGGATATGCCTCATGGGAAGGTTTCCTGGGCTCTTTCAACTCCATCACCCTAAGTGAGCATAAAGGAAGAGGTGTGTGTATAATTTCACTTCTTCTAATCACAGAACCACAGAATGATTTGGGTTGGAAGGGACCTTAAAGATCATCTCATTCCAACTCCTGTCATGGGCAGGGACTGTCCATAGACTTGGCTGCCCCCTCTCTCTTTTTCCTGGTGTAGGACTATAAACCATAAAAGATAAAGGAAGAGGAAAGTGATCTCTGATTGGAAAACTGAGTCATGTAGGGCTGAGACATTTCATTTCCCGTTATTATTCCTGATTTCTTTACAGAAATGCACAGATGCACAGGCTGAGCTTAGATCACCTGCAGGTTTTTAGGGGGTGGCCGTGTTCCAGCTCTCTGCCTTCAGCAGCTGGCAGTCGGAGTCCCTGTGAGTGACAAGGGCCACCCAAAAGGAGGCTGGGGTTTGAAGCAGGGGAAATTCAAAGAACTGTTAGCATCTCCTGATGGCAGCATTGCTTGGGAGTGATTTTGACAGGCTTTAGGGGGAAGTTTGTACCAGTTATGTTACTTTAAACCTGTGTTGTGCCGTTGTTTAGTGAAACTCTCACTGGGTTGATAAATCCACCCAACTCCATAGTTCTGTGATCATGCGAAGCTCTTGGCAAAGCAGCTGAGCTCTTACAGGTGAAGTGACTTGTAAAAATGTACAATTGAAGTGAGTTTTCACCTTACCCACGGCCTGTAAACAAACTGCTGGTGGGGGTGTCCAAGGAGGGGACACCACATTTCCTGGAAACCACTGGGGCTGGGTTGGAAACGCCTTGTGCAATAGGAGCTGCTGTGCTCCAGGTGTAGTAGAATCAGATAAACTTGCATCTTGGTGTCTGTCCAAATTCAACTGGCTGGACTCGAAAGCCTGGGTTTTGAGGGTTCAGTATTTGTAATATCAATGTTTTCTATGAAGCCATGTGAGCCCTGGCTGGGAAGGAAATGATGGAGGCAACACTCAGCTGGGAGAAAGTATTGCTGCTGGAGAGGACAGGCAGCACTAGATGGGAGCCACTTAAAAAAATCAGCTGGCCATCACACAGTTTCCCTAAGTGCTTTAGAGGATCCCCTTGTTTCTTGGAAACAGAACAAGCCATTCCAAGTGGTAGTGGGGCTGCCTGCTGAGTGAGACCAGGCAGTGATGGCATTTCACACAGCTGAGAACACGTGGGAGGTGAGGGAATGACTCCCCAAACCCAGGCCGTGGGGTTGGAAATTTGCCTTGTGAATTTTGAGGGCTCTGGAAAGCAAGGAAGGAACCCCAGGTGGGTAATTCCTGTCTTGAGGGAAGGAGCGAGCGAGGCAGGGTCTGCAGTTGTTGGATATTGGGTTGTCTGCATGACAGGAATATTTAATGGCATTGACAGGTGTCACTTCTGTAGCAAGAGGCAGCCAATGTCACCTCAACAAGTCCTGGTGGAAAGAACCTGGAGGTCAGGAGGGTAATTCCTCGGTGTCTGCTGAGTTGCCTGGTCCTCTCCATGAGCTACCAAGTCACCCAGGATTACTAAATGAAATATGTGCTTTCAGTTAGGATGGATAAATCCATTTCACAGCTGGGAGTTTGGTGTCTTGGAAGAACCCAGATAAAATTGTTTCATTGGTTTGTACATGGCTGAAGGTTGGCCTTCAGACTTTGCTCACCTAAAGAATGAAAACCTTTTAAAAGCCCCAACGTTCAGCAGAAACTTAAACTCTCTGTAAGAAATTAAACCATAAATTGTCTGAAGCTCATGAATTTTCCTTTCTTGAGAATAGGTTTAGAAAGAAAGAATTTTTGCAGTTGTTTCTCTCAAGGCTTGCTGACTTTTTGTGCAAAGGCACCAACAGGAATGTTCGCAAGTCTTTACTAAAGAAAACTTTCAGGAAAATATTTGCAAAACACATCTAGTATGCTTCAGTCAGCTGGATTTTCTGGCAGCTCCAGCAAAATCTAAACAAGGAAAATGAGTGTCTTTTTTTGTTGTGTTTTGCAATATATTTCTGTCTGGACTGGACAGTACAAAGCACATCCTCTGTGGGAAGGTGTCGCGGGCTGCAAGGAGATAAAGTTCCCTGTGATTATATGGGATGTTTCTCAACTGGAGAGCCAGCACATGTGGAGGTCCAGTCCTTTTAATGCTCACAAGCAGGGAAAAGGGAGGAAGTTGAGTCCATTAAGGAGAATAGTGAAACCAGGAGTCAAATATTGAATGAGTAATGTCATGTGAGCACCTCTCCCTCCCACTCATTGCAGGAGGTATTGGCCAGTCCTGAGCCCCAGATCGTGTGAGCAAGGGCCTCTTTTGCAGTCCTGTATGTCTGCTCTACCTTTTCCAGACATGCATCTCTGGTTTTATTGAGCACACGGCTTGCTGTGAGCCTTAAGTTCCCAGCAGCTCTTCCCACTCCCCTTCCCACCCAGAGCTGAGAGACCTATTACCAGGTAATGATGTGTCAAGCAATAGCAAGGTGGGGGAAATCACTGAAGGAAAATGCTGATGTAGTGGTGGAAGCATCCATGGTTATTCTATTTTCCTTCATGGCCTGGTTTTCTACACCCAAAGCCTTTAAGTTGCTGCTGTTTCTCCTTAGGTGAGTAGACAGCTTTGGGCACTGAGAGAACAGTAGTAGAAGGTCTAAAAGCGTTGTAATGTTTCTCTTGTCCTAAGGTGAATTATATTCTCAAATCCCCAGACTTGGGAAAAAATGCTTTGAAGTAGTGAGCTTTAACTTCTCTTGGGTCTGTACAATGACAGAAAGAGTCTAATTAACTGTGGGTTTGTGTTTATCTGACTTCTTCCAAAACTGAGTCCAGTACAACTCAACGCTCAGTCTGACTCTGTATGACCTGACCTTGCTGGGCTCCAGGCCAGCAATAGATGACTTCTCCAAGTTTCCTCAGGGAGCTGCCTTCAGGCTAGCAGAGATTGGAAGCATCTTAAACTGTGGTGTTGTAGAAAGCTCTGCAGGACCAAATCTGCTCCTGCATGAGCTCCCTGGGAAGTGTTGGACATCTACAGCCTGGGCTCTGTCTGGGTAAAAGTGATCTGTGATCCAGGGCTGCACCTTCTCCTTCCTAGTCCTGATCTCTGCCTAAACCAAGAGAAAACCTTGCCCAGCTTCTTACTGCATCATGTACCATTTTAATGGTTTCCCATATGTTAAATATTTTCTCAGTCAGTGGGAAATCCAGTGTTTCTAGTAAACCTGATATTTAATAAAGTCATTTTGAAATTATTCCTGGATAGCAGATCTGCAAATGTGCAGAAACTTTTTCTTTAACTTCAAATGCTCAGAGTTGCATTCTGAGATTCCCTGCAAAGACTCAAGCCTAGACTGTAAAATGTAGTTTGAAATTTAATTTCCACCAATATAAGTGTGGAAGAGATTAAAATGGGGAAGTCCACAAGGAGAAAGATTTTCTTGGTAACAAAACAAACTCCACTGTGAGCTGGTGACAGGTTTTATCAAAAATATTTTAAAATCTGTCATTTCATATTGTTTCTGCTTTACAAAGTTGGAAATACTGTAGAAGCTGGAGCCATTTTTAATCTCTTTAGGGAACTAATTTTACAAATCAGCCACTGTAGCTTTGATTACAACAAACTTCACTTTCTGAAAACAGCAGCTGTGGTGAGGAGGAAAAAAACACATTCTTGTTTTGCAAACAATTTTGGTAAGCTCAGTAAAATATAGATAAATTATTCCGAAAGGACCCAATGGTCTTTCTAAATGCTGACAGTAAAGAAAAATTCTGGCTAAAAATTTTGGTTTTGAAAAAGAAAAAAGCCTGGTTTCAACATAAAACACTTCTGATGCCAAGAATTTAAGCCAGCTGTCATTGTCTTTTGTATCCATAAACAAATGCTTTGGTCTCCCTAACAAATCTCAAATGAGGAAAAGGAGAATGGGGAAAAAGCGAGGGCCATCTGTCTGCAGTGCCTGGGCCAGCCGGAGGGTCTGACACAGGTTTGGGGCTGTTTCCCTGGAATCCTTGCCGTGCTCAGGGAGCTGCCAAAGGCTCTGGTGAAGTCACCTGGGAGGAGAAGTTAAACCCTTCCATCAGATCTGGGGAGAGGAGGTCCAGCTTGGCCATGGGTGTTCTAGAGAACCTGCCTTGAGGAGGTGGCCAGTGTCCCACCATTCCTGACCAGCTATTCCAGCTGTCCAAGGACATTGGATGGGGCTCTGACCAACCTGGTCCAGCAGAAGATGTGTCCCTGGACATGGCAAGGATCAAGTTGGAACCAGATAATCCTTAAGGTCCCTTCCCACCCAAACCATTCTATGATTCCCTGATTCCCATTTTCCAATGGCTGTGCTTTGACACTCAGTGGGAGCAGACTGGGCAGAGCAATGTGTCAGCAGAATTTTTAACAGCTTGTTGGAACTTCGTAACAGCTGCAAACCAGGAGTGATTTGCTCCTCTGTCTCTTTGATTCCAGATTCTTTATTATTTTATTTTTCCTCTTTAAATGTTAACCCTGCTTTAAAGCAGGATTTCCCCCTGAAATGTGGGAGGTAGTATCCCCCTATGTCCTATTTCCTGCTGTGCTGAGAGCAAAGCCCTGCAAATGTGGATGAGGATTTTGAGTGCATACACAGCTTGCAGATCTTTCTTCTGTCCAATAGATTCTGAAGCCTCAGCTGCTGTAATTTTCTACCTTATAGGATTCTCTGCTGCCTGCTAAGTTTGGGGCTTCCCTCTTTCTGGCTATTATGGGAAGTCTTTCCCACCTGGTTTCCTGGTAGTGTGATATTTGTTGGAGCTGTGTAAACCTGAGAGCTTTGTTGAAAAAGTAGTATTTCAACTAAATCAAGGTTTGTGGCTCAAAGATAATGAGGTAACTGTGTACAGGCTCTGATCACACCCGCCCTGTCTCCATAGGAATCCAGGCGGGGGGGAAGCTGACATCATTTCTGAGTCTTCTGCCTCTGTTTAGCTTCAACTTGTTGGTGAAGGTTAAACAGAGATGTTCCCCAGATGGTTCATCTTACCAAGTCTCCAAGTCCCTCTCCTTTCATTAGTGATCTGTGTCCTTCTCCACTTCCGTAATCAGCTTTAGAATGGTTAATTGATAGGGACTGTTTGGTTTCCATTTCTTAACTGCCTTTATGGCTGTGACTCCACATGGATTCAGGGAATCACTGGTCATACCTGCTAGAATGGCATAGGCCAAGTTATTTTCGAGTGCAGGGTCTGTTAGCTGTATACAACCTCCACATGTTAAACACTGATGTAAACAGACTCTCCCCTTCTCTTTGGAGTCAAACACAAGGTCAGGAGAACATGAGGTGCTCAGCTGCACTTCACTCACCACATGACAGATCTGGAAGTGATGCTGTCTCTAAGTTACTTGGGTAGGATCCTGGATGGATCCTGGTCCTGCTCATCCCCGGGCACAGAAACCTTGGGCAGCTCTGCCCTTCCAAGGCTTGGAGCTGATAAAACATCTGCCCTTGCACTGAGGAGATGTTACAGACACGGGCGACTGTCACCGAGCTTAAAGATCGAGGCTGGGCAGAGCACGGGGTGGAGTGAAAAACCTCCCAAGGTAATTAATCCAGTCCCATTACTCCAGCTTTCAGCTTTGTTGTTTTTTTTCTAAAGCTGGCCTGCAAAACCCAGGTCTCAATTAATACTATTATCCTGGGGATGACATTTCCTCAGTCTGTCGTCGGTTATTTTTTAATTCTCTAATTTGTTCTAATCTGCACATTGCCTGCACATCAAGTCAGGCATGAGGACGCTGCATTTCCAGGTTCCTTCCTCTCCATCCTCCCAAAGAAATTAAAGCAAGGAGGCTGCGGGACCACAAGTGCAGGAAATAGAATTAGGGAACATATTAATTGGGGCATCAAGTAGGATTTTGTTCCAGGCGGTTTCCTTCCGTGAGCCACTTTGATGCTTCCCCTTCGCAGCTCTGTTTCTCATTAAAAGTATCCCTTAATGGCAAATGTTGTTTATGCATGTTGCAATTATGTCATGCTGTAACCCCAGTGCTGGCAGGCCGGGCTGATTGGCGGCGAGGAGCGGGAGGAGGTCAGTTTTGGGGAGGAAGGGGGGAGGTAAACAACAGACAAATAGCTTCAGCTCTGTGGTTGAAGGATGGCTGCTCCAAACCCCTCCAGCCAGGCCAGGCCCTGTGTGACAGTCGGGGCTTGAGGCTGCTCCTTCCCGTCGGGTGTTGGGCTCTCTGCGCTTTACTGGGCTCGGGGTTTGCGGCAGTGCCAGCAGAAAGGGACGGGTAATAGTAAAGCTCTGCTTTGCAAAGTGAGACCTGGGCTCCCTTTGCCTGTTTTAGCTGCTGTTTGATTTAAGAGAAGTAGGATTTGGGGTTGATTAGATGGTTTTCTGTGGGAAGGAGGCGTGGGTGTCTTCACTGTCAGGGTTTTCTCTGTTCTCCATGGCTCTTGTGCTGCAGCTGCAAACCTTCCATGGGGCTCTTCTTCAGGGCCCCAAGACTTGCTCTGATCTCCTCAGACCCAGATCCTTGAGCAAGGCTGCTCCTGGGTGACTCTTGCCAGCACTTATTCAAGGCTGTGAGAATAGCTCATTTGTGGGAGGGTATTTATTTTTCCATCCAGGCAGCCAAAACCTCCAGCTTCCCCTCTCCCTTTGCTCGTGCACCAGGAGCGCAAAGGGTTCATTCTGCCCTTGATCTCTGAGCTTGTGTGATCAGCTCAAGGCAAACCTGATGGTAAGCTTCACTTTTTCTCTCATTTTTTAATCACTCCTACTGCAAAATGAGTTTGTCCCCATGTCTAGATCTCAACAGCAAACAATTAACAGCTATAATGAAAGAAAACAGCTCGTGTGTGTGGGGAGAGCAAGCCAAGCTGTGTCCATGCCCAAGCAAGTTCAGGAGCCAATACAAATACCACTGCTGTGTTTTGGAAACTCTTGGCCTCTCTGGATTTTGGGAGCCAACACACAGAGACCGAAGCTGATAGTGAAAGCAGTGAGCAAAAACCTCAAAGCTGTAAAAACCAGAATGTAAAACAAATCTAAGAGAGGGAAGAAAAAAACCTCTCTCCTTCCTTCCTTACTAATATCCTACCTAAAGAGACTGGAACCTGAGCAGGCAAACAGGCTGAGAAAACCACAGGAGCTGGTGAATGAGGGGAAACAGACAAGTGTAGGAGTCACAGAGGAGAAGTCACTTGGTGCCTAGAGCCAGAGCTGCTGTGAAATGACTCATTTTCACTTTGCATGTATGATATTTGCATGCAAAACACATTCTGCAAACCGTCACATGGGGATTCTGCTCATGGGTTTTGATCCGGGATGAAATTTCACCCTTTCCTCCAGCAAAGTCGTTTATCTTTCTTTCAGGGAGGAGGGAGGAAGTGGGAGGGAACTGCACGGAGAGAGAAAGAAATTGTCCTTCAGGCATAAAATTCAGGGATTTATCCCTCGAAAGGGTCTCTCAGCTGCTTCCTAACATTGGGACAGAAGTGGGAAATGCTGGTGAGAGCACAAGGTCAGGGCAGAGGTGGTTCTTGACTCTGCTACCTCCGCCCACCTCTGGCCTGAGCTGGAGCACAGTCCTTGGCCAGAAACTGGGAGCCTTTGTAGTACTTTGACTTAAATCATTATCCAGCGAAAAATCTCCTCTGCAATGAAGTAAAACTCCAGAATTAGACCCATGGTGTGTTCTGGTAGTCTTGAGAGGTCCAGGGATGTCCCCTGAATGGGGCAGAAGAGCTACTTGGCCTTTGATCTATTCCCTGTGAGGGGTTTGTAGTGTTTTCAGGATGTTTTCTGGTGTTTCCGTCAGCAAAGGGACTGGGATCCTCAGTGATGGACAGACTGTGGTGTAATAATACTGGTAATGCCAGCATGTGTGCTGGGCTGGAGGGGTGCTGGCTCTCAGGGTCAGGCTGATAAACACAGGGAATGCTAGTTTAGGAATGACTGAAGAGGTTCATAGCTTGACAAATCGTAAACCCAATCCTACAATAAGTCTTGGTGCTGTTCCTGGGGGTTTCATTGCTTTGGGGCTTGGACTGATCTTGGTGTCCCTGTAGAAACAAGTTTGTGGCAAGATGTCTCATTCTCCACTGCTTGCCCACCAAAGGGATGGAGTTTCCCAAGACTAGGATTGCATTTATGCAGTCTCTTAACATTCTCCTGCCACTTCTTCTGTGCCAGTGCCTGTTTCCAAAGCCTTACAATGCCCTGTGTGGCCTTACAGGAAAGGCTTTGGTGCGCTGCTGGTAGAAGCAAGTGAGCTGAGTCTGCCAGCAGCTGCTGTTTGCCCTTCCAGGGCTTCCTAAGCCAAAGGAGCAAACCCAGAGGTGGGAATTCTGATGGCAGAGGTGTGTCATTTCCACCAGCCCTTTATCTGGGGGCTGATAGCCCTTTAAATTTTGGTATCTTACCCACACAGAAGTTTCTCTGGCAAAGCTCTGCTGTGGTCTCTGGTGCTTATGAGCGAGATCCTGCTGTTCTTGGCATGGCAGACAGGGAGAGGCACAGGGGGAATGCAGGCAGGTGCCACCCTGGGTGTTGGGTTACAGGGCTGTGTTCTTGGGAGCCTTTTCCCTCTGTATAATGGCACATTTATCCACTTTGGGAGCCTGAGGGCTGTGTCAGTCATGGCAGGGGCTGGACCCTGGTCAGGTGGATGCATTTGGGTACAGGGGGCCACACCTGGACAGGGGTACTAACAGGGAATTTTGGGGTTTGGTTTGCAAGGTAGTGACTGAAGTGGAAGGCTCACCCACGTGAGCCTGGTCCTGCACATCAGATGATGAGAGCGTGGGCAGGAATCTGCCTTGCATTTGCTGCCTGTGTTCAGACCCTCCATCTGCATGGAATAACATCTCTGTGGAGTTTAGCACAGAATTAAATCTGTCCAGTTGCTCTTAGGCTGTACCTGGAGTTTATGTTGTGCACAGACCCAAATCTGAGCTCACATCAAGCTCACTGTGTTCTGAGCATGGGCTGCTCTCCAAAACTTAGGGTGGTGAGCTTTGGGGCACTCCAGCAAAGGAAAAAAACCCTGAGAAAAGCCTTCCCCTTTGCCTGAGCCTCAGCTCTGTGGGTTGGGTAGGGCTGGGGGCCACCAGTCCATGTTCAGACTCCAACACTGGCACTAAGGTTGTTCTGTTTTCTAATGCCATAACCCAGCACAGCTGTAGTGGGGTCCCCAACCATCTGAAACATCATGGCAGCAGATCACTGCAGTAGGCACAAGTGCTTTGAAAGGACCTATTTTAGTGCCAAGGTGGAGGAAGGACATCCCAGAACAAGCACAGCTGATAAACAGAGGCAGAACAACTGCCTCTAGCATCATTCTCTGAGCCTGTGATTGTTACGAGGACTTCCAGCATTTCCTGACTGTTGGAGATGTTGGATCCCGAGCTGAAGGGGTTGTGTGGGCAGAGGAGTGAGGCTGCAGTGTATCAGTTCATTTCCTCCTCTAAAGATGCAGTTTTCTCAGAAACCTAAGCAAGGAAAGAGGAGGCATCACCAGGTAAACAACCTTAAATGAAGGCTATTTTGCTGGAAATGTTTATACATCATTCCTGAAAAATACACAAAACATTGATAGTGTAGCACAGAGTTCAGTTTGTGTAATCGGGAGTGTGTGTGAATAGGTGTCTGTGTTTGTTTGTGAGATATGTCCTTCCCTGAAAGTAAGTTTTGAGAAACAGTTGCTGACAGGTGAATTTTGCTTTAGAATTTCCTAAAATATCCTGATCCATCTGCACCAAGTGAAGAGCAGTGACAAACCCGAGCCCTCATGTCTGTCTGCCAGGGTTTCCTGACAGAATGACACAGGCAGATGTGTTGGGGTGTGTGGAAAATAAATCCAGCTAAGCAGCACTGGATACGGGCATGGGTTGGCACTGCAGCACGTTCTGGGTCTGGCATGTGCCAAAGGCTGGATCTGCCTGATGGCACTGTGGAATTTCCAGATCTCTAACAGGTGTCCCGTTAGAGCTGCTGCACAAACCAATATCCTGGCACCTCTGTCTTTGCAGAGATTGATTTTCATCCCTGGTCAGAAGAGGACAAGTGGGGACATCTATGGTGTGGTGACCTTAATTCAACTCCTGACCCATGGCTGGAAGAATATCAAAAAGGCCGGGGCAAAGTCCCTCATTTGGTAGTAGAAATTTAATCAGGTGACCCCAGAAACCCCTGATGAGAGATTTTTGGCTTGTCCATTTTGTTGTGTCGTAGCACTGGGGAGAAAGGCTGAACGTGCTGCTGCTGGCTCATGCCCTGGTGATGCCTCAGGGTGCTCGTGAGGAGATCACACCAACACTGTGCCACTCTGCATCTGTGCCAGCTCTTGGATGTAAGACTGATATCATTCAAAGAATTGGGAAAGTAAATTGGTCTGGAATTAACCTTTTTGCAATCCATCTATTCCCAGCATGCTGTGCAATTTTCTGCCTTTTTCTGGCCATGCTCTGATTTTCTCCCTTGAATCTCCATTGCCCCCACTTAGATACACAGAGCAACATTGCTTGTTCTATGTGCCCTCAGAATCACATGTGTTCCCATGTCCTACTCAGACACCAAACCTACCTGCCCCTGCAGTGCTGGAAATCTCTTCAAATGAGACATTTTCCTATGGAAATGCCTCTGTAATTTAGCCTGCTTGTGGAAAAAAGAGTGGGAATGCCTAAAGTCAATGACACAGCTCACAACTTGGGTGGCCAAGGGGTAGCAGGTGGGGTGCTGTGGTAAAACAAAGCCCAGCTTAATTACAGGAACCTCTGTCAGAGAGGATTTCTTTTTTCTCACACACACGTACCTACATGTGTGCGTTTATCTCCTGCAAACACAGCGGGTTTGCACAAACACACAATTCACTCCTCTTGCCACAGATCCTTCTGCTGACTGAGTCCTTGGAATCCTGGTGTGAGCAATGCCAAATTGCACTTGGGTGTTGCTTTTGATTTGCTTGCTACTGAGTATTGAAAAAACCCCAAAACTTATATTAGGGCACTTTTCTAGTAGAGAGGTGAAAACCTGAGCTTCAGCTTTGGATCTCCTGCTGACCTGGATGCACCTGCTTGGGCAGGGGAGGCACCTGGGAGAACATTCCCTGTGAAAGCCTCCTCAGCCTAGAAGGAGCAGCATAACTGAGTCAACAGCATCATCCAAATTCCAAAGTGTGGGTGGAAGGAAAGAATCACCCTTTGTTGCTGAACCCAAAATCCCAGAGCTTTCTCTGCTGCGTAATTTGCCAGTGTCAGCAGATTCTGGGTGTTTTACTGCCAGCAGCCGGACTGAACTTCCTTGAAGTTGCAACATCAGGAGGGTTAATTATGTACAAAGTGCTGGCCAGTGCCGAGGTCTGGCATGCAGGGATCCAGCTGTGCTGCAGAGATGATCCAGAGGTGATTGTCATGGCCAGGGTTTGCGTGTTCCTGGGACTGGGGGCTGGTTGTGTTCCTGGGGTCAGTGAAGGCAGGGCAGAGGCAGGCTCTGGAAGAAACTTCCCTTTCCATGAAGGCTTCTGGTTCAAAGGCAGTCATGTTAGTCTGTGGAGGGTTAGCATTCCCAGGAATGGAGCTGCAGCCCTTGTGTGTTTAACCTGGTTCTTTCTCCACGTTTCCTAGCATTGCAAATGCCATTTTCAGCCATTACAGAATTACGCTTTTACAAATATAAGACAGGAATTTTGGGGGGAAAAGTGAAATATGTGAATTTGGGGGCTTATTTTTTTGGTGTCAGTGCCTGGAGGTTTTTTTGGTATCCGTGCATTTGCAGCTGAACAACTTGTTTAATGTTACTAAAGAACTGGTGGGTTGAGTTCAGCTGAGGTGTATGTCCTCCTGAGCTTTGTCCATGAGGCTTGGAGTGAACCTGGTGTTGAGGAGATCCTCCCTCCACACTCCTCCATCTATTTGCTGGGTCCTCCGGAGAGGCAGAGAGTTTTTTCTGCTCTTTCCAAACACCCAGCAGCAGTGCCAAGCCTCCATCCTCCCCCTCCCAGCAGCGCTTCAAATACAGTTTGTGGATTTCCCAATATTTGTAACCTCATCAGTCAGGGCTTATCTCCCTGCTACATAAAAGGACAGAAAGCACACATGGGCCTTATCGGGGAGCCAACAGCGCTGGAGGCGAAGACATGGGAAGTGTTCTGTCAACAATTCAAACAGTGCAATTAAAATGTGGATCGATTCCTTTTGCACTTGCCCTGGTGTCTCATCTTTGGCCGCCAAAGCTGTGCTCGACACCAGGCTTAGCCAAGATCATGGTGCAGGTTCTTAAAGCTGCATTAAATGTTCTTCTTTTCCCCTTTGCCTGGCATCTGGTACCCCCCTCCCAGTCCAGCCACTTCGTCGTGGTTTTGGTTGAAAGGGACCTTTAAACTCATCTCATCCCACCCCCCTGCCATGGGCAGGGACACCTTCCAATATCCCAGGTTGCTCCAAGCCCCATCCAGCCTGGCCTTGGACAATTTCAGGGATCCATGGGCAGCCACAGCTACTCTGGGACATCCATCCCAGCCCCTCTGCACCCTCACAGGGAGGAATTTCTCCCCAGTATCCCATCTAACCCTGCCCTCAGCAGTGGGAGGCCAATGTGCAAACTGTCCTTGATCCTTTAAGTTTAAGGTCCTTTGCCCTAATGGGCAAATGTTGTTCTCCTTTGCCTAATGCCCAGCACTGCAATGTCCCCACTCTGTATTTTAACACAATTTTTGGTTAATTATGACACAATTTAGTGACAACAGCAGCAGACCAGATGCCTTAAATGCTTGGCTGTCCTTTGTCTGCCCTAGGTCAGATGTCAGAGCTGCCAAATGTCAGCATTGCCGAATGGGAGGGGAAGGGACTTAAATACAATTTAAAGCAGCTTTTCCCCCCTTTTTTTTTGGAAAATGGACTCTTTTCTTTTATGTTATATCATTATCAGAGACCTCCAGCCCCCATTTTCCTGCTAGAAATACCTGACAAGGGAAAGCACAGTTGTTTGCACTGCTGGTGGGTGATTTTTTTTTTAAACAGTGGTAGGGTTTGACTTGATTTTTTGGCTCAGATGTGGAGTGCAACAGTCTTGTGTCTTCCTCACTGCAAAGTGAATGGCTGTTTAATCTCCATCCCATGGAAAAAAAAAAAAAAAAGTCAGGACATGCAAGCCCCCTGAGCTGGGCTTTATAATTGCTCTAGCTTGACACTCCAACTTAGTGTCTTCATGGCCACTGATTGATTTCAATTAACATTCCCATGCTTCAGGCACTATAAATAACCCTTGTCTGGCCGGCTGCTTCCCCACTGCCAGCTCAACCTTTCTCCTTTAGCTGCTGCTGCTGCTCATCTTGCTTCTTGGCTTGGCCTCAGGCTCAGTCTATAATTCTTTCCAAACTTCCCTGTATAAAATAATCATGTACATGAAGTAAAACAGGAGTCTCATATACACACTTAATAACTCTTGTGTACTGTATGAGTGGGAATTCCACTTCATAACCCCCAGAGCTTTCAAATGGTTCTCATTTTCGGCAGCATTCCTCCTGCGAGATCTAAAATTTCCCATTTTATCCCAAGCCGTTTCTTTCTCTTTCAACCCTTGGATTTCTCTGGTGGATTTCAGGGGACAGGCAGCTTTGTTGTCCCTTTGTGCTGTGGTTTCAGCAGGGAGCTGATAGCTCTGCTCCTGAGCTCTCAGCCACATGTCAAGGTTCTCTTCCCAGCGCCACATTTTCCAAATTAAAGCTTGGTCTCGCTCACAATCCAGAGCAAAAGGCTCTGAGATTTAGACTAAACTGATAAGATAAGCTTACAGGGACCCAGAGCTAATGTTCTACACGTGTTCCTCTGTCTGCCTACCTGTTATCTCGTTCCCAGTGAAAAAGAGGAGAAAGAATATCGGGTGTATTTAGACCCTTGGTGGATGTGACAGCTAGATAACATCTGTATATAGATATGGATATATGGATGCAGGAGCACCACTGACAGATAAGAGCCAGCAACCTGCACCTTTCTGAGGCCAGGAGGGACAGTTGCATCAAAGAGTGCAGACCTGGAGGGTTTTAATTTGGGGGTCTGTTGTTTAGATGACGTTTCGAAAGCCAAAGCCAAATAGACACCTCTTTGATAAAATGCACGTGTTGCCCTCTTTCCCTGCCAGCTGGAGATGAGGTTGGAGTTTCCCAATCTCAAAGTTAAAAAATAATAATTCATGATTTGTCTCTATTATGTCTGGAGTTTTTTCTTATTTTTATTCCACCCAGCAACACATCCAAGGGAAGATCTCCAAACTCCCTGATCTGTCAGTATTTTGAATTTGGAAGATTTGTGTTGATTTGAGGATTGCTCCACAAATATGGGAGAAGTAAAAAAGATGATAGATGTTGTCCTCAGGACCTCTGGTATCAAAAATTTGTGATCCCTGTAGAAATATAGTGATATAATAGAAATATAGCGATACAATAGTGATAGAATAGAAATATAGTGATATAATGGAAATATAGCGATACAATAGTGATAGAATAGAAATATAGTGATATAATGGAAATATAGCAATACAATAGTGATAGAATAGAAATGTAGTGATATAATAAAGTCAAAGGCAGGCACTTCTCCAGGTTGGCAGAGTCAGAAGTGGAGGAACATGCATGGGTGGAGAAGCCCAGAGAGCAGGGAAGGCTCATGCAGATGAGGGGTCACAGCTGGAGCCCTGTGGCCATTGGATGTGCCACTGTCCCCATCTCAGCACAGGTGACCTGCCATGCTGGGCAGCCCTCTGAGCCGTGCTGGCCACCCCCTGAGCTGTGCAGTGGCTGCCAGGACCTGGCTCTTCCCCCCAGTGCCAAGGTTCTGGCTGCGTGCAGAGCCCATGTGCTCCGTGCGTGTCGTGCAGTGGCTGCTCACCCTGCTAATTAAAACAGTGTTTTCAATGGTACATTCTTGAGCTTGTTGTTTTGGTTTTTTTTTTTCTCCTCCCCTTTATCCACATTTGGAGCCTGGCCTCAGTCCCTCTGTTGTGCCCTCAGCTCTGTTTGTTGAGCTCTGTATCAATGCTGTATCCCTATGATGGGAAGCTTTGGCTAAAGGAAAGGATCATGAAATTGTAAGAGTGTTGAGTGGCTGGACCCAAGAAGTGGAACCTCTAGTCCAGATATGTTCTCACCAGTGCCCAGCAGAGATGGACAATGATCTTCCTTATTCTGCTGTCCACGTTTTTGGAACAAACAATTTGCCCTGTGTGTGCTGAGAGGATGCTGCAGCTCGGCTCCACCTTGGTGCCCACTGCAGAGCTGGTCCCAGGTGCTGAGCTTTGCCTGCTGCATTTTCATCTGACTCTCTGGATCAGAGCTCAGTGCTGAATTTCCCCCTTGCTGCTGGGACTACCTGCCTGCTTTATTTCTTTCAGGTTTGCGATGCCTGTGTCAGTGCAGCTCATTTGTAAAGAGCAAGGTGCTGCTTCATGTTCTTAGTTGGCGTTCATTTTTCTACCCATTCTTTGAGAAAGAGTTTGTGGCAGTACCTTCAGCGTCTGGTTTGTACCTGGTGTTGGGCTGTGGGCCTGGTATTTCTGGGTCTGAGAGATTTTAGCCTTTTCCCAAGGGAAAATTTCTCAAGAAAGCTTCTTCTCAAAACAGTCTTGGCAAACAACTACCCTTTCTCAAAACCATCTTTCTCCAGGTGGTGTTTTGCTGTTTGATTGGGAATTGAACCTCGGTCATGGCAGTGAGAACACTGGGTCTTAACCACCACACTACTCAAGAATTAGGAATCTGCAAAAAATAATTCAGTATATTGGCAATTTAAAAAAAAGCTTTGAGCAATGATTAATTTGGAATGAACATAAAAAACACCAAAGAGAAACTAAATTTTCTTGTGTGCCTGGTATAGTGGTGATATTGATAACTTTTAATGCTGTTTAATGCTATTCAAGGGAAAGAAAAATACAAAGAAGGAATCTTTTCAAATAGAAATTTTATTTCTGGAGACATTGAAATTTGCCAATTTGATGGGTTGGGATTTAGCAGAAAATAGGAATAACAACCCCCTAGGTCAGCAATATCAACATGGATTTGTGATACGTTGTCATCCTGAAAGATTTTTCTTTTTCCATAAAAAGCAGTGTGAGAAAAAAAATCCACATAGGTCTAATCACACGATCTCCCAAAGCTATTAGTGGATATGCTTATAGATAAACAAGAAACAAAACATCCTGAGAGCAGTGGGAGAAATAAATAGATTTTCTGGAAGGCAGAGTGAGTGTGAGAGCGAGGGGAGTAATGGGGGCAGATGTGTGTGAGTTTGCAAACTGTTTTTTGTGTTACAGGATGTCGTTTATTTAGTTTGAAAAAACATGTTTTTGCGGTGTTATTCTGTGCCTTTCAGAGTTCTCATGCACTGGAAGCCAGCTCTGACTTCTGTGTCAATGGGCACTTGGGGACTCCAAGCCCTGAGTTATTTGACTGTCAAATGCTGTTACTAAGTCACTGGAAATCACTTTTTTTTTTTCTTCACAAAATTAATTTTTTTTCCTCCAAGATGCCCAGAGCAATCATTTATATTGTAAAGCTGCAAGTGGCAGGAGGACATCTAAAAATAGCACCTTCTAAAAGCTCTGATGCAGACACTGGAGGAGAGAATTTTTTTTTCCCTTATTCATATTCTGCGTTGTTATTTAATCTAAAATACCCCAAAAAGGTCAAATGTGGGAAGTCACATGGTGTACAGCTGCACAGATCATGATCTTGTCATTTGTGTCAAGTTAATCGATGTCAAAGAGAAATTGGGCCAGATCTTGCCAAGTTCTGTAAATTGCTGTGCTGGGCCAAAGTCTTACCAGGCAAACTGCTGTTACATCCCAGACTGGTCTGGGTTGGAAGGGACTTCCAGTTCCACCCCTGCCATGGGCAGGGACACCTTCCACTGTCCCAGGCTGCTCCAAGCCCTGTCCAGCCTGGCCTTGGGCACTGCCAGGGATCCAGGGGCAGCCACAGCTGCTCTGAGCACCTGTGCCAGGGCCTGCCCACCCTCCCAGGGAACAATTCCTGCCCAAGATCCCATCGAGTTTCCCCTCTTTCAGTTTAACACCATTTGCTCTTGACTTGTCACTGCAGGCCCTTGTCCCAAGCCCCTCTCCAGCTCTCTTGGAGCCCATTTGGGTCATGGGAGGGGCTCTAAATTAGAGCTCCTAAATTGGAATGTTGGTGTTTTGTCTGTGAAAATGCACAAGTTGCTCGTGTGCCAGCTTGGGCTGAGTTGTCTGGGCCCACAGAAACATCTGTGCTGTGGGAATCTCTGCATCCAGCAGATCACTCTGGGCTCCTCTGTTCTCCAGGTGAGCTGGATGTGCTCAGGGTCCATGGACTGCAGCCTCCTCTAGGTGTCTGTCCCAGATCCCCTGGGCTGATCTGCCCTGGCCTTCTCTGACTGCAAAAAGAAAACTGCCAGTCCGTGCTGTTGGCATCTTCCAGGGCAGGAGCACCCCGTGGGGGCTGTCCACAGCCGGCTGGGATGGGTTTGTTTCTAAATGTTCAGAGTCCTTGATTTCTGCCAGGCTTTGGAGGTGGGTGGATTGAGCTTTGGCCTTAAACTGAAACTTGGCCCTAGACCTCTGGTTTTGGCTGGCTTGAGGGCTTGTCCCCAGTTCACTGGGATCTCTTCCCAAGCTTTTGGGAAATGTGGCCCAAGCAGATTATGAGGAGCTGTGGAGATGGGTCTAATTCCTGACCCACCTACCTTGGCTTTCCTTACATGAATGACTTCTGTTACAAAACTTACACAAATCTAATTAAATAGTTGAGCCTCTTCTACCACCTGGAAATCTCATTCATAAGGGAAAGAATTTGACCTTTTGTCTCTCATCCTGGACTTCAGCATCCCATGTCCTCTTTGGCCAAGCTTTGTTATGGCCATATAAAGCAGTACCAAATGGCTGGCCAGACATCACTCCCTTCATGCCACACTTTGTTTATAAGCCTAGATTATGCTTTTGTCCAGGACAGTTTGCTTTACCCTAAAATCCTGCTAGTCTAGAGGAGAGGAAAATGAGATTAAGTGTTCCTGATAGCAGGGGAGCCAAGAGCCAGTGCAAGGAGCAGCTTCTGCTGGCAGCAGGCACCGCTGCCAATCTGGCAGCTGGACACAAGCATCCCAAGCCGGCCTGGCCTGGTGTGATCTCATCCCTCTCCAACTGCTCCAGCACGTGTTCAGGAGCCTGGGCTGGCACTGAGAGCCAGGAACCCCTGCAGAAGCAGAGGTCATGGAGGAAATGTTTAACAAATGTTCAGCTGTAGCAACGAGGCTGCTGGAAAAACCACTTGGTGGTGGTTTAGGGCTGTCACTCACCTGCTTTGAGCTGCGTGGGACTTTTGGGGAGTTAAATGCTGCCTGTGGAGCAGGGGAGCTGGGAATATCCACTGAATGGGGTCAAGTGCTTTCCCTACAAGGTGCAATGTGCAGAGTGCTGTGGCCTTGCCTGCAGCCGTGAACGAGCCACTGCTGTAGGCAGAGCAGATTCACAGGATATCCTGAGCTGGAAGGGACCCACAAAGATCAAGTCCAACCCTGGCAGGACACCCCAACAATCCCACCCTGTGCCTGAGAGCTGTCCCGATTCTTCCTGAGCTCTGGCAGCCTCGGGGCTGTGATCACTTCCCAGATTGAGCTGCTGAGGCTGCACTTGATGATCTCCAGTCGAGGAGTCCCAGTGGTGGTGGAGGGGGATTTGCCTGGGCAGTGTGGTGGAACTGGAGACCCGGCTGCCAGGATCAGGTTGGGACCCTGGGGTCAGTTTGAGAGCAGTGCAGGGAACTTTATGAAATGCTGAGCATTTTAAAGAAATCCTCTTCTTGGAGTCTCTTGATGCCAACATGAGTCACATCCCTTCTTCCAGGCAAGGGATCTGCAACAAGAGGAAGGAAAGGGGGGAACTTTGCAGTAGAGAGAATAAGGACATGGAGTGTTGGAGTGTGAAGAGGAGACAACCCCACCACTGCCACCCTTGGGGTGGTATCCACTCTCCAGCCCCAAAGGGAGGAAGGAACAATTCAGCCAGACTCCACTTTAGAGTCCACAAGCTCTCTGGGCTTGGCACAGGGTGAACCACTTGGTTTCTAATGTCAGGGACTTTCCTTTGACTGAACCTTGGAGAAATGGTTACTGGACCATTCTGACCTTTTGCCTGCTTTATCAAAGACCAGAGAAAAGATCTTGTCGTTTGTTTTATGTGGGGCCAGAGACTGACTGACTGGCTGTGCATGGTTGTGGCTTTGATAAAAGCCGAAGTCCCAGCTGAAACAATAAATTAATTTTGACAGCTCAGGTACATATTGCTCTTCTCATTCAATAGCCAGTTCAGTCACTTTTCCATTTCCATTAGTGGCAAAGGGAGGCTTTGAGTTTGGGAAGTCCTCTTGCTGTGACTGAGCACAAGGCACTGGGGCATGGCACCTCCATCCTGCAGCAGGACAGGGCCAGGCTGTGGAGCAGATCTAGGAACACTTGGCATGGTTGGTCACATGGATCCAAGCTGCAGAATACAGTAAAATTGCATTGATATTTTTTAATTTCTAATTTAATGAATTCTAATATGTTGTTCTCTCTGGGGGCAGGGGGAGAAATGTTTCTTGTGAGCTTTGGATGCCTTGGTTGTTCCTCTCATGCATTCTGTTCTCCTACTGTCAAGACCTGGTGCAAAAAACTCTGTTTCCATTCTTCCATTCTGGTTAATCTTCAAATGGTATTTTTAACAGTGCACAAAGTTTTCCTGTTTCCCATTGTATTTCCCTGAAGTTTTATTAGCACTGCAAGCTTGTAAAACACTCAGCAGGGAGAGTCACTGCTGTGACTCAGTCCCTGCTCCTTGCACAGTTCATTCTCTTCATTCCCAGCTTCTCCCCAGGTATTCACTGGTACCTGTGAGCTGTCTCATCCGTTGATGATAATTTAAAGTCTTTTTGCTGATCGTCATACTTATCTGGCAGGTTTTTCCCTTTCTTCAGGAGTTTCCCCAGCTGTGTCGCCCATCCCTCCTCCAAATCCAAAGGCTGCAAACAAGGAACATCTCTTCATTTACTGGCTGATGTGTCCCTAATTTCCCAGGCTGGCCAGGGAACATGACCAATCACATCAAGTGTTTTGTTACCGCAGGCCGTGTGTTTTTCCCTTTTTATGGGATAACGCTAGTAAATAATCCCAAAGTTTCACTTTAATTCTCTCCTAGATGGGATGATTTCTTGGCTGGTCATCTGAGATGAGTTACTGGGAATGTTTTACACTGGGATGTGCTGCGGATGTGGCTGGCAGTGGCTTGATATGTCTCTCAGCAAAGGAGAGACAGACAGCACCATCATTTCTGCCTGTGGTGGTGGGTTTGTTTTTGTGCTTGTTGTGCCTTTGGCTGCTTGTTTGTTGTGGCCGCTGTGTTTTGATGTTCTTATTCTGGGTTATCATGTAGCTGTGGAGACCCCCACTGCGTTCTGCCTGCCATTGTTGTGGCTTCCTGCTAACCACTGTTTGTTGTGGGGGATAATATGTGGTGATGTTTTTCGGCTTGTTCCTTTGCTCTGGCTGCTTGATGTCTGCATTGTAGCCATGGATTTCCGTGGTAAAATGAAGAACAAACAAGCTTTCCCTTTCTAGTCATTTGTGAAAATCAAACACGATCTGGTTCAGCACGACCACGAAAACTTGGAGATCAAACTGAGTAAATTGAAAGTGTCCCACAACATAGAAATTCCCTCCTTCTGCCTTTCCCTGTTGTCTCTCCACAACCAGATTCCTGCTGCCAATTCCAAACAGAAGGGAGGTTTGCCCACAGCTAAGAGAACTGCTTTTGATCCCACTGAGTGGGGTGGGACAGTGCCGATGGACTAGTACCTGAGCAGAACCTTATGTTTGGTAGTAGAAGTTTAGTAGGCTCTAAAACAGGAATTTGTGTCTTTTGTCAGCCTTATGACTCCATAAATCCATTATTTTTATCGTAAAAGAATAAGGTCTGTGTGCTTGGAAATGGAGAGGAGGGGTGGGGGCAGTGGTATATGTTTATATAAAATGTTTTCATGCAAAGAAAAAATGCAGTGTTTTAAAGGCTCTGTTTTGGTAATTTGCTTATGAGCTCCATTCCGCTCCTCTCGCTTCCTCCACAGCTCCAGTGCCAAACCTCTCCCTTTACCTGTACAGATTAAAGCAGAGGGGATCAGGGTTTTATGAACCCAGCATTTTTCCCTAAAGATAAACCCACTGGATAATCAGGGTGGGAAAACATAGCTGCGAGGTACTTAAAATGAGACATTTGAAAGCTCCTTGTGAAACCTTTTCCCCGAGTCTTTTCTTCTTGTAAGAGTCAGAAAGCCTCCCTTTCCCTGCGCCAGCCATGATCAACAACACTGAAACTCAGACAGTTGTAATCAGCCCTAATAGGAGCAGAAAAGCCAAGTGCCACGTGTCATTATGCCTCAGCCCCTGTAGTGCCGGTATCCGGAACCTCACTTGTGCTGGGATAACAGTAAACAGATGTCAGGGCAGGAGTTGCAGTACTGAGTTACCCTTTCAAAATCCAGCTTGCCCCGTGGATTTTTGCAGTTCTTGTTAAGGCCCCTTCTGACTGAATGCTTTTTATTTCTCTTTCCTTCTCCTTTCCTGCAGGGTTATTTCATTTTTTTGCAGGATCCGCTTCCTTGGCTGATTCATCGAGTGGCTCCATAAATAGTTGGATTGGCATAATTGAGGGGTGAACTGGATTTGGGAGTGAGTGGCTGGTGATTGAGGGAGGAGGGGGAGTGTGATGGGATAAGGTGGGCTTACCACTGAGAGAAATGTTTATGGAACCATGACTTTTCCACAAGGAGCCACAAGTCTATTGGAGAAGCGGAGGAATGCCCCGACCACTGGAGGAGTGAAACTGCTCCCTGGGCCAGATGCTGATATCATTGCTCTGAGAGTTTTGGCTCTGGCCCCAGCCTCATGCAGACATGTGTACACATCCCTCATCACACTGAGCTCTTCAGTGGGATTGGACATGGGATTCTGTAGGCTGACACTGCTCTAAATATCTTTGACATCAAGGCAAAGAACTCCTTCGGCTGCTGTGGAGCTGAGTTGGCTCTAAAACTCATGTTAAATACCTGCCTAAAGTGTTATGGAATTAGGATGTTGCACCAAACCCAAATCTGGTGATTTTGAGGAGAAACAACCATTTTGTCTGTGGTGGGGTCACACAGATGTTTGCTCTGTTGGGTGCTCCAACAGAAGAAGGAGAGGGAGGGGGGGAGAGAGGAGGAATCAGGGGTGGCAGCACAGATTTTAGATTGTTTCAACTGGCTGTGAGGGAGCAGCTCAAGAATTGGGTTTCCCATAGCATCCAGCCCTGGGTGTTCTTAGGCAGCTGCCCTGGACTTGCTCCTGCATTCCCACTGCTTCCTTCATGCTGTTCTTGCTGCTACAGAGTGAGCCAAGTAAACTGTAGACTCACAGAATGGTTTGAGTTGGCTGGATGGACCTCCAAAGGTCTTCTTGTTCCAAGTCCCCTGCCATGAGCAGGACACCTTCCACTAAATCAGGTTATTCAGAGCCCCATCCAACTTTGAATGCTTCCAGGGATGGGGCATCTGCCACCTCTCTGGGCAACCTGAGTCAGCTGATGCTGGGGAAAATGAGCCTAGCAGCAAAGAAGAAAAATTTTTATTGCAGTTTTGATTCCACTCTAGACCTTCATCACTGCCAAATCTTAACCTGAAGGGAGCAAGGGATTGTAGTCAGAGCAGGAGGAAGGTGAGCAGGGGGGAGGTGAGCTCCACCCCAGCAGGGTGAGGTTACATGAGTGCTGTGGGTGAAGGAGGATGAATGTCACCCTTTGAGTGACTTGTCCAGCAGCCAGCCTGCCAACACTTGGCTTTTGGCAGCTTCAAGTCAATGTGGTCATCAGCTCTGCCCACTTCTTTGCAGGCAGCCCCAAAGGCTGTAATTTGGAGGTGTAGCAGCTTTAGCCACGAAAGGGCTGTTTCTAGGAACATCGTGACCACAGAGTGGCTTTCAACAGAGGAGTGTGAGCAAAGAAGAAAGCATTTTGTTGGGTTCAGGGGTGTTGTTCAGGGCCTTCTCTGGTGAGGGTGGGCAAGGGTTCCTGTACTAGAGCTCTCTCTCCTTTCTCCTTGCCTGTGAGTCCGCAGGGAGAAGCCGGAGAGCCGGGGATGTGCGTGTGGATGTGGGCAATGACGCATTCCTGGGGCATGTGCAGAATTCCTGCAAATGACCACAGCACTTTGCTGAACAACTATCAGAAGGTTTCTTACCCTTCCTCGAGGGAGGATGTTGTGCTTCCAAAAAAACTTCCCAATGGATGTAAAGATCCGGTTCTGTTGTGACCGTTGCTTTTCCTGTGGCTGTTTTGCTCCTCATTATCTCCCTAGGAAGAGGTTGTTCTCTTGAGCAGCAATATCCCAACCCCAGTTTGGCTCCTGCAGTGTCCATATTTCGTGGGACTGTTTCTTATTTAGCAGCTGCCTTTGCAGGGGTGTGAGGATGCTCCATGCCGTGCCAGCAGTGTCAGACAGGCTTTGCCCCCTGGTCTGGAGCTGCAGAAAATGTGCAAGAGATTTCCCTGCTGCTAACAGGCATTGTGTTTGCCTTCCCCTTTGAGGGAGGGGGAGATGTGGGGAAAGAAGTTAAGGAACCAAAAAAGGCCTTCCAATGGGACGTTGGGGCAGGAATGTTCCTGCCTGTGTTCCCACATTGTTCCCAGCCTTCTGCTGGAGTCCAGCTGTATGACACAGGCTTCCAAAATGTGAGGGACATCCCCTGAGGAGTGACACACGCGACGGCAACTCACTGCCTGTGCCCACAGGGCCACAGCCATCGGGTGGGTGCTGGAGAAAAGGGGGGTGGCCTTAACCAGCAGCATGAGTTGGACCCTGGGCTGCTGCAGGGTCAGACCCAGACCCATCTGTGGCCCTGAGGGTTTGTAGAAAGGCTTTCACTTCTTGGCAGCCCTCTGAGAATTGTTGGCTGATCTGTACAGAGCTAAAAGAGTCATTGTGGGCAGGCAGGTAGCCTGGTGTCCCTGGGATTCTGGAGTTCCAGGGAGGGAATGCTTGAGGAAATGCTGGGGTAGGAATAAGTAAAGTTGGCAACAAATGTGCGTTTCATTTTATGAACATTTCATGATGAAACTTAAAACTTCCACAAAATTTGGGGGACTGGATAGCTCAGGGGATTAGTAATGGGATACAGAGCCTTTCATCTCACCAGTGCCTTTTCAACTGCAGCTCAAGTCAATAGCAGTGACTGAAAGTTGTTACCTTCTGATGGCTTATGTGCAATGAGCTGATGGTCTCAGTGCATTTCCTGGCAGTCAGGTATCTGTGGCTGACGCACACAAACACCCCAGAGAGCCTGGCTGCTCGCCAGTCCTGTTGGCAGCCTCTGCCCATGGCTGGATGAGTCTAAGAGTGAAATATCCCATTTGCTTTTAGCTGGGAGCTCTGTCAGGTACTGTCCTGGCATGTGCAGCATGTGAGAAATGCCAGGTGGGGAAACAGTGGGTTTATGTAGGCATCTTCCATCGGTACTGTGGTCCACCAGGAACACTGCTTTGTTGCAGGGACCTACTCCTCAAATTCTCACCCCTCAGCAAAGCTGTAATGTACAGGAAATTTATATTTTGCCAACAGAGGGAAGACATTATGGCGCAGGGCTTTGTGTTTAAAATAATGTCACTGCTTTTCTGCCCCTCCCCAAAGTGGTTCTAAGTGGAACACAGAGCACATTTTAACAAGCATTTGTTTATTAATGCATCTGGGATGTGACTCTAGCACAGGGCTGCACCATCGTCTCCATTTCCAACTGGGAAACTGAGGTAGGAAGAAAGCAAACAAAGGAGCAGCTCTTCCAAGATAAAAAATTCAGGAGCTTGTGGGTGCTGACCCTGTGCCAGGTCCAATAATGGATTTAGACCATTGGTGCACTCTCTGCTTCTCCCTCAAGATATCTGCCCTCGCTCCTTCTATTGTGGATCTGATAGCAGCCCCTCAGAGGAAGCCTTGGGAAAGGCTGTTCCTTCAGGGATGTGTTCTTTCCCATTTTATGCTCTAGGGACCTCATGGCTAGGACGTGGTTTGGCACAAGGAGTCTCCTAACAAGCTGTTTGGGTGTATATTTTGTTGCTTCTGTTCCAAGTCATGGTGATGGGATGAAGAACTGGTGAAGATGTGATTAATCCTCTGGTTAATAACCAGTTACCAGCCCTGGCGCTGGTTGTGGAGAGACTCCCTTGACACCAGCAGCAATCCATGGAGGAATCAGCCCCCTCTGGAGTGTGAGCATCCCTCATACTTTGGGGAGTTCCATCCTGTGTCTAACAGAAGGCTCCCCTGGCTTTGGGAACAGTCTGGAGTGAACTGTTCCCTGCAGGAATCTCTGCACCCAAGTGGCAGTGGTTGGGATGAGTGTCCTGTGCCCCTCTGGCCTTTCCATGCTCACACCGAGCCAGGCACAAGCAGGCCATGGGTAAACAAATGATGTCAGCTCCCAGTGGTGTTATTTTTAAGCACTTTGTATATATTATTTGTCCTGATGCATCTCTGGGCTGTTCTTTCTCCCCCTCCTGCTGCCTCTCAATCACCCTCAGAGCTTTTTTTTTTCTTTCTTTTGGTTGAAACCAACATCTGTAGATTTGCTCTTGACAAAAATAAAGCCATCCATCTCCTTTGCCCAGCCACTCTGTCATGTAAGCTCAGGAAAACGGGCTGGTCAAGGTTTACAGTAGCTGTGGCTGCCTGCAGTGGGAAAGGCACTTATCTGTGAGGAGGGTTCCTGGCAGTTCTCAGGAATGCATCCTTTCCTCAGACCGAGGGGGTGGCTTTTGTTTATCCTCTGGCACACAATGAAATGATGGGAAAACATGCTTGGATGCACTGCAGTAGTAAGGTGGGGCAGGGCAGTGGTTAAAAATGGAACAGAGCCTTTGATCCCTGGCCAGAGCAGATGACTCCCAGAGTTTGGGCTTTAGGGTGGACGTCATGTTCTTTCTCTCCATCTCTGTGTACAGATGGAAGAGTTCCCCTCCTACCTTGTGAGGGGAATTAATTCTCCCAGGCAGGCTTGGGGGGAGAGAGGCATTACAAGTGAGGCTGGAGGGAAAGAAGTGGTTTGGGATAAGCCATGCCTGGCTCACGTGGGTGCTGGAGGAGGGGGTACAAATCCGAGCCTTCCAAACAGCCTGTGGCTCCATGCAGCACCTCCCAAGATCCCAAACCCCACAGCAAAGAGCAGCTGAACCTCTGGGCTGTGCCTTGGAGGGGGCTGCAGGAGCTGACAGGGCCAAGCAGTGAGTCATGAGGTGGCTGCCGTTTGGGACGATGTTTTTCCTGTTAATCTCCCCCACCATCTCCCCTAGAAATCACAATGGAAACTCCGTAATCCAGGAGATAGCCTGGGGCATTCCACAACTCCAGAGGGTCCTCGTAGGAGGCTCCGAGTCCTCCCCAGATTTCCCAGCAGCCAGACCAGGTAGTAAATAACCACACAAGTCCAAAAGATCGAAGGGGCGTGATAGAAGGATTACGTGCCTGCGCTTAGTCCTGCTCTATCCCAGGTCTGGAGCGGGACGCTCAAAGCCTCGGGAGCGCTGACTCCTTGGAGCCAAAGTATATCATCTGCTAAGTCTCTGGCACGCCAGACTCGCTTTAGAGCGAGCAAATTGAAGGTCATCTCTCAGAAGCTGGTTAATGCCAGATGCCAAAGTAGACAGAGAGGGAAGCAGAGGGATGATGGATACTCAGATGTACACATCAATGTATAGCTCAAGGCATGTTTGTTTCTGCCCTGGTTCGGTCTCTGTAGCTGAGGTATATTGTTTTTATTATTTATAGTGTTGGGGGGAGGAATCCCGTGTGTTTGAATTTATTTGCTATGCTGTGTGGCTGATTTGGAACACGTCCTGTTGCGGGGTTTTTGTTATTCTTTTGCTAAGGAGCTAGGCGATCATTTGGCACTGACTACAGAAAAAATAAAAGCAAAAAAATAAAAAAACCCCTCCAGATTCCATTTAACCGTTTACCTTTTCAGCACTTGGCCACTGTGCACATGTTGGGAATGGCCAAGGGAACCTGTCTGGCCTTGATTCAAGAGGTCTTGGGTGGAATTTTAGCACATGCCTGAGGGTGAAAGCGCCGTGCCAGCCGTGGACACGGCGAGGATGGCTCCAGAGATGGAGCACAGCAGCTGCTCTGCAGCAGCACAGGAGCCTGAGCCAGGAGGGAAAGAGGATCCATTACATTGCAAGTCAGCTTTCAACTCGCTTCAGGGTTTGAACGTGAATCATTCATTCCACTGGGGAGATGACTGAGGACTCTGGGCAAAAAAAAAAAACAACAGACCATTTGGAGACCTGCAGAGGAACATCCAAGGGATGTGAGTGGGAATTTGGACCTGGGGACTTGGGCAGCTCAGAGACATCCTTCAGGTGCTTAACCAGGAATCTTGCTGTTCCCGCCTTCAGATTCTTAACCAGGAGTCTTACTGTTCCCTTTTTCTTGAGCAACTTGGGGTTCTGGACTGGTTTTCTCCTTGCCTTAGTGTGGTTTTGGTATCTCTGGCTGGCAGAAGAGACCTGTAACAATACTCTGAGGCTTTGCTTCTGGACTGAGCCACAGCTGCCCTGCATGGAGCCAGCTGCATGTCTGCAGCGGACTGGGAAGCCCCAGGAGGAGGGAGGGCAGTGTGAATTCCCTATTTGGCGTACCACATGCAGACAGAGCTGCTTTTGTAGGCCTCTGCACAGGGCTTGGGGAGGTCCCAGTGCAGATGGTGACATGGGAGGTGTCCCTTTGGTCACAAGGCTTAGCCCGAGTCAAGAGATGGGAGCACAACACATGCAAGTGTAGGGCTAGGGAAGGAAACTTGCCTCTTCTGCACAAGACTTTCAAAAAATCAGGACCCTGGAGGCACTGAACACTGGGTGTCATGGTTCTGGACAGAAGATAAAGGTCATCTTTAAAAGCCCCTCAGCAATTCAGTTCTCCAGTGAATTTCTCCTCCGTGGTGCCCCGTGGCAGGGGTTTCCCCAGTCACATCTTTCTGCAACTGGAACCAGCAGCTCCGGCTGTGCAGCCAAAAGCCAAATGGAACACATGTCCTCAGAGCACAGGGGACAGTTCTGGCCTCTTACATGTGCAAAAGCAGTTTAAATGGAACGCTGAGGCCAGGAAACCCAACCTGCATAGCCTGGAAGCTTTGCATTGTAAGGTGTCTGAGGCAGCATTAATTCAGCTGCTTTGCTCTCCCTTGGCATGAACTCCACTTGTTTTCCTTGTGATGTGCAAACCTTGACACTTGGCTACTCCTGACTTTTCATCTGTACTGAACTTGAGACCCAAACACAGACACTTTGGCTGAGTGGACACTTCAGGAGAAATCTGAGCTAGTGGGATTGCCCACCTTAGTGTCATTTCAAACTCTTCACTTGGACTTGGGGAATTTTTTCTCACTGCTGTGCATTCGGGGAAGAGATACTGCTGCTGGTCCCTTCTTTGTGTCTTCTCTTGTCTCGTTTCCAAAATATTGGAGGCAGAGAAATTGCACAGATGCTTGGTTTTACAAATGTGCAGCATTGCCCTTCCTCATGAGTTTTGAGGTGTATGACTGTCAGTATCAACATGTGTATTTAAATTGTTTTCTCCATCTATTGGAATTACAGAAATTCCTACTGGTTTCCATGCAGGCTGGCACAAGGAGACAAAAGGGGGCCCTGACTCACTCCAGACTCCTTGGATAGGAACCAGCCTTGCACCCTGTATTGTTTTGTATTGACCCTCCAAGGTGTATTAATGTTTCTGTGGCCAAATTCAGCACAATATTGTGGGTTTGTTGAGCATATTCCCAGTAAAAACTGGTCCAACCTTTCTTCTCTCTCGGCTCTGTGTAACAGGTTATACTGAAAAAGAAAACCAGATTTTGGCTAAAACAAAAATGTTTTCCAAAAGTGTCAGCTTCAACTAAATTTCCCAGCAGCTGACATTGGCATGACTTCCTTTGGCTTTCAATGTTTTGTTTGCATAACATCAAAAGGCTCTTGTTTCAATGGACTGGGGTCTTGTCATTTCAGCAGCAGCATTTCACTTCATCCTGGTTCCTCTGTTGCTCTGAGTTCTTTGGTGTCACAGTGAGCAAGGGGTTGGTGACCCCACCTTTAGAGGGAATGGATGATGTCTCTTCCAAAAGGAATTCAGAGACTATGGAGTAGGGCTTCCCACAACTGAGACTTAGAGAGAGAGCTTGGGGCAGGAATTTTATGGTCTTTGGTGGTCAGCACCAAACTGTGGCTGAGTTGTTCTCGTCATGGCAGGGCTTTGGTTTGACCAGAATGACAAAGACGTGCTTTTCTTCCCGGTGAAAATCTCTGGGACTTTCTGCTTTGTGGAAAACTTTGAAATCTTGGCTGTGTTTTCTTCAAATGGGAATCTGAAGTGAGTTTAGTCACACTGGAGATTATGACAAGGGTGTGAAAACCCCAACCTGCTCCTCAGGAAAGTCACCTTGGATTGCAGCCAGTGGTGGTTTTTTGCAGTTTGAACCCACAGAAGTGTTTGAAACAAAGATGTTCTCAAGGCTCTGAGGAGCACGGCTCCCCCAGCTGTGGGGCTGCTGAGTGTCTCCTGTTTTTTCATCCCAACACTTCATTTCAAGGAGTTTATTTAAATAGTATTTGTTTAAATGCATGAAGTTTCCCTGGAAGGGTAAAGAAGGATCCTTCCCCTGTGTCCCTGATGGGGAAGAAAGGCAGACTGAGCTGTGAAGAAAAGGTGAAGATTCCTTACACTGACATGAGATTAATTTTAATTGCTCACTCTTTGGCTTCCAGGTCCATTGGTGTTTCCAAACCAAACCCCAGAGGATGATTTCCCATTTCCAAGGCTGACTTGCTTGTCTGTGTTCCTGAATTCACTGCATTTGTTTGCTTCTCAGCCAACACCGTTTCTCAGCAGGTGTCTGTAGTAAAACCACAGACCTATGAATGAGAGCACAGACAGTTCTTTGGAGACACTTTATCTCCCTTGTCAGTGCCAGTGGAGAAGGTAAATGGAATTCTGCTTTTTTTTCCTGGCTTAAGTTACAATCTTTTCTCAGGGCTGTGGGCCATTAAGCAGGGCATGCTCCTTCCCTTGTGCCTGTGCTCAAGGCTTGGGTTTACCCAATCCAAAGATATATAGTTGCATTTTGAATGAAAATTACATCTGAAAACAGTTTTATCAGTTTCCTGGAAGATGACAGGGAGAAAATATGTGAAAAATGTCTTTTCACCTCTGTTGGGATTTTTTCTTTGTCCTTTGTCACCCATTGCCTCGAGCTTCCTTATCATTTGACCATGAGAAAATGTTTTCACCCAGTAAGAGAGAGGCCAAACCCTCCTGGGTTCATTAAGGGGTGAGTGGTGTGACCAGAGATCCCTGATCTGGATATGAGGGAGCATCAGCTCCAGGACCTGCACTTTGGGCTGGCTTTTATTTGCTTGGTGATGATGGCTTGGGGCAGGGAGACAGGGACACATTTCTCCTGCCTAACCCAGCTCTGCTTGCAGGTTTGAGGGGAGCAGCTGGTGCCATTCCCAGCTCTCTATTTCCCCACCACTAGGACAGGAGAGAGCAGCAGGACTCTCCTCACCTGCACTGGGGCTCTCAGTGTGATGGATTGAGGGAGTATTTGACAGCCCCTGACTCTCTCACACAGAAACAGGGTAAGAAACCTTCTCACTTGCAGTGGCGTCCCCTCTAGGCAATATCTTTTTTCCCATTTTTCCCAGTGGATGCAGCTTTACTATCTGTGTAACAACATATTAGTTAGGTCACTTCACAGCTATGAGGCTGTTGTGCAGATTCCCTCTCTTCTAGGAATTCTGCCGATGAATCATCAACACTTAGGGCTGGAGTTTGATGTCTTTATTCACACTTAATGCTCATACTTGGCCGCAGAAGTAATCCTGTGGAATCCAATGGGACTAACTGTGGAGTTAGATACCATTAAATCTTCAGCCTTTTAACAGGAGTAATGGGTTACAGCCAGATTTGTGAATAAAACTGAAATGCAGTCCTGGCTTTCTGAGGGGTTAGGAGGGAGCACAGGGCTAAAATGTTCCTGATGAAACCTAGACCCATGTGAAAATTCCCTGCTAGCTGGCTTTGTTGTAAAGCCTTGGATGTGATCCTCTGGGGAAGGGCAGTCAGACCCACCTGGCCTCGCTTCTCACAGGGACCACTGGAGCTGGGAACAAATTACATCCCAGGATGGGGGTTTTTGTTAGTTTGTTTCATTTGTTCACTATTGTTGTAATTAAGATATTTCAGAACATAATTAATTGTCTTTCTGAACTAATAGCTTTTTAATGCTGGAAATGACAGGATGTTCTGTCTCATACTGAGTGCCATGGGCTGTGGAAGATGCAGTTATGGGATGTGCAATTCTGCTCTCCGGGAAGGAGTTTGGGATCTGATGAGGATGCTGTTTATTTGTAGGAAAGCATTGCTCTGGTCTCCACTCAAATTCTAGATGGATTTACTGGAGCTGTCTGAACCTAAAGTTATGTGCAGACTTTAACTTGCCTTTCTTGGAGGGTGAGGGAAATGAGTACCATTAACCTAATTCTCCCATGCGGAAAGAAAAAAGAAATATTTGTTTGAAAAATCAGCAGTGCTGTCATTAGTCTCAACACTACCTCGGTAATGTGGTGCTTGATGAATTTTAGATGTAACACCAATTGATTTGGATGGGATATTGGGCAGGAATTGTTCCCTGGGAGGGTGGGCAGGCCCTGGCACAGGTGCTCAGAGCAGCTGTGGCTGCCCCTGGATCCCTGGCAGTGTCCAAGGCCAGGTTGGACAGGGCTTGGAGCAGCCTGGGACAGTGGAAGGTGTCCCTGCCCACAGCAGGAGTGGGACTGGGTGGGCTTCAAGGTCCATCCTAATCCAAACCATTTCATGATTCTATAAACTTGAAAAAAAGGAAAAGGGATCCAGATCTGGTGAATCACAACTTTCCTGTGTTTTGGTGTTATTTAAGAAACACAAAGTTAGCAGAGCTGTGATCGCAAATCTTCATTCAGTGAACTCTTGGGAGTCAACCTCAGCTGCAGGGCTGAGCCCCAGCTGTGGAGCCCTTCCTGTGTAGTGCCCTGGTGTGACAAAGTCCTGCCAGGAGCAGGGGGAAGCTCCTGGAGCATGGCTGTGCCCCAGGTGCCAGCACAGCCCTTTGCCGTGTGCCCAAGAGGAGAAACCCCAGCAAAGACACTCCTGTGCAGCTGCACAGCATTACCCTGCAGGGGAGGAGGGTGGGGAAATGAGGAACAGCCACACATCCTCCCTCAGACAGGGCTTGGTTTACACTGCCCCACTGAGGGTTTGCTTTCTTTTAGACCAGATTGGGTTGTGGTGATGGGGGCTGGACATGAAAACATGACTAGGCTCGGTGGCTCCCGGCACTGCTGGTCCCCTGGCCCCGGCTCCTGGGAGGACCCAACAAGGAAGATTTGAGGTCTCTCTCTCTTCAGCCTCTGCCTCTCCCCCCTCCACTCCCTTCCTCCCCCAAGGTGCTTTTAATTCCTTTGGTCAATGAGAAATTAAGATAATAAGTCAAAGAGAAGAGAGGATTGGGAAGGGGGTAGCAGGGGGAAGAGCAAAAGAAAAGAAAATAGAAAAAAGAGAGATTCTTCTGACAGATAATTAGGGAGATTGGTTTACCAGCCAGGGACTAATGCTGGCTTCCCAGCTCAAACAGTCCCTTGTGACTCATTTTGTGACTTTAATTTCTATGGGGTTCCTTAAGCAGGTGCCCTCTGACAGCTAGTCAATAGGGGACTTCTGGCTGAGCACCAGGGCCTCTTTGGAGAGGTCAGAGCAGGAGGTCAGAGAGCAGGGCCTGCAAGGTTGGCAGGTCAGGAGCCATCACAGTGACAGATGAACCTAAACGTGTTTCCTTCTCCCGGGCTGTCCCTGCTGAGTGGCAGCAGTGGCATCTCTCGGGGCCGGCCCCCTCCCTGCTCAGGGACATCCCTGTTCCCTCGGCTAGCACCTCTCAACTGCTCTTCATTAGCCAGAGGGGCTGTTCACAGCCACCATCCCATGGGGAGAGGGTGCTGTCTCCATACCTCTCAACTGGTCCTCATTAGGTAGAACAGTCCCCTTTTGTCCTGCATGAAGCCCTCTTTGTTTCTGAGCTGCAGCAGGGCTGCAAGAGCAGAACCTGATACAAAACAATGCAGCATTATTTAGCCAGAGCCTAAAGTCAAGGAGGGAGCAGTGTTTTGGGAAGCTTTGGCTGCTGTAGTGTGTGTGTGTGTGTGTGTGAACAGCCATAGATTGTTGCTGTGCATCCATCTGTCCTTCCTGCTCCAGGCTTGGTTCCTCTTGCAGTTTCTAGCTGGCATTCACACTATCTGCCACCAGCCCGTGTTGTAGAACCCCTCTGAGAATGTATTTCTAAAGTGCTGTGGCTACAAGGAGCTGCTTTTACTCTGCTCCATGTTCTGGGGGGACTCAGCACTCCCCCCATTCCTGAACAGGTTTTTGGGGGGGGTACCCTGTTCTGGCAGCATTTCCCTTCTTGGCAGAGGAATCCGAGACCATTCTGCTTTGCTTCCACCCCTCCCAGGCTGCCTCTCTGCTGCCAGTAGCTGAGGTTGTGTTGGCTGGAGCCAGATTAGTCATTCTGTCTGAGATTTCTTTCATATTGAGGATAATGATGACAAAAAACAAAATTAATTTTCTTTATAATTGGATTCCCGCTTTTCCCTGAAGAGCTGATGCCTTTTTAAAAAGCAGCATCTCTCACCTCTGTGTTGGTGGCTGCGGTGCTGCTGCAAAGTGGGATCACCACAGGAGTGTCTGGTAGGTTATAAATCGGGTGGCAGAATTAAATGCTTACATGCCTGGAGTGCCAAGGTCGGGTCCCTGATCCCATTAGCCACTTCTTTCGCCTCAAAACAGCTGGAGCAGAGCTGAGCATCAGCTGCAGAATACCTCATTCAAGTAGAAACTGCAGGGGCAAAATGGAAAGAAATTACCCATATGTTGTGCTTTTGGGTCCCATCCACTGCAAAAAAAAAAAAAGTGTAAGGACTGAGATTAAACAGAATCCTACTCCAGAGAAAGAAAACAAAGCCTGACTTGGGAGCAGTGGTGGAGCCAAAACGCTGCTTGCCATGAGTAGTGTTTGCAAAATTAAGGTCATCTTAAATTTTTTTTTAATAAGAAAAGGAAACTCAATGTGCATCAAGCCCCAGCAGAGCTTTGAAGAGGCAGGAGTGAGGACAAGGAGCTCATTGTCTGTGTGCCAGTGATCCAGAGAGAGGAACCTCTCTGTCCTATGCCAGAGTCTGAATATGAAAATCCTCTATAAATCCAACCTGATTTGAGAGTTAATTGGAGTGGGAAAACCAGGACAGCAGGATGGAGAAATAGGGCTTTGTGGGTTTCCTGGTACACCTCTCCCAAGGAGATGGTCCTGCATTTGGAGAAGGTTTCTGTGGCCTGTGGGGCCAGCATTTACACCGACATCTCTGCCAAGGCTGTTGCGTCACGTCGGTCAGGGTTTATTTTGATACAACCACAGGCAGCCTCGGGCGTTGCACACCAGTCACACCACAATTTTGGCCACCTTGGGAAGCCCTTGCCTGGTGACCACCGAGTCCAGAGGGTGCTGTGGGAGCTGGAGCCACTGGAACTGTTGGGTGTTGGATATTCACACCATTGTACATTGAATCCTGTGCAGCCCAAGGAGAGGAGGTGGTACTGACCTTGCGTGTGACTCAGCAGTGACACACGGGCTTGGGTGTCTCTGGCAAACAGATGTTTCAGTGGCCAGCTAAGAATTTTCAAGGAGAGGGTGTTTTTGCTGTGGAAACCTCCAGCACCATTCACAGGAGGGCTGGAAACCATGCCAAGTGGCTGAGCAAGGGTTGTATGCAGCGGTTTGGGTGAGGCTGGTGCCTGCCTTTCATTCCCTGCTCCCACCTTGCTGGTGGGGGGGATTTTTTGGCTCTCTGCATCTGCAGCAGGGTGGTCACCTGAGAGGACGAGTCCACGTGGCAAACTGGGAGCTGTTTGCTCCTGGAGGGTGGGTTAGCTCCCTGGATGCTGGGATGGGGCCGGGCTCCAGGGCTGCTCCAGCTCTTCCAGCGAGCACAAGCCGTGGCTGGGTGGGATTTGGAGTCCTGCAGTTGAGGGTTTTGTGTTTTGTTTCAAACCATAAATATAACACAATTGTGTTCATGTAATGCAGTTCTGCGAGATGCTGCACGCAGGTTTTAAATAGAATAAGGGTTAAATTTAGCCTGGGTGGTTTTTTTTTTCCTCCCATTGATTTTGCAGAGATAGATTTGTGTTTAAAAGACTTCTCACCCTGGAGTTTACCAGACTCTGTGCTGCATGATCTCATTGCTAGGATCTCACTCTTTCTCCACCCTTTCCCTCCTGTTGTTTGCTATTCTGACTAAAGATGAGACAGAAAAAGTTAAACAAACTTTTTTTTAAGACAGGGAACGCATCATCCTATGTGTTTATGCAGTATTAAACACAACAAGATCATTATCTGGAGACACTGGAGACCGGATTCCCTTTGGATGTAAATGAGTAAAATTCCCATCAAGTACATGATTTACACCAGCACGGGCTTTGGCGCCAGGGTGTATAAAGATGAGCAAGGGAAAAAAAATTCAGCTATACAGAGCTGGACTTTTTAAGCATTTCTTATTAGCCTCCAATTAACAACTGGAAAAAGTGATTAGAAGAAGGAAAACAAATAAGCTGAACATCATGAGAAGAGCAGACTTTGAAATTATGAACGTATTTTGTATTTTTAAACCTGACTTGGTTCTTTTCAAGTCAGCGGCAAAGGGGTAGGCCTAACAACTGGGTCTGAATTTCCCCACTTCTCAGAGGTCAACACTTGTTATTTACACCCCTGACAGGACCTGAAATGATATCTGGGATTCAGAGCCAAGAGCAGTGATGCAGAGGGGTTTGCAGATTGGACTGGCTTTGCCATACGGGATGTTAGGGCAGCTTTTCTCCAGCTCCAGCTTCTCCCAAGGTTATTTTGAAGTTTCTGGTGTGATTCACATGTCCTGGGATCTCTGCAATAAAGGACTGGAATTTTGTGCTTGGAGGCAAATCCTTGGGTCAGCTAAGCTAAGTAGTAAACAACACTTCATGTTTCCAGGGTTCTCAAATAGCAGCATTCCATCAAAAGTCTTCAATACAAAGTGATTTTAGGCTTACTAACAACATTTCTGAGGGAGAAATTCATAATCCACCCAAGCCAGAGCAGCATCCCAGACTTAGGCCTGTTACTGTCCATCTGCTTCCATCATGCTGGGACACCAGAAATACTGGGTTTTATTCTCTTAAAGAGGAAAAATATTACCTGGCTTTTGGAGGAAAAAGTGACTGGTGAACCAAATTCTTTATGCAGCCTGGAAGAGTCTTCCAGTTTGTCACTAGTTCTTCACTCATATTTGTGAACTAAGTACAACTCTGAATTTCTTCCAGCTCTAACAAGGATGGCATCTGTCTGGGGAGCTGGAACAGGCAACAGGCAAAAGGAGGTTTGGGTTTTTCTCTAATATGGATCAAGAACTTAAAACAATCTGCACACCCTGCGGACTTCTTGGTTACCTCACCGTTCCTTCAGGAGAGAATTGCCAAGGCTTCCTGGCAGCAGAGATTTGATGCACGAAGGAAATCTGGATAATTTCCCCCCCTCGGAGATCTGGATGGAGTAGTTGTCTCCCAGTTGGTGTGAGGTTTAAGCTGGGTAAAGAGGGGCACTCGGAACATTTTCCTGGCTTACTGGGGACATACCACACGTACGTGATGTTTATTGGTTCCAAGCTTGGCCCATGCTGGGTTTGAAGCCCGGGTTTATTTTTGCAGGTGGGATGATACTGTGGTTGAATGACACGTAATTCAGTGCCCACTTTTGCCAGTTGGACTGTCTGTGGTCTCTTCCGTTGGTCCTTTCCAGGGCTCCCAAACTCCAAGCTAATTGGGTGCTGGCTCCAGGCTTTCTATTTTAATGCTGTTTGATGATAATCATCATTCCCGCAGGATGAATGGTTGAGAACAAAGACAGGAAATGTCCCCCTGATTAGATAGAGGCAGGAGAGCCATTGGAGGAACAAAACAAATGACAAAAGTGACAAATGAGGGTCCTGTAACTTCTGCCGTCCTCCTGGGGCATGTGGAAGGGCCTGGAAGGAGACATGAATAAGACTTATTTACTGGTTGGGAAAACCATGCCTTGGAATTCTTCAGGTTTCATCTCCATCTACAAAGGCTAGAGGAGAGATAAGGCCAGGCAGCTCTCAGGGCTGGACTGTTTTGGGGACAGTTACCCAATCTCTCCTTCATTCCAGTCAGATCAAAACTAATCATCAATGTTGCATAGGAGGGGAGGGGAAGAGGCAACACTCGAATGTAGGTTTAGGTGATGAACAGGGTACAAACTACACCTGCAGTGCATTCAGAGCACAGACCTGAGCCCCAGCTGGAGTCTGACCTTGTTTCATGTTGACTTGTGTTGATACCCTGCTTGGGCTAAGCTTGGTGTTTTCCTTGGGAATCACTGGAAAGGCAAAATGTGCCTCAGCAGCGACCCAAATGTGTGCAGTGCTGCAGAGCAGAAAGGTGTGGTCTATCTGGCACTCCATTCATGGATAAATGTCTTTTACACTATTATCAAATCGTTTCAGAATCTTAAAAGGGCTTGCCAGTGTCTTGCTGTAAGGACAGGAAGGTTCTGCAAGAGTTGGGCTTTAAGTGTCAGTCCAGGGAAAGGTGAGCATATGGAGCCTGGGGCAGGTCGTGTTCAACCCCGTGGCCTGTCCAGGTCCCAGAGATGCCATTAGGGTCTAGTTTTACCTTTTTCTTCAAGTACAGAGGTGCTCTGTAGACCAGTCAGGTGCAGCCTAGCATGTCTTGGGGGGAAAGATCAACAGAAGTAAACTCTTTGATTTCAGACAAATTGTCATCAGAATATTGTAGCTTCTTAAACACAGAGAGGTTTTCATTTTCAGTGGTTGAAAACTGAGTGGGAGCTGGAAGTACAGGGGAGCTGGTTCTGATTAGCCCCAGATCCCCACATGCTGTTGTGCGTTTTGGGTTTATTTTTGTTTGTTAAGCTTTGTTTCAATTAATTCTGTTTAGTGCTCATGTTTAGCGCATGGCCTTGGGTTTGTTTGTGATCATTGTGCACTGAGAAAACCCCCAAACTGGGGAGCTTGGACTACAGGGGGCTCTGAGATGCACAAGGAGTTTGACATTTCCATGGCTGGGAGAAAACCCTTAAAAGGTTTTCTGAGGCTGAATGAAACATAAAAGTCCAAATCTTTCCTTCTCTGTTTCGACTGTAAAAGAGGCAAAAACCTGATCTGGAGAACAGCTCTAGGGCTGGTATTTTTGGTGGTTCTTCCCCAAACCCTGGCAACTTGTCCTGCTCCTTACCAGACCCTTGGAATAAAGGGTTACTGTGGTTCTCACTGGTGTCTAGGTTTGAAGCCAATAGAAATCTCCCGAAAGGAAATGGAAATAGAAATATTCTGACTAGAATACCTTTAACTTAAGCTCTGGGATGAAGTGTATTTTCTAATGCTATAAGATTTTTGTTGATGGTGTTTCTGCAAGTGAGGATGACTTTTTAGGTGTGCTCATATAAACCTTAGTCTTCCCTTTGTGTTTAGTGATAATTTATATCTACTCTTTGAGACCTCTGCTGTGAAATAAATTAGGGACAAGCCTGGAAAATACTGGATTGGCTTAAATGTGCTGTGGAGTCATTTTAGTTTCTTTTATCCTGCGTTTTTAAATTAAAGAAATGTGATGATTTAAGGCGTTTGATCTCCAAATGTTGCAATTTTTATTAGCATTTGTTTCCAGTTGTGTGTTTTCCCGGTAATCGGTTTATGGAACCTTTCACCCCCGGTCTCCTCCTCCAGGGTCGCGTGCCTTGCTCAGGTCCAGCCATCTGGCTCTTCTCTCCCGCCACTGAGCAATTGGGGGTCATTTCTTTCCTGGAAAGAAAGAAGAACAAATGCTGCTGCAGCCATTGCTCCTTGGGAGCTCTGTTGGGTGGCCTCAGCAGGGTCAAGGACTTAAAAACTGCCGAGTGACCTCCTAGTCCTTTCTAGGTAGGATATTCCAGCTTGGGAATGACATGCACGAAGTTGCTGGAGGTCCTGCCAAGCAAGTTAACTTGATGCATGATTTCACTTCTGAATCAGATATTCTTCCCTTCCCCCTCCTTTGGAGGGTCTAATGAATCAAGATGTGGCTTCAATACCACTCATTTCAAAGTCAGGCAGATCTGTCTTTTTCCATCTTGAGACCAATTCGGGCTCTGTTTGGAGTCCCTCACGTTCACAGGCAACAGCCCAACAGTTGGCCTAGACCCACTGAAGAACACTGAAGGCACAGCTGGTCTGACCTCAGAAGGGAGGTTTTGCAGAGATCACTGAAGTTCAGAAGTCCCTAAGACTTTATTCTTATCCTTTATTTCCAGTAGTAGAAAGACTTCCAGAAGCGTTTCTGTGTCAGTCCCATTCCCTTGTACCTTTGTGTACTGACTGTGGGTTCTACCAGCCCACGCCTCTTCAGCTGCTCTGATGAGGATTCACTCACCCTGGAGTGCTGTCCATCATCTCTGCTGCATCCCAGGAGAGCTCCCACTTCAGCCAAGTGCCATTCCCTGTGTCAGAAGGGAAAAGCTGTAATTTGGTTTAACCAGCCACAGCTCTGGGGCTTGGGTTGCTCTCCCAAAGCTCAGCCTATGGTTCTGACCTTAAATAGGCTCCGTAACAAGTCGTTCCAGCCCTCTGTGTGTGTTGTTAACTGTTTCCATGTTTTTGACAGATGGCTTGGTGTACCTCACAGCGAAGCCAACTTCCTGTTGAACAAACAATGAGGAAAAAGGAGGGAGGAAGAATGGGGTGTGGGAGAGAACACAGGATGCCATTTATATTTTATTTATGCAAGTGTTGGATTTATTTTCTTTTTATTTTTAAATCTTGGGTATGCAGAGGACTGAGAATTTGGGGGAAAACTGGAACTTTGAGGCTTCATTTATGAGGAATCTTCAAGGTTCCCAAACCTCCCTCCAGAGACTGAGACTTGTCATTACTCATGTTTGTACTGATACCATGGGGAGTTGTGGTTCTGTGAGTGGAGTTACTGTCTTGTCAGTCTTTTGTAAGGCACTGTCCATCCCTCCCTGGCAGTGATGTTCCTTTTGGAGAAGCTTTCAGGATTCAGGCTGTACCAGGCTTTGCTTTCAATGTCTTATGCTTGTCTGAAATGCCAGAAGCTATCACCAGGCTTCACCTCCAGTGAGTTGCTTTGCTAAGTGACCCCTTATTTTGTGACCCCTTATTCTGTGACCCCATGGTCCAGCACATTCTTTATCTGTCCTACACAAGGTTTTGGTGGTATTTCTTCTTGGTCAGAGCACAGGACCGCGACTTGGACTTAGGTCTGGCAGGGTGAACTTGGAGAAGCCAGGGCAGAGAGTCTTGTCAATCCATAATATAAGTGGGAATATTTGATTGCTTTTGCCAAGTATCTTTAACTTCTAGTGGTAGAGAAAGCTTGGAAACCTCTCCAGATAGCAGAGTGTGTTACTGTGGTGACCAGCAAACACTTCCTCCTCCCTGTAGAGAAGTCGTGGTGACACTGACAGAGCAAGAATGCCACATCAGGCACAGAGTGGGACCCAAGTGGTAGTGACTTGCTTGATGAATGGCTTGAGAAGCAGTGCAGCTTCTTGTCTATTATTGTTCAAGTCCTTATTGGCCACGACTCCTGTCCAGCCCCTCCCCAGCAGCACACAACGACTCCCAGGGTTTCTGAGGGCTGGGTTTGGAGCTGTCTCTGCTTTCCCCTCTGAACAAGGGAATCTTACAGGATTTCAGGCCTGGCTGGCATTTTCCCTGACTGGTCAGCATGGTCGATTTTGATGGACACAGAGTTCAGCTGACCCCAGCTTCTCAAAAAAAAGCTGATTCTGCTGTTCCTCACCCTATGCCTTGCCCTATTTTCTGTCTACTGTGACCCAACTCTTCTGTTTACCTCTGAATCTGCTTTTTTTCTTCTCTCTTGAAGCTATATGCAAATTCAATATCTTTCTCTCCTTCTTCCATGTTTGTGGCTGCCTTCCTATGGTGATCTCGTCCTTGTTTACAATGGAGTTCTCCCTGGTCAGACACTGTGCCAGGTGTGGCTGAAAGTGAATTCCTCCCACTTGGGATTTTGCAACCATAGAACAAAACAGATTTTGCCCCTGAATCTGTGTAGATCCTTGTCAGCTCCTCGGTGCAGTCTGATGACACCAGGAAAGCAGAGCTGGCCATAGTTCCAATTCCAAAACCCCTCTGCTTCCTTGTTTGCTCTTTAGTAACTCCAGGGAACTGCACCTGGATGATCCCTTCTGAGATGTGGTGAGGGTCTGCTGGACCAGGCCACCCAGCTCTGGCCAGAGGCTCTTGGACAGTAATGTCCTGACAAAATACCAAATACCCATCCTGAATTGCTGCTGACCACCTTACCCAAGGCTGAACCCCAAACCAGGGTGTATCAGAATATCTTGGGACATTTCCCCAAAAAAACCTGGCAGTTCCAAGCCTGAGAAGCATCCATGTAACCCTCCAGTTCTGCAGAGGCATTTGCAGGGATCCCAAGTGATTCCCTGTGCCTGAAATAGCTCAGCCTGTTAAATGCTCCCAGCTGAAGGAAACCCACACCCAGTGGCAGGAGGTTTGGGAGGCACCACGATGCCAAGTCCATCCATCATCCCCCTTTCCACAAGTTTCCCAGGCAGTGGGAGTGTTTTTCCATCCTTCCCTGCTAGTGGTGAAGTAAAGCATAAAGCGAGTTATAAAGATGTTTAAAGGAGCTTTTGCCCCAGCCTGGCCTGGAAGAGCTGAGGTCATTCCCAGTGCACATTAGTGAATATGTGGAGGGTCTTTGGAGCTTTCTTCCAGGGAAACAGCTAATAAAGCTGCCTGTGTTTGTTGTTCATGCCAAGACACATTCCAGCATCTGATTATTTTATGTCATTACTTTAATGTGGAAAGAAAGAGCGAAGCATGGATTTTTCCAGGTGGATTGGCCGGTTTGGGGGAGGTCACAGCTTAGAGTAGATGTGTTGGATTAAAACTGACCTAAACTACTCTGTCAGAAATAAACTTTGTGCAACTGAACTTTGAATTTTAGTGTCACTAACGTTGAATAAGGAAGGGTATGGCAGCAGAACCAACAGCTTTCAGCTTTCTTTTGGAGGCGTTTGCAGATTTGATGTGGAATTGAAAAAGGAAAGAAAAAGAGACAATAGTATTGTAATTGCTTAAGTGGCTCAAACTGCAAAGGAAATGTTGGGAACTCATGTAAAAGACCTCCCTGTAGCCAGATGTAGCACAGAAGGTACCAAAGAGCAATTTTGCTCCCTCGGAAATTCTGTAGTTTGAAGAAGGGGTTGTTCCCAGTTGGAATAAAATGCTAAACTTCCCATGTCCCACAGGCCTACTTAAAAGATGGATTTAATGTTACCAAGACACTTCGTCGAGGGGATTAATCGCTTGAACTTTTTTACTGTGGTAAATAATGCAGAAATCTAACAAACATTCTGACATTTCTAGGAAAAAAGCTCACCAAAACGCAACAGAATCAATACTTCTCTTTAGATCTCTGCTTTTTTAAGGTAATTACCCTGTTTCAACTCTTTTAAACCATCTGTGCTCTGTCTGAGGTCTTGGTCTTTGGATAAGTGACCAGTCTGTACTCGTGGGAATAAGCAATAATGATTTTGTGAAACTGGATACATGAGTATGGACTCTCTATAATCAGAAAAAGTCATAGATTCGTGTTCTGTAGGTCTGGTTTAATTTTTCACTTTTGTGTCACTTCATTGGCATTTCTCTTAATTCTCCCCAACACAACCAGAATTGGAAATAAGACATCTAAGTCTGGGAATTTGTGGCCAGCTTCTTATCTCCCATTGGTTTTCCACCACTATAACTTCAGTGACGGATCATCTTTTTTTGTTTAAATATTCTGGTGTGAGAGAAATGAAGACCAAAGGACTTGGGATAGTTTGTGATGGGTTACTGGATGTAAGTGGAAAAATTGAAATGATCTGTATCTGGTCTATTCAACTCTGTTATCCATTTAATCATCACAATGCCAGGCACTGTAAATTTCTAAATGTTATTTGGAAGTGAAGTGGCTCGTTACAACTGATATTGCTAACCCTTCTGCTGGCAGTAGCTCCCCTGCTGAAATGACATAATTTGTGACTTGCAGTGACCAATGGTGTTGTAGGCAGGTTAAATCTAAAGCCCAGTTTGCAATGGTTTTGCTCATTATCTTACAACAGTTGTTAACTGCTACATGTGGCTGTTATATTGGACATTAGATGTCGAAGGGAAAATAAATATTTGACTCCTGTTTATGTGTGGTCCTGCCAAGCAGCACAGAGATAGGACTGGTGTCCAGTCCTCCCCACTGGAACTCCACGGCTTTGGGTTCTAACTGAATGTGGAAATTTCTGGGTTATGCTGTGCACTCTGGGGGCTTTCCCAAAGCTTGTAAAAAGGATCCTAAAGAGAGCAGCCATTAGTTTTCCAGGTCTGAGGGTAGACAAGAACGAATAGGTCTCATTTTCAAGATACTAAGGAAAACTAGCTGAAGACTGGCTGTTGCCAACAGCTGTCTAAATCTGGTCTAAATTGTAATACAGGATTCTTGTCCACAAGTGTTCTGTGAGTAAGTTTTCATTGAAAATTCCTGGAGATCTTGTATTCAAAGTTTCCTAAACTTCTGCTGGAGATACATTTCATGCTGCAGCAACTGCAGCTGTGAGGATTGTGGGCAGTGCTTGACGAGCTGGGTAAAGTGGTCTCATGAGTAGACAATATGTTCATGCAGATGAGGACATTTTCTCACTGGGTGTTTAAAAGGTGGATTAATTGAAATCTGAGTAGGAATATATTGACTTCAAGGTTTGGTGGAATGTTGCAGGGATGAGCCTAAGGAGACATGTATGTTTTGGATCCAGATGAAAACTTTAAAAGTGAGAATATCAGATTTGTTTCAATCCTGAAAAACTGGGTGTGGTTTAGAGGGTAGATCATTACTGATCTGTGGTGAGACCACTGCATTAGTACCTTCTTCTAAAACAGTATTTGGTACAGCTCTCATCCCTTATCCACATCTTTGTTCCATTTGGATTTCTGGAAATTTCTTATCAAAAGGAAAACATTCAAGGACTGAACACAGATTTGAGAAGGGAAATGAAAAGCACTGGCAGACCAGAAGGGAGATATCAGGTTGGTTGCTTGGCTTTCTTAATAAACTGCTCGAGTTTAAATATGGCCTGGCTCCTTCAGCCCAGCTTCTCCTTCCTGGCTTCAGCTGTGGAAGAAATACCAACAAAACTTTGTATTGTGATGGAGAATGTTGGTTACAATGCCATAGAATCACTGCATTCACCCATCATGAGAACATGAGATTGGTCTGGATCCAGGGTGGGATCAGAATATCAGCAAATTCTTTGTGTCTGTTTGGGTTTGGGGTTTTTTTGGTTGATTTCTCATGCAAAGAACTCAAGTCTCCAAAAGGGAAGTGTTCCCAGTGTGTCAGGAACAGCTTCACTTCTAAGGACTGTAGGGAATGTGCCGGGTGGACACAACAGTGTGGGGCAGACATGAAAATCATGGATGATCTGCAATGATTTCTCTGCTGGGCAGGTAGGGATACACAACACAATATGCCATGGATCTTGGAAACCCTTCCAAAGCTCCAGGCTTGGACGTGCCTCCAGGTGTTTGTGAAATGTGTGGTACTATGAGTGTGCTGGAAAACATGGGGCTTTCAGTTTCCTTCAAATTATTTCACTGGTATTTTCTTGAATTGCCCTGAACGTCTTGGAGATGAGTGGAAAAGAAGAAAATTTACACAACATTTCAGGATTATTTAGCTTTTTGATAATGACATTGGTAAAATACAGAGATTATTCAAAGCAATCACCTGCTCTTTTGCTCTTGAGTCACTTTTGATAATTTTTGAACAGCAACAGTGGACTCTGCATCCTTCATGTTTTTCTCAGAGCTCAGAATTTCTCTGCAGCGGCTGTTCTGCACTTACCCTGGGGATACAGAATGCTCTGCTTGCAGATCAGTCTTTCACACAGTTCTAAAGCCTGCTGGGGTGTGGGAACCTAAAGCCCAGGCTTGCTAGAAGCTGGGAGAATGAGCTGATTGATAATGCAGCATATTTTCCACTGGAAGCCAAATGGTTTGTGCCAGGATTTTGTTGAGACCAGTACACCACTGAGGAACACCTCAGGATTTGTCCCATTTGGACTCTGAAGTTTTCTGCTGCAATTTCTGACCAGTTTGGGTCATGGTCCTGTGCCTTTGGTGAAGCTGCAGCAAGGAATGTGTCACAAAAAGAAAGCTCTTCCATCCACCCAGATCTGACCCACTTAAGTGTGTCCAGATGGACAGATGACCTCCAGAGGTCCCTTTCAGCCTAAATTATTCAGTGACTCCATTTCCAGCATTCCAGAGGGAGTGTTAGGTGAAACTGGGACCGTCCCATCTGGGGAGGAGGATAGAGTTATATCTCCAAGTCCTGTATCTTGACCCCATCCTCTGCCCTGGCCATCCATCACTGGGCACTGGTATTTTATTCTACCAGGACGTCAATCACCTTTTCAATTAGTGAGTGGGAGGGGGAGAGTGTGGATGATAGCACCCAATCTTCCATTTGATTTAGGATGAATCACACTTAAGAGGGCATCTGGGGTTAAAGAACACAGGATTCTGGACACATGTATAAATCAACAGACTGGAGGTTTGCATTATTCACCTTCTGGAGTATGAAGTGATATGACTCATTGGATCATAAAAGAGATCAAATAGCCTTGTTGCTAATAATTCTTTCCTTGACCCATTCCCTGGCACATTAGGTTTGTAAACAAAGTTTTAATGGCATCCCTTGGAAGTAATAACTTCACGCCTTTATAGCACCTTGGCTGACTGTACCCTCCTGGCTGTAACTGTGCTTGGGTTTAAGCCTCAGCTCTTTGTGGGAACTAATGTGCTCTCATCACTTGGGTTTGCAGTTATTGCCTTTTTGAGATTGATCATCTCCAGTTACTCTGCCTTCCACCCCTCCTCTTCCACAGATGACATTTGAACCCTCCCAAGAGCCCACAACTCAGCTTCTCCCAAATGATAAGCACACCCTGTAATATTCTGGTGCAGATAATGTGCTTGAACTTCAAGGTGTTGTCAATGTCTAATGAGCTCATGGCACTGTTCACTGTTTTATGGCTAAATCATGATTGTTCATTAACAAAAACAGCACTAGAGCAGGTGCCAACTTTGGACAGAGGAAAAGGTAAAGCAGAGTTGTATGATGGAGTGTGATAAGGATGTGGCACCTGTGGCAGGACAGGCAGCACATTTCCTACTGGCTCCTGTGCCCATTCCATGCGGTGGCTCCTGTGGAGAAGCCTGGAGGGGAGGGAGAGCAGTGCAGGGCTCTGGTGTTGTGTCTTTACAGGTACATGGTATCAAACAACTCCCAGGTTGTGCTCCGGTGTGATGGTGCTTTTTGCCTCTCTGGGCATCACCCATGGCAGCCTGCTTTGGGCTGTTTCATGGAATCATTAATGTTGGGAAAGGTCTCTGAGATCATTGAGTCCAACCACTAACCCAGCACCACCACGTTCACCACGGAAACAACGTCCCCAAGTGCCACATCCACATGTTTTTTGAACACAGAACCATAGAATGGTCTGGGGACCTTAAAGCTCATCCCATTCCACCCCCTGCCATGGGCAAGGACACCTTCAACTATCCCAGGTTGCCCCAAGCCCCATCCAGCCCAGCCTTGAACACTTCCAGGGACGGTCATTCCAGCACTTCCTTGGGCAGCTTCACTTGCCTGTGTCTCTCTTATCTGCTGCCTGTCAAGTGGTGCTCCCTTGCACCACCCCAGCTTTGCTCTGCCTGCCCAGGCTGCAGGACTTGCATACGAGATTGGTGGTTCCCAGGACAGGAATTCACATTTCCAAGCAATAGAGGTGGGAGAAAAAAGGTCCCAGTCTCCATTTGAGGGTCTTTCCTGTTGGAAGAGATGGACATATCTGGTCTAGGGAGAGGAGGAAGGGGGTAAAGGAAAGGGAAGGAGGTTGGGAACTGTCAGTGTAGAACTGTGCTGCTTTGTCACACAGTCCCAGATTCATCACGTAGTCTCAGGTTGCTGCTGAGCCTAGAGCAGGTAAGAGACCCTTTGTAGAGATCAAAACTGGAACAAAGTCTCAGCAGGTATCTATGAACCGGGGTTTTTTTGGTGGCTATATATATAATCAAGGGCTGGTGGACACTGAAAAGCAGCAAGCTGTAGCTGATGGTCATTAAAGAGGGGTTTAGGTGCAATTGAGTTGAAAATCTCTAATTATAGCATGAAATCTTGCAGATACACAGACCAAGGATTTTAAGGAGAATGTTAAAGAAGGAAAACAATGTGAAGGATGAGGAGCAGGTGGGAATCTGGGAATATCAGCATTGTTCCACCTCATCTGAAGGACATTCTGTATCAGTTTTCATGTTATCCCTATTTTGGTCAATTCCTATAGATAATACATAAATTCTTGCATTGAGACCTAACAAAAGACTGCTCAAGGACAGCATATAAATAGCTTTTGGGCTGCCTTATATTTATATATGTTGGTTAAACAAACTTACATGGATAAACAATAGCAATATAATGACTTTTTTATAGATATGGCCCCATGCATGTAGCAGAGCAGTCTGGTATATTTATTTCAGCTTGTAAACCATGCGTGGTTAGTACAGGATGTGTACTCTTCAACATTTACAGTTGTTTAAAGGGTGGCTTCCTTGGTGGTGCTGTCATACAAGGAAACACCACCAGCTTGGGGCACACAAAGTACTAAGTGTCAAGGGGTGGATGTATTAAGCAAGAGATTTAACTCAAAGGCCATCGTGGTGTCTTGTAGCTAAGGAGTATCTTCAGTTAAAAACCGAATATAGGAGCTGAATAACCCTATGAGATACCTGAAGTGCTTTGGAGGGGGGTTAGATATCCCAGTAACTATAGGATTTTGGAGAGTGGGGTATTTAACACCTCTTAAAGTCTCTGGAGTGGTTAGTAGCAACCTGAAGGCTGAATTCATCCCTGGTCTTGTAAAATCACTGCTTTTGGCTGGGAGTGGGCTTGGCTCAGGGAAGAAAAACTGCTCTCTGTGTCCTGGAAAGCAAACAGTAGGTTTGGGATGCACACTGTGCTCCTGCCAGCTCTGCTCTGGAGGAGTGTGGCTCACAGAGCAGCAATGAACAGCCCTGGCAGGACTTAGATGGGGAATTTTGCCATAAATCTTCTAAAACTCTTGGAAAGATGGACTATTTCCCCTTCTCTTTCCTCTGCCTTTCCTTGTGAATACAAATCCCCAGTGTTTAGGAACACGCAACCCTCATGTCTGAGGGCAGATGGTCACCTCGTTTCTGCTGAGGAATTTTCCCCCATGGTTTGTTCTAGAAGTTATGCCCAGCTCTTCCAAACTGCTGGACTCAAGCTCTTTCCAGAGGAGTAATTGCACGTGGGGAAAACCAGGGCAGAGCAAAGTAGTTGAATTACCCAGGCCAGAAGTTGAACGTGAGGCTCTTAGGGGCCCATCTGAGTGTTGGAGGATGGTGATGTTCCCCCCAGGCAGCTTCTAGCTTGGCTGAACCTGCTCTGGTAAGGTTGTCTCTGGACCTTCCACGTAGGTGGATGCCTTGAAGCTGCTGTTTGCTCAGCCATCAGCACTTTAGTGCCTGGACAATTCCTGCTGAGAACATGCAGCCTTCGTTTGATGAGTGTCCATCCTGCCCCATGATGTTTCTCCATGGCAGCAGTTTGTGCCTTGCCTCCTCTTTGGCTCCATGTGTGCTGCTCCACAGCCAAGAGCAGGAAGGCCCATTCCAGTGTTTTCAGCCTCTTCTTTTGTATCCTACAGAATGGGAGCAACTGCCAAGCCCACTTTGCCTCCCGAAGTTTGACAGATTGGCCCACATCTAATTTCTGCCTCTGTGTTTACAGAAGGTGGAGGATGGAGGGGAAGGGGGGCTGCTGAGCAAGGGAAGAGGGCACAGAGAAAAAAGGAATTACTAACCCTCCATCAAAGAGCTGCTTTCCTACTTGTGGTTTCAAAATGCTTCCTCCTTCCCCAGCTATCCTGTAATCACTCTCCAACATTCACCAGAGCAGTGTTTACATCCAGCCCTATTACCGGCAGGGGAGACAGGAGGAATTAAGGGCTCCCATGCCCCATTATCTCCCCCTCCCACAGGCAGACACACTTCTCTCCCCTTACCCCTTTTCATCAAACGCCTCCAATTCATGAAGGAGTAAAAGCCCTTTAATGGGATTCTGGAGATCTTAAAGTCCAGGTGGTTTGTTTAAAAAAAAATGGAGAGGGAAATTAAAAAAAAAAGAAGGAAAAACTTGGAGGAATAAAAAGTACCACCAGTTCACTCTTTTTGGCTTCTTTGTTCCTTTTCCACATTGTCTTGAACCTTTTTCTCCTCCACAACTCTGCTTGGCAGCTGGGGTGAGCTGGAGTTTGACTTGGATGGCTGGTGAGACCACACAGAGCTCACCCTGGCTGGAATTAATTTCCGATGTACAGCTGAAGAATCCCATGCACACACACAGACACAGCGAGCCCTTGCGTTTCCTTTTGATTTCCTTCTGGTGCTTCCTTCCCCAGATACCCTTTTTATCAGAAGCAGAATGAGCTGCAGTGCCAGTGCTGGGGCTGCCAGAGCAGGAGGCTCTGCCCCAGCGTGGCAGCAGAGCCAGGGGAAGGGGGAGGCTCTTTAGATGTTGGGCAGGCAAAGAGGAGTGTGTAAAATGGCCAGTGTTGGACAACAATAAATGGGGACTTGGACTTTTTTTTTTAACGAAGGGTAAAAAAGGATACTCATCTGGTACTGGCACTTGACGGGGACTTGAGGTCTGATTCCAATTCCTTGTTTAACCACAGATTTCCTCTAAATAATTCTCGTAATCTCTTGATTCCCTAGCTGAGGTCAGAGGCCCATTGTTCTACACCCTGTAACAACACAATGGGACACAGTTCCTGCCCCAAGAGCTTACAGTGAAAACAATCAAAGGATGAAAAAGAAACCCAGGCTTGCTTGGAGTTACACCCTGGTGTTAAATTGAAGATTAGAACCAGACCTCCTGACTCTCTAGGTTTGGAGTCTTCTGCAATTGTAACATTTTTCTGGCTCCTATCTTGAGATTCACACTACAGTGTTAAAGACCATCAAAACAGAAAATACTGAACCTCTTACCCCTTGGAGCAGAGGAGAAGGATCTGTTTATGATGGACAGCTCTGCTCCTATAGCGAGGACAGCCTTGTTGATTCTTACTCAGTGTTACCAGCACACGGAGGGAGGTTGGGAAGTTTGGGAAGCTGGTTATCTTTGAGGTTCCTATGAGCCAGGGCAATGGACCAGTGCTGCAATAGGCTGGATGGCTGGGAAGGGATTGCAACAGGGCTGCATTGAACTCCCTTCCACAACAGGAAGGGAAATGGCCGTGGGTGTATGGGGACATTTAAGGAGAGAATATTCACTCCCACATGTAGGAGTTGGTGGAACAGCTCTGCACCCGGAACTCTCTCCCATCCCAGGGCAGGGATGTGCTGAATGCACGGGGCGGCACAGACGCGAGAGAACTCGGCTCAAGTCCTCCAAGTGCTGGGGGAATACTCATGGCACCACGGTCCTGGAGGAAGGGGACAGGCTGGAATGGGCTTCTGGTTGTACTGGCAGTGCTCTAAAGCATCAGAATGTGATCTGGTCTCTGTGACAGGAGGGGTAAAACTAAAGTAAAACTGAAGCAGGCTCGGCAAATACCACCTTCAGTATCGCTCGGCAAAGAGAGGATCTGGCCCTACGTGTTTCTGGAAACCTCATGGTGTTATGGCTTTTTTAAAGTCTCAGCATCTGGAATGGCCTGGTAATATGGAAAGTGATGATTTGCATATGCTCAGCCATAAATATACAGCCATATATGCACTCCTCATTTTCCTTGGTTTCCCAGACCCTTATTCTTACCTCCAGAGTATTCCAGTGGCACAACTTGGGCTTTGGAAAACGTGAGTGCTCATACCATGTTTTCCTTTTCCTATTTGACAGCTTATATGAAACTTCTAGTCACTCTCAGATCTTTGATTTCAGCCAGATTCAGTTTTTGGGCTTGTCAGAGAGATGGACACACTCAATCTGGATGAACACACTCTGCAGGGTTCGTCACCCCTAACTTTGGGCATCAGAGGAGATTTTCTCCCCATGTACAGAGATTACACCTTAAATGTGTTTTACATCTGCTCAAAGATCTACATTTTTTGCCTGTATATTATGGTTGAGGCAAATGGCTACTTCTAGGGCCAGGCCAAACAGCTTTATTCCAGAGTTTCAGTGGGATGAGAAGTTTCCTCTGACTGCAAAGTGAGTTGCTGCATTTAAAAAAAAAAATAAAATAAAATCCTCCAGCCTTCTGGGGCATTTGGGTGATTGACCAGAGCTGTGTGGTTCTGTCTGAGGGCACTCAGCAGTCCCATGTGGCCCTGTTGGATGTACTAGCCTTAGCTCCAGGTCCTGATCCTGGAGAAGGCTTGTGCTCAAGAGCTTTATTAGGCACGGATTTGCCACTGGCAGATTTGTTCCTTGGCACCAGGGTTGAGTTGTTGAATACGACTTTATTCTTCAGACTTAGGGATGACAGGTTTGACTGTACAATGAAATCAGCTTCATCCTCCTGATACTCTTAAATTTATTTTCTTTGTTTCAGAAAAATGTGGGGAAATTACTGCATTTCCAAACATCTCTTCCAATGGGAATTGTACTTTAGACCTTGATTTCTGTGGAAGTATTGGCAAAGGGTAAGAGGAAGAGCAGGAAAATGATTCTAAACATAAATGCTCCAGAATCAAGAGACGGGCATCAAACACAGATAGGATTTAATACACAAGGAGTTTATTTGGCTTCTGGATTTTGGGATTTGAGATGCATTTGGGTTACACTTTGAAGGTTCTCCTTGCACAACAACAAAATTTTGCTTTTTTTAACTTTGTTCTTCTATGGTGAGAGCTGAGACTCTCGTGTAATTACTTGTTTCCTGGAGCTGGGGCCTTTGAGTAAATATCCAATATCCAGAGATTTCTGTTAAAGTCAGGAGTAGACTATTCTGTTTTACTTTATTTTAGAGAAACCTCTATTCATGTACAAAGTCTAGATAGCTTTGAAAGAGCCATGGAAAGAGCTCATTGGTGGGTTTTAGTTCTACTAATAGTTACTCTAACAGCAGTTGATTTTCTTTTTCCTGTGAGAATTTATTCTACAGGAAATATTTGGAACATAGCAAAATGCTTGTTTTTGGAGAAGTTGAAAAGTTTCCTCTTGACTTAATTCTGCCTTCCATTATAGTACACATTATTTATAGTATAAGGGATGAAAGAGCTGAGCTCCATTTGAAATGCTCAAGTGGAAATTAGATAGTTCTTAATAAAAAGAAGGATTTGGGGGAGGGGGTCACAACAAACTATTTTCATTAGTTTTCATCTCCTCCAAGTCTGAGTGTTTGGACTTTTTATGCCAATTGCTTGAAATGCGCATATCTCAGAAATTTTTGCTGTACATTCAGCTTTTGACCAGCCTTTTCTGTTATTTCAGATGCAGATTATAATAGAAACATGATGGTACAATTTGCTTAGTTGTAAATATATTCCTTATTTTCTTGTCCTCCGCCTTTCAACTTTATTTGTGACCCATTTCAAAAGCAATTGTTGCAGGCTAATACCTTGATGCAACATTAATAAGAACAAAGAGGCTTAAATTATGGAAATAACTGTGTATGTGACACATTAGTAGTTTTACTCTCCATTTGGCAGATCTATTGTGGATAAAATTGTGTGTGAAGGGATGAAAGGGAAGAAACTTGGATGAGTGGTAGGATCTGCTCCAGGATAATGAAGACAGACCCACACAGAGATTTATTTTATTTGCTTTTGGCAATTAGAATTAGAAATACTCTCTGAGAAGCTGAAACTGCCACAGATAATAATGGGATTGCTTTTGAGATAGTTCACCCAGCTCTCATAGCCAGGGATTGAATTTGTGAGGGCTGTGGGGACTCTGCACCACCTCTGGAGGTGCTCTCATATGTCCTGCTAAGAACACAAACTTTTAGGCATGTATGTTTGTACTGGTTGTAATGTTGTTTGGTTTTACGTTCACCAATTTCTGGTTTGTTTCTTGGCTAACGCACCAATCAATGTTGGGGTTTAGTGTTTGCAATTTTATGTATATATATGACTAGGAGAGTTCAAAAAGCAAAACAGGCTTACCTTAAAATTACAAGAGATAATTTATTTACACACGTTAAGAAGAAAATAGGAAAAGGAAAAAAAATGTCAACCCATAACAGCATCCAACCTAAGGAGCTCAGGGTAAGAAAAGTTGGTTTTAGAGCTGTCAGGTGAAAGCAGCCTTGCCCTGACTGTTCCATCCCTGCTGCTCAATCTCCCCACCCTCCCAGGGAACAATTCCTGCCCAATCTCCCATCCAGCCCTGCCCTCTGGCAGTGGGAAGCCATTCCCTGTGTCCTGTCCCTCCGTCCCTTGTTCCCAGTCCCTCTCCAGCTCTCCTGGAGCCCCTTCAGGCCCTGCCAGGGGCTCTGAGCTCTCCCTGGAGCTTCTCCTCTCCAGGGGAGCACCCCCAGCTCTCCCAGCCTGGCTCCAGAGCCGAGGGGCTCCAGCCCTGGAGCATCTCTGAGGCCTCCTCTGGACTCACTCCAGCAGCTCCAGATGCTTTGTGTCCTGCATTTGTCCTAAATACCTGGGCTGTGTGCAGTAGACTGTCCATTTGCACCAGGGTTTCACATAAACACCAAGGCTTTGGTGTATTTGTTTCTAGGCATCAGCTGAGACATGGCAGCTCAAACCCTTTGGGCTGTGCTGGTCCTTCTACTTCACCCACCTACATGATTCCCTCTGGTTCTGGCTTTGACCTGGGATGGAGAACTGCTTCTGGTCTTCCTGAATGTCAGAAAAGTTCTTCTCTGATGTAAATCCCCTGGCTGTCAGCGAGCTGTAATGCAATGACACAAGAGATGGGTCTGAGAGGTAGAAGGAGTCCAGTGGCTGGTGTTTGGCCAGTGTGGCTGCTGTGAGCTGTCCTTGGCTCAGCCTGTGGCAGCTGCAGTGAAAACTCCTGACGCCGGGAATGCTCACAAGGCATTTCATGCGTTTCCAAGGCCTTGCCAGCTGTCACAGTCCTGGTGACAACTTCAGCAAGTATTTCTCAATGCTTTTTCAGGTGAAGGCAGTGAGGGCAGGAGGTCAGTGGTGCCCTGAGCCACAGGACAGGTTGGGGGAGGAGCTGGAGCCGTGGGTTTCACATCCCCGTGGCAGCTCCTAAAAACACTGAAAGCTCTGAAAGGCTGCCAAGGTAGTAGAGCCAGGAGCTGTCTCGATCCCTTGGGCCAAAACACAAGCTGTTGGCTGACTTCAGAGCAGGAAACTCGGGGTGCAGGTTTGAGCTTACTCAAAGGTGAAGTGCCACCAGCCAGCACCTCGTGGCACTGGTGACAGAGAACCCCAGGCAGTCACATCGTCACCGAAGGCTCTTGGTGGCAGCATATGCAGCAGAAGCTGTGTCACCCATGCCTGGGAAGGTGCCTGTGTGGGAGTGTTGAGCAAGATCCTGAAGCTCAAGGGAATGTGAAATCCTTCCCCTTCCTGTCTGTTCTCTTTTTGTGTGTCTGGAAAGGAGAAGGGAGCTCGTGCTGTCTCCGTCCACTCCCTCCTCGGGAAGGTTTGGGGAGCTGGGAGCCAGGGACTCGTGCACCCCATTCTGTCGCAACGTCCCAACATCAACACCCTCTGATCTATGGTATCCTGAGAGTTTGCAGCTCTTGTGTGGAGATGGAGTATGAATAAGGGCCCCCCAGTGTATTGGGAACTGGGCCTGTGGGTCTCCCGTGTCAAGTGAGTCATAATGTATTAGATCCGAGGACTTCCCCCACGGGTGTTTAGTCTCAACAAACCCAGCTAATTCAGATTTAACTTAGCTCTTAATATGCTACATTGCTGAGTCTTCTAATTAATGCCACATGTTGCAGTCAGCTGTCATACTGAATAAATGTTTACAAAGCTATTAATGTACTGTATTTGTAAACCAGACCAGCTCCTTTTTGGAAATCATGTGGTATGTCTTTTCCCCTCAAAGATGAAAAAAGTATTTTAGCAATAACCGATACTTTATTTTTGCAGCAACAGCCACTTCCCAGGAATTCATTACTAACTTTCTTGGGCCACAGCCATTATGCCAGGGAAGGAGGGGAAAAGCACCATCTTTTGCCACGGTGGGCCGAGGAGCTGGTTGGGATCTGAGGCCCCAGTGCTGGGAGGAGGCAGAGTCTGTGCGTGTGTTGGTGGCTCTCCTGTCCCCAGCTGCTGTGATCCCTCCCCTTCTCTGCCACGTGAGCAGGGACACCCGGCCACAGCTGAGGGAACAGGGACACAGCCATCCCCTCAAGCAGTCTGCAGGCCAGCTGCCTTCTACTCAGGGGCCCTTGTGGGGCTGGGGACATGGGCTGGGGACATGGGCTGGCCACCAGCATCCCCACATGGCCAGCACTCGCCTGGGACTGGGACTGGGTGACTGGAGCAGTGGGATCATGGGGGTGTGGGCTCCAACCTTATCCTCAGAGCCACTCTCCAACAACTTGCCCTTCACAAATTCATGTTTTCTGTTTTCTGAGTTTGTTTGGTTGTGTCTGTAATTCCCTCCTGGGGCTCCAGGGAAACAGCTTTCTTCTGCTGGGCTTCCTGCACTCCTGATGCATCTCTAATCAGCTGCAGAAACCATAGGAGATGCCAAAGGACTTTTGAAAGCTTAGGGAAGGTGAGGCTGAGATCTGTGCACTGCCACCAGCTTCTGTGTCCCACTAACCAATGCATCTAGCCAAGAGATTTGGGGATGTTATCCTAGCTGAAGACCCTGACCCTCACAGAGCCTATTGAGAAAGGTTTCACTCCAGCATTAATTATGTAAATGGAAATTATGTTTTCTCTGCTTTTAACCGGGTGAATTTTAGGCTAACACTATTTTTGAAGAATTAATAGTGACGCCTGTACAGGTAAAGAGAAGCAAAGCAGTTAAGTGATTTCACTAGTGGGGCTCAGCCCTTTGCCCTCTTGCTCCACTGGCTCTGACTGACTTCCCAAATACAGGGATTAGCTCCAGATCTGGACAGGGCAAATCCAGCCTTCTCTTAGTCATGGTGCCTTGGTGAGAAGCTCAGTGCACTCTCAGTCAAATGAGTCTAGAAAAGGAAAAAGTATTCTTATTTAGGTACTTTATTCATTCTTTTCTCTCTGTATATCCTGCACCCCTCTAATGGTACTGTGCCTGCATTTGTGTTTTCCACCCAAAAGGGAAGAGAGGGTCATTTAATCTAGAAAAAGTTTGAGTACTTTATCAGGGAATGATGCTGCATAAGTTAAGGACTGCACCTTACAGCCTTGCTGTTTTATTTAGTGCCTGTTTATGGCTAGATGTGGCTGAGGGAATGGGGATTTTGGTTCCCTGGCACTGGCAGCAGGTGGAAGGTCCTACTGCAGCACATAGCCATGTGCTCCATGAGGCACTGAAGGTGCCATCAGAAATCACCAAGCAGCAGGACCAAATATCCCTCCCTGCAAGAACTATTCTAGGAAATGGCTTTTGCACTTTGCATGAGGGCCTACAGGTATCTCTGTGGAGGTGGCTTTCATCCTCTCGCATCCCCTTGCAGAGAATCTCCAGTCCTTGGGGGTTTTCTCCTTACCTGATGCTTGTCTCCCCCCTGCAGTGTGATTTCTGTTCTGTTGACCCCACAAGATCTCCCTGTCTCCCTCCTCAGCTGCTGCAGCCCTGAGCTGAGGGCTGTGCCAGCAGAGGGGCACGTGGAGTGCAGGCAATGTGCCACAGCCAGTTCAGATGGGGGGACCTGCTGCTTCCCTCTGTGCCTGGGCTGGAAAGGAAAGAGCATTTGGGCGCCCATGGCTGGGGACATGGCCAGGCTGTGTGTCACCCCCACCTGCCAGAACCTTCCAGGACCTTCCAGTCGGTTCAGACTCGGCTCCATGTGCTCTAGCTTGTGCGCAGTGAACCAAGAAGTGAGGTATTTTTGGTGTTGCCTCTCTCTAGGAGCAACACCCCTGCTAGTGGAGTTAACACTGTGTGCCTGGGTGTTACCTGTTATCTCCCAGCTTGGTGAGCCCCCAAGAGAGGCCTCAAGGGACTGCTGGTGACTGGTGGGGCACAGCCACCTCTCACAGCCCCACACTTGCAGGGAGAAGGAAGCAAAGCAAGCTAAGCTGCCTTTTCATTTAGGATAATTATTTCAATGCAGGATCCCTTCAGGACCATGTTTGAGGGGCTGCCCCAAGCTGCAAACCTTAAAATATCCTGCCCTGCCCACTGAAGCCAAGCACACACCTGCTCTTGCTGTGGAGCTACCTCTTCCGTGTCTTTAATCCCCTTTTTTCCAGCCTGCCTCGCCAGTGCAAAGTGTGCTCGCGATGTTAAACTTCCCTCATTAGGCTGAACATTCCTCTTTTTAACCTCTTTAACCTGCAGCATTCCCATTGGGAGGACCCTGTCTCCATACTTCTCAACTGCTCTTAATTAGATTGGGCATTTCTTGCCTCCACTGTATATTTACAATTTAGGAACAGGAAAAAATACAGCCTGCACTTAAGGGCTTTCTTCCCTTCGTTCGCTTCCCGTGCTTGATATGTTGGACAGCAGGAGGTGGAAATTTTAAAGCCCAGAGGAGCAGAACTTGTCTGGGAGGACAATCCAAGGCTGTTTAGGTCATTCTTTAGGCAGGGCTGGTTTCATATCATGATGGATTTTTACAACAGCTCTCACTCTTTTTTGTTCCCATCACCCTGTGTGCGCATGTCCCTGTGCACACACACACACACGCCCCTATTGTCTGTCGTCTGCTCTTCTCCTGCCATCAGCCTTTTATTATTGTTGATGTCTTTTCATTCCTGATGCCAAACTTGATTTGGAGATCGCAGTACTGAGGGTTTCATTTGGCGTACTGTAGATGGAAAACTGAAGTCCTAAGTGACTGGAGCCCTTGGCCAATCTAATTGTTATTGACATTTGTGTCTGATTGTTCATCAAGGGGGATTTGACTTGCAGGCCAAATCATTCTGTTACCAGGGTTCCTTTCAACCTTTTCTCCAACATAAAAAACACCCCCACCCTAGTCAGCAGCAGCAGAATCAATGGCAATATCTGGAGATGTGAGAGGGGGGAGCGAAGCTGGAGGAGATCATGTATGTCCCGTTTGAAATGTGCGAGCAAAAGATCCGAGAGCCGGCGGTGTTGCCTTACAGAGGGAAAAAAGGATCTCATTAACAGACTACCGTTTTCATGGCAAGGTGAAGGAGGCAGAGGAAGGAGGGGCTGGCAGGGCTAATTATATTAAGGTCATTTCACCTGTCAAAACTTTCCCTTTAGTGGTGTCCCTGGTGCCTTGGGATAACATCCAGATTTGTCCTGAATGGTGTCTCTGTTCCTGCTTAGGAGCCTTGACTGGTGGGTCATGAAGCGAGCTGCATGAAAGAGCCCTGGAGGCACCCTTTTGCCTTCTTTTCACCTCCTGCTCTCCTTTGATTTTGCTTTCCCCCCACCTTGAGTTTCAGGGTGGGTAATGACGAAGCCCTGCTGTGCCGCTTGCCTGGAGTCGCGCTTTCCCTGGGAAGCATCGAGGCAGCTGGCACAGCACACACCCTGTGTGCAGCCAGGATCCTGTCTCCCTGCATTTCCAACCCACTTACACCCTGCTGCAATGCCAATTTATCCCCCTTGAAAGATCTCCTCTGGAGCAGAGAGGGATGGAGTGAGGCTGATTTTGCTCATTAGACTAATGGTGGAAACCGGAACGATGCAGACACAGGGATCAAAACAGAACCAAGGGAAGTATTCTGTTTATTCATTTGAAAGAGGCAGGGGGTGAGAGGGTGGCTGGTAAACCAGAGCATCCTCATTCTGGTGATGAACCCTAGAATTACCTACCTGCTTCAGGGGATTGTTCCAAGCCATTAAGTTATTTCATTTTCCGGGAGTTTGGGGGGTGGATAACTATCTTTCAAGGTAGGTGGAAGCCATGTAGATGGCTTTGCTTTGCTCACGTTAGCAGGTAGAAGTAAATTAGGGAAGGAAGCAATGGGAGGAACACAGTAGGGTTCATTCAGGATCACACAGGTTTTACGTGTTGCCACAGAAACAGCAGAAATTTCAGAGATCAAAGACTTCTCCACCAAAGGTTGCTACCTCAAGGTGTTGGGTAGCTTGAGAGAGAGCTGGGGATGAGGTGGAAGTGAGCCTAATTCCCCTGGCCTTTGGCAAACAGCTCAGTGAGTCAGATTGATCCTGCTGAAGTTGCATTGTTGGGGTTTGGGAGATGGATTTGGCTTAACATGCCCTGCCTTTGAGAGACGCTCAGGAACAACGCTGAGTCACGAACAGTTGTGACGTGCGGTAGGATTTGATGAGTTTCCCTAAATTGGGACATGTTTGGATTCTGGGATTGGCTTTCAAGTAGGAAAATGAGCAGAACCACATATTTGCTAATAGTGTGTAGTTAGTACTACTTTTTAATTAATTATTTCCTTTGAGAGATAAACAAGAGGCGTTGAGCTGTGGATGCACAGTGGAAGTGCCTGGTGAGGGGTGCCATTAAGGCTCTGAACTGTTGGACATCTGCATTTTGTTCCATTGAAAGAGTTAAATGGCCCCTAGTGGTAAAGAGGATTCTTTGGGGAAAAACCCTGCAGTTTGTAGTTCTGAGAGACTGAGATGTGTGTAACTGTGTGTAACTATCTGTCACACCAACCTCTGCCACTCCGGGCTCTTCCCAGCATTTCTAACATGAACAACCATGATAGCAGCCTGTCCTCTGTTTCTGTCTGTCTGGCCCAGTGCGGCTCTTCTACCCTCCTGTCTCCCCAGACAGCTTAGTTCAGCAGCAACATAACTGGCCAGACTCATCTCTGACTCTCTAATTCCTTTATTTGTTTTCGGTGAAGCCTTTTGGGAGGAAGTTCTCAATGAATGCCATTTTGTCCTTTCTGGAGGTAGGCAGGGGTGTAAAGGTACCACTGATGCTTTGGCCCTACATAAGGAGGAAAAATACCCAAATGAGAGTGCTGTGCATCCTCACTCCTTGAGGATGTGAATCTCCCCTCAGGACCAGGCCAAGTTGCTATTTCAAAAGCCTTCCAGACCTATAAAAAACTGATTTAATCGTAGCACAGTTTGTAACTTGGGCCTTGAGGAGGATGAATGAACAAGTGTAAATGCTATTGCTCTTTCAGGAAAGGACAAGGCATGGTTCTGATCATATCAAGGGCGATGGGAAGCGAAAATATGTGTTGGGGCTGGCACTTGAGTATCCACCCTGAGTCTCAGTCCTGCCAGGTGTTCCTGCCACGGCTCCCAAGGCAGCAACGCTTCCAGTGCAGTAACCTGAATCATTTTAAAGAGCAAAAGCAGAGACAAAGCACTGCATTGTTGGCAGCAAAGGTTGAATAAGAAGACCTTTGGGAGCCCTGCCACTTCTCCCTTTAATCTGATCAGCAAGCAGCATTCTTGTAATTCCCTCCAGGTCACTCTGAATTCCTGCAGTTTCTCAGCCAGGTTGAAGGCTTCCCCTCTGATATTAAATAATCTGCAGGCTTAGAGAAAACAACAGAGCAGGAGCAAGGCAAGGCTCAGTTTATATCAGAAACCAACAGGAAGCTGCTGCCATCTTCTCCCAACATCTGTGAGACTCGGGAATTAAGCCTGACCTTGCGCTGTGCACTCTGCTTTTAAAACACTTCACAAGGTCATTCTGAGAGGATGTGTTGTGTTTTATCATAAAACAGTGCCCTTATGGTGTGTCTGTAAACTTAGTTGTTCCTGGCTTAATTCAGGTGAAGCAGCAGCTTCAGTGGTAACCCAGAGACATGGAACTGCTCCTAAAACTTATGAAAACAAAGTTGGCTTGGTTCAAGTCTCACCTCCATTGCATTTTGGGGGCACAGTGGAGCCCACAGACACAGAATGAGGCAGGAAGATGAACCAAAAGAATTAAAACTGCTTTTGTCCCTCGGTGGGAAATAGTGATGTTGCTATAAATTCCTTATTGCAGCTGCCCTAGGAAAGCACTTCATCCATTTCAGTAACTGCTAACTCCAATTTAATGTTGAACTCCAAAGATTTTAAGTGATGCTGGAGAGATGAGACTGTTTTGAGAAGTGAAGTGTTACTGTTTTTTCTGAGGACTTGATTTAGAAAAGGAACAATTTTTCTCCGAAAATATACAAAAGAAATATTCTTACCATGGAAATTAATAGCCTGAAGACTCAAATGACATTAGGTCACTGGTTTCTTTTATCAATAACTTTGAAGTCTTGTCCCAGTTTTCTAATTTAGATTCTTGTGATAAAAGGTTCTCAGCGAGTCTGGCCAGAAGCCAAGGCCCTCTCCTGCTAATAATGTGTTGGGAACACAAGTACCAGTAGCAGTTCCAGTTCTGAGGATGGGCCAGGCCTTAAAAGTGGCTGTAGGGACTCTGCAGAGACTAACCCTGAGATTTAAGACTGTTTTTCATTTCACCCATCTCTTGGAGCCCAGGGCATGAGCCATGTGCTGGGTTTGATCTTTAAAAGCATCATGCTGGGCTCTGCTGTGCTGGACTGATGCATGATGTTTCACTGACTTGCTTTTTGAACTCCCTCCTGGTCTCATCTGTTCACAAAATCTTGTGAAAGTTTCAAATAATAAGATGGACAATTAAATGAGCAGCTGATAGCTAAGCTTATTTTTGAGCAGGTGCTCTTGGGGATGAGCCAGCCCTGGGCAGAGCCCATCCTAGTCTGAATGACATGGACATGTGTGGAAGGAATGGGGAATTATACATTCCTAGAGTGGACAGTGACTAAGTCTAGTTATTCCTGCCACCTGAGGGGAGGCAGTCCTGGAGAAGGTGGAAGGTACAAAGGCTGCCTGCCCCCAGGAGTTACCTTCTCCTCTGGGTAGTGTTGGGGGATGCTCATGGACACTAAAGAAGAGCTTGAAAAAGAGCTTTCCTTGCTCCAAGACCTAAGGCAGCTGCCAGCTGAGCACAGCACATCCCCAGTTTGCTGAAGGTTTCAGCAAGAAGGAAAAATGGGATCCTTGTGTCCAGGGGAGCTGTCTCAGCCACCCCACCTCCAGGACTGGTTCCTGCAGGTGCACTGAGCACTCAGGCCTGCCCTGAGGAATGACAGTGCCAGGACGTTTGTGCTGGAGCCATGGCTCTGGGAACAGGGGGATCATCAGATCCCTGCTGGCTGGGCACTGCCCCATGCCTGCATGAGCTGTGTGTGCAGGACCTGACCCCCCAGAGCTACAGCTCATTCTGTAATTAATTAGTGATCCCTGACCCCAGCCCACTGACAATAACACGATTGCAGGAGCTGCCTCCACACCCTCACCACCCTCATTACACTAACTGAAATCCCCTGCAACAGAGACAAGGGCTGCTGGCAGGGCAGGGATAAACCTCCAGGTCTGCTTGGTTTGGGCCTGTTTCCATGTGGAATTAGCCCTTGGGTGTTCCTCCCACCCTCAGTGGCTCCTTGCCCCAGGGCATTGCCCCAAAGGCAGTGCCAGCAGTACAGCACACCCCCACTGCCCATCCAACCCACTCACCAGACGGGATGGGAATTCTTTGGGAATTCCCCACAATGCCCTCTGTAGGCTCCAGATGAACAGAGCACACACTTTCCTGTGCCAGGGTATGTGGGCATGGGCTGAGGCTGCAGCAGGACACGGCTGCCTGGGAGCTGGAGTTGCCCTGGGGAGGAGCTGGCTGTGGTTCCCTGGGTGTATCCCAGTGTATCCCAGCAGAGCTCCCAGCTGTGCCAGCTGTCCGGGAGAGCTCTGCAATGAGGAGGTAAGCTGGGAGCTGTGCTAGCGTGTCTGCTGTCTCACACGGGGGTGCTTTCACACTCAGAATGGTTTTAATTATTTGTTGGAAGATTTTAAGAGTTTCCAGGGTATTAGAGAGACCTCAGTCAGTGTTTCCTAGCTGAAGGCATCCATGGATGTGCGTTCCTCGCCTTACTCACAGCCCAACCTTGCATCAAGAGTGGGGCCTGTGCCAAGTGCCTGGGTGGTTCCTTGGTGGCTCTGGTCGTGGGTCTCAATGGTTGGCAGCTCCAGACGTGTTGGAGTTTGCACCAAGCTCTATGGAATTTGTAGAGAAGTGTCTGTTTCTCCTAAATTATCACTTATTATTTTGCCTTGCAACAGTGCAGTACACATAACCTTGCGGGGATAAAACCTCATTTGTGGGAGTAGCAAAGTAACTCAGAAAAAAGGGGCTTCAGCTGCAGAGGTGAGTTGTGGCTGTAGCTTCAACCCTGTGTTCCTGTCCCTTGTTACACTATGGAATTGCTAATGTTCAGGATTCCCTTTTAGTGTCAATACTTGAGAAAGAAAAGACTCTTCCCAGTTTTTATCCTGGAAGGAAGTTTCAACAGATGCTGCTGGCTCAATGAACTCACACTTCCAAGCAGGAAAATCAAAGGAACAGGTTCCTTTCCCTGCTTGGCCTCAGACTTAATCTCGTCCGGGTGAACTCTGTAAGGAACTAGTCCAGAATTTTTTATACAGGTTTTATAGAGTCATGTTTATGGTGGAGGTGGAAGGATCCCAAATGAATGGCCTGGGGGGTAACAGCTCCTGCCGAGGGCATCTCCGTGATCCATGTGATCCATGTGTTCCCACAGCGCTGACTTGCCCAGCATCGCTGCCCGCCCCCCAGGTATCTCTCTGCAAGGCTTTGGAGCCTGGCTCTGAGCTTCAGCTCTGTCCCTGTGACCCACAGCACACTGCTGGAGACCCCACAGACCTTCCCCCCCACGCTGGGGTGCCGCAGGCTGGGTGGGCACGGAGGAGTGACCGTCGGGCAGTTGGGCACAGAGCGAAGGGAGAGCACAATAGAGCAGGGCCGGATGTTCCACATCAGTGGAGAAGCAGAGTGGCCAAGAGCTGTCACCAGGACAACCAGAACACTGATGGATTGGTCCAGCCCTGTCCCCTGCTCTCTGCAGCTGCTTTCCCACCCTCCAGCCATGCCTCCCATGGGCTCTTCCACCCATTCCTTACATCTTCTGCAGGGCACTGGCAGAGCTGCAACAGGGTGACATTTCTCCAGACACTGCTGAGCGCTGCAGGAGGCTGTTTCCTGTTCCTCTCCAGTAGCTGGGGATATTTTGTGGGGAAGAGGTGAAGGGGCTCGTGGTGTTGGGTGGCTTGGAGTGCACATGGACACGGCTGATGGGCTCCACTTCTCTTTCCTCGCACCCACCCCACAAATCCCATCCCAGTGTGGCTCCTCATCAAAGCTCACATGATGTGATCCGATACTCGCCCGTCCTTGGGGAAAGAAGAAGCACTGAGTGATTCCTTTTGTTTTAAGCTGTGTAATTGGTAAGGAAAACATATCCTCTTCTAGTGGCTTTTCTTTTATTGTCATGTTTAGGAAGTTTTCTCGCATGTCATAACATTTTGTCTGTTTTTACTGAAATCCTTCCATGAAGGAATGATTGTTTGCACAAACAGCCTGACATGTTGATACAGGCTGACAACTGCATGGCTAAGACCAAAATAAAATGTAAAGTAAACACATTTGCATAAGTTTATAACATGACTCTGTTCTTACGAAGCAGAGGAAATGGGGTGATGTGAATCTAAGCAGCTTATCTTGCATCTCCCCTTTCTGCTGTGCCCCTCATTCTTAACCTCTGCTCCTTGAGTGCCATGGGAGCGTTGTCTGATTTTTCCATTCAGATTTGAAACAACAGGTCCCTCTTGTAGTTCTCTTGTGGTTTTGTTTTGCTTAGGAGGGAGGGCACGGAGGAGGGAGCATTCCTGGTTTTCCCCTCATGTGAAACTGGTCGGTCTTTTCATCATTTTTCTTCTCAGTTACACTTTAAAAGGCTTCTGTCAGTGTATTTTCCATCACTTTGAAATTGCATTGACATGCTGCTGTTTTGTCATAACTGTAGCATCACAAAATGCTGATTTGGTACTATCTATTTTTGATCTGCTTGTGGCATGATTTCCTTAAGGATTGTGAGATCAGTGCCTCTTTTTCCAGATGAGAAAACTAGAGCGTAGAGCAGTGATTTCCTTTTGGACTCAGATCACTGCTGTCCTGGCTGAGTGAAGTGAGATTTGTTAGTTCTCAGCTGCCTGGAAATGATACAGCTCCCTTGTTGATGTGTGTGACTGGAAACAAGCCCTTGCCCAGACGCCCAGAAGTTCATCCAGCAGTTTGTGGCATCAGTCAGGTCTAAATTGTTAGTTGGCTTTCACAAAACAACTTCCAAAAACTATGAATCCTAAAAATACTTTTTGAAAGATCTCCTCTGAATCTGGCTGTTCCAGAGGGAGCCAAAGGGCCCTTATTCCCAAAACTGCAATTATTCCACTCTGCACATTTGGAGAGAAGGATGAGGGAGGTCTTGGAAAAATAATGTTAAGTCCTTGGAGCAGAGAGATGTTTAAACCTGACTTCCACAAGGGTAAAGATGGACTCTAGCTCCATCAAAGGATTTTTATTTGAGGTGCACAATTTCTGCCCGCAGTTAAACATCTCTGTTGGGTTTCCTACAGTAACTGAAGGCAGAGGAACTTCTAAATTCAGCTCTCAATCTCAGAACCTTAGAGGTCCCTCAGCCCCCTGCAAGCCTCTCCCATCTGATGTCCGTGGCCCCACTCATCACTGTTGGTAGTAGAGGGGCAGAGTTAACTTCTCTATCAGCTTTGAACAGAGCCACTTTGGTTTTGATTAGGAGGAGCCCACCTGTGCCAAACAATCTGACTAACAGAGCCCTGAGTGAGCAATGCTTGCTGTGGACGGAACACAATCATCGTTTCCAAAATTCTTGAAGGGAGCTCAAAGCCCTGGTCTCCTAGGGCCTGAGCAATTCAGATGCACTCTCATTCTGTGTGTGAATTTCTGGGAGAGAGTGGGATTTAGGGGAATTTATTTCTGGGTTTCCTTTTGCTAATTTTGAGCAGATTCTAGGTTGGTGAGTTGTCATCCGTGCCTCACTTGGATGGTTGTTATTTTAGGCAGTGACATTCAGTCCTTGGAGCTGTGAGGTCTCACAGGGACATCCTGTCACTGTCAGTGGGGGATCCCAGCTCTCCATCCCCATGGCTTGCTCAGCTGAGCTCCCTCTGGAGCTCCAGAGCTGATAGGGAATGCAGCTGTTTTCCTGCTCTGGCTCTGAGTTCCAAAGGGAACTGGAGGCTCAGAGCTCCCTTCATCACCATCTGACTCTGTTGTCATCTGGGGACACTTTGCCAATGACATTGGAAATGAGGAGAGTGGCACAAGGGTGCTTTGTCATGGCAACATTACCCTGGAATAACAGTGGGGAACGTTATTTAGGGGTTTTTTCCTATGTTGTTGCACATGCTAGTAAGAGTCTAACAAGAAAAACGTGTGTTTATGAAAATCCTAGACATGGTGTCCCCACAGCCAGACCCTTCACATGTCTTTATTTTGTTGGATTTTGGATGTGCCTCTCTCTTGACAGGAATTGCGTGCCCAACCTTAAAAAGTGTCAAGATATTCAAGATTTGTAAGCCACAATTTTGATTTCCATGAGGCAGCGATGGGGCTGTGATTTCCAAATTATCCATTAAATATCTTGCTGCCATGGGTAGTGCTGGGTCCTTTAAAGGGTGGCGTTTGGGTAAATATCCTAGAGGAGTTAGAGCAAAAATACTGGTTGCAGGAGAAAGAGGACCTGGGAAGAGGTTGATTGACGCTTGTATTTTGTCATTCTGGGTGTTTTTCTGTGACACACATCCACTTTAGGACATTTTAGGTATTAAGCTCTGATGATGTATGTTGCAGTTTCTATGGCTTTTACAGTTTTCTTGGAAGAGCTGGGAAGAGTTTTGGTGTATGTGGACAAAAAGTGGCAGGGATGTCTGGAACTGAGTCTGTGAACACACAGGTCGCAGCAGATGTTCCTAAGGCCGGGATACCTCAGGAGAGGCAGAGCTGCATGTGGCTCATGGGATTTTTAGCTGTGCTCTCCCAGACTGACAGTGAAGCTTCATCTTAGCTGAGGGAACTGGGCTGAGAGCTGGGGGGGCTCACCTGGAGAGGGGGAGGCTCCAGGGAGAGCTCAGAGCCCCTGGCAGGGCCTGAAGGGGCTCCAGGAGAGCTGGAGAGGGACTGGGGACAGGGGATGGAGGGACAGGACACAGGGAATGGCTTCCCACTGCCAGAGGGGGGATACTGGGAAGGAATTGTTCTCTGGGAGGGTGGGCAGGCCCTGGCACAGGGTGCCCAGAGAAGCTGTGGTTGCCCCTGCATCCCTGGCAGAAGCCAAGGCCACGCTGGATGGGGCTGGGAGTAACCTGAGACAGTGGAAGGTGTCCTTGCCCTTGGCAGGGAGTGGCACTGGATGGGTTTTAAGGTCCCTCCTAACCCAAACCATTCCATGATTCTCAGAAATTGGGAGGCCTGAGTCTGAATTTGTGGGTTTTGAAGGTGGTCTGGAGTGAAAGGGGAAAATGTCATGGCCAGAGCTGAACCAGTTTATGCAACCCCCATATTCTCTCCCTGGCCTTGCTATGAGCTTTCTGAGAAACTATAGGCCAATCACATATTTCCCTCCTCTGCCCTGGTATCATTATTTGGGAATTTGAAATAATTAGCTGTTTTTTGCCTGTTGCATCTGTTCAGACCACAACTAACTGGAACTTGACTTTCCACTCTGTGGCCAGACCCAAGAACAAGACGTTAGTCTGAACGTTTGGCTTGTCTGATCATTTTCATAGCTAATGTATCAGATAAAACTAAGCACAGCAAGAACATGTCTCATTCCTGACTCTGCTCTAAAGGTTGGCTTGACAATCATGTATTTCTGCACCAGGGGAACTTTTTAAGCCAGTGTAATTGTGCTGCTGCTTACATGGGTGGGACTGATTTTGGACTGGAGACGTTAATGGCTTGAGCGTGGTGTAGGACTCCAAGAACAAAGGACGTGGACATTTGACTCCCAGATCACAAGTGGGAGATGATAGGGGCATTATTTGAGTCTTCTGGATATCATCTGATATATATCAGATTATCTGAGTTCCCTGATGAGGAAGGTGGCTAATAAACCCAGCCTAGTGGCAATTCTACCACCTCAGCTTTCGGAGTTCACTGGTTCATGCTGGCAGATAAAAAGATATTAAAGAGATGTGTAGCTCTTATTCCTTAAAAGTTCTTTTTTACTACCCTGTGTCTCCCAGGTCATCTGCACTGGTTTTTCATGTCATTCTGCTGGGGAGGAACACAGGGCTTGAGCTGGCATCTGTGGGGAATTGCTGGGAAGATTTGCCCTGATCGTGCTCACGCTGCAGATCGTTTACACAAGCTTTGCAAAGCCAGTGCTTTGGGAATATGGTCGGGATATGCTAGAATAAACTAAGCATGCTGCTTCCATGAAGTGTGGGAGCAATGAGTCACTTTACACAGAGGGACTTACGTAGAAAAGCTCCCTTCTAGGTGTCAGGAGAAAATGTGTTTTGTGCCTGCAGCTTCTGCGGTCAGGCAACACATGCTGCAAAAATGTTCTGGATGTGCAGGAAACCAGCTAGAGCTGGGAGCTCTGACCAGATCCCAGGAACACACAAATCCTACACAAATGTCCAGAAACTTCTCAGTGGGAAGAGGACATGAAATAGACTCCTGACTGTTTTACAGGGCTATGGTTTGCCCCTTTCAAAGGGGGCTTTTTGGATACACCCTGATGCAAGTTTGGATGAAGCTGCTGCCGCTCATGGCAGAACATCCAAGATCACAAACTCCCTCCTTCCCCATTCCCATCACAGAACCCCTTGAGGAAAGGAATAGCCTGTTATTGAAATTGTCTGTAAGCTAGTTAGATCAGCATCCTTAAACTGCTGCAAGGGCTCTTGGATAATATATGTATAATTTTTTAATGGCTTTTTATGAAAAAGGAAGTCAGGCCTGGGTTGGTGAGACTGGAAGAGCAGGGAGTGGATTGGCTGTCAAGGGTCAGCTTCCCAATAGCCCTGTGATCAAAGGCTGCTCTCAGCAGCATGAGTTTATAGGCAGCCAAGACAAACAATGAGCGAGTTTATCTCCTTTCAGAAAAGAAAAGGACAAAAAAAAAACCCTTAAGTGGCAGGAAACCATTTCTGGACTAGACAAATTTTGGTTGTTATTCCCTCTATCTCTCCTAGTGCAGCTATTTCTAGATGTAGGATGATAACAGGGAGGCAGCAAAGCAAAGCCCAAACATGAACCAGGTTGTGCCATGTTCTCAGTGGTGAAAATCGGTGCAGAGCTGGGGAACTCCAAGAAGCAGGATCAGTTTACTCCTGGTGAGAATCTGGCCTCCACCAGCAACTGTCCCTGGAAAAGCAATAGGAAACTCTGAATTGAACCGAGGCCATTTCCCGTGGTTCGATCCCTTCTCCAAAGGTGTTGCCTCATTTGTTTGCAGTTGGAATATTGCCTGTTTGGTTGTCCCAGCTGGGCCTCCAAAGTCAGCTGGTCAGAGCACAGCTGGCCAGTTTTAAACATGTTGGCTGCAGTCTCAGCTCCCTGGATAAAGTGAGCGGAGGGGAAAAAACATTTTGGGCTCCTGTGTACTTGATTATTTGTTTGGGAGGGAACGGAAGATATGAGAAGAAAGACTCTTAATTCCTAAAATGGAAAAAGTTGCAAAACATTTAGTTGGGTTTGGATGCGAGGGAGAGGAATCTTCTCAAACTGCAGAGTGTTCTTGATTTAGGATTTCCTGTTGGATACGTTTCAGAAAGCTATTCCTGTCATAAGTGGCCAGATCCTCAGCTAGAATACATCTGTAAAGCTCTGCTGATATGAATCCATGTAGCACTTTGACCCCAGCCTAAGATCTTAGGCCAAGGTCTGGTCATGGATTGCGAAGATCTATCCCTGTTTATGGGCTCAGGGCAGGACTAAATCCAGACAGAAGTGGCAGTTCTGAGGTTCAGAGCTGCATATGGGTGTTAAATCCCCCTCCAGTGCCCACATCCCCAGTGATTTGAGGGTTGGACTGTCCTTGGAAGATGTCTTAATTCAGGACTGTAAGGTTTGTTTTGGTGTTATGTGAAATGGGCCTGGTCACATCAGTCTGGGGAGAGGCAGGAAGCCCCCTAACCTTCCAACCAAACAGCCTTGGGGGGTTTTATACCCATTACATGTTTGTACCCTTCTACACACTGAACATGGAAAATATTGTGAGAAAATCTTTCCAAGCTGGGATATAGTGCTGAGAATAGAGGCAAAAAAGCCCTGGGAGTTCAAGAGAACGTATTTCCATAGTCTTTCCAGATGTCCACACAACAAAGTAGTGGAGAGTTGGGAGGGCATTGCCGTTTCCAGTCATGGGTGCTCCTGAGACAATAATGGGGATTGTGGCCTCGATGTGTGGGAACGGGACCATGGCAACGGAGCTGCTGCCCAACGAAGGATGAAGCAGCAGCAGAACTTCACCTTCTCTTCTTCCCATCCACCCTGGCAGATTCAAAGGGATGAATCTAATTTCCTGTTCTGGATTTTGGGATAGAAGGGGGAAGAGAAGGGAAAATTGTGTCCGGACCTTCATACTGAGGACAGGTTGTTTGGTTCTCTGTCCTGGGCTCTTATTAAGTGATGTTGATCAGGTTTTGCCAATGGCTGCAGCCTAGGGGTGGAGGGGCTTTCTCCAGGGGTTACTGAACTCCAGCTGGAAGGTCTGAGCTGAAGCAGAGAGAGATTTGTTGGTGTTTGTGGGGTTTTGATATTTTTTTTTTTTGTCTCTTACCCTTCCTCCCACCATGGGAAGAAGGAGCTGCTGGAGACCTCCATATGAGGAGAGGATTTCCAGGGCTGGGACAGGAGGGCCTTTGATTTTCTTCCCTTGGCTGGTACCGCTGCTCCAGGGTATATTCCCAAATCCCTGACTTTCTTTCCGCACCTGTCAGCAAGGGCTGGGCTGTGTCCACTGCTGCACTCTCCCCTTGATGTTTCATTCTCTCTGTTCACATACTGTGTGTTCCTCTGCCTTTCTCCCACCCTTCAGAGTCAACACTGCAGCAGCCTGTGAGTGACAGCAAAAAATGAGCGACTTTATTTTATTGAACTTTATTGACTTACAGGCCTTTGTTTTAAGGCTCTAACATTCAGTCTGCTGCCTGCTGCTCCTGCCTCATGGGAGCTGTTGAATTCCAGAGACACCAGAGCTCACAGGTTGGTGCTAACACACCTGGTACCTTCAGAAAGTCTAAGAAAATGAGGTACCCTCTTGCCCAGGGCTTTTAGCGAAGTTCGAGTCTCCCGTTCCTAGAAGGCGCCTGTGACTCCCCCAGCAAAAATGTGCTGCGTTTCCCCAGCATGGTTCATTACTTATACAGTATTTCTGCATAATTACCGGGCTCGTGTGAAGGTCTCAAGGTGCTCTGCAGGTGCCAAGGTGTGACCTCACCTGCAGTTAATGAAACTCCGGTGACCGATAGACCTGTGACTTGCCCAGGGCACAAAGCACTGGGCAACGTGAGCCGGCTCCCTACCTCCACCCTGATGAGTTACCCCCATTCTGCTCCAGAGAAGCTGGAAATCCAGTTTAACCATCTGCTTGGGAATTCCCCTGTAGCTGGAGGGGATGGAGCATTCTCACACCCCGGCATGGAGGGTGCGGTTGAGGTGAAGGACGCATGCGTGGGATTGGTGCGCCCTGCCTGAGCCAGGCTGACCCCAAACTGTCCCTTGGGAACTGGAACGACTGCTCAGGACTCAGTGTGGCACTTGGGACTGCCAGCTGTTTCCCAAGGTTGGACAGCGTGTCCTGAGCGTCCTGGAAGCTCGGTGACTGTGTTTGTGCTGGGGTGTAGCTGGAAGCAGAGTGTCTGATGTGCAGGTGTTGGGAATCTTCCCCATCTCTCCGGTTAGAGGGCCTGTGGAAACCTGGGTTTTAGCTGCTCTGGAAGCAGAGGACAGAGCTGCATTGCTCTTGAGCAGAACAGACTTTATGAGGGGGGAATACTCTCAAAACCAGCAAAATCTCCCTCTGCAATTAAGGGCATTTCTAAAATAATAGCTGTAAGCACCCTCCAACATTCTAAAAGTGGTTTGCAGCATAGCATTGTTAGGACCAGGTTCTCCAGAACTCATACTGCAACTTGTGCTATCTTCCACTGTCAGACAACAACTTGGAAAGCCCCAGCTGTTGAACAACATGTGGTGGCAACATGTGCTCCAAAACTGGGGAGAAACCCATAAAGCAGCGACAGCCAAGCCATAATTTGGACCACCACTGGTCTGCAGGGTTGGGGTTTTTTTTAGCAGCTCTGATTGGTTTTTTAATTCATCCTGATTTCTTCACAGAAATAATTCAGTGGTTTGTTTGATGGAGGAGCCTGGGTTCCCTGTTGACTGGAGAGGCCCTGCTGCTGGGGCAGGGCAGGGGAGCTGGTGCTGCTCTGCGGGTCCCTGGTGGTACAGAAGGAGCTGAGAACATCACCTGGACAGAGGTGACTATTCAGTAGCGTGGGAATCTATAGCCAAACCCCACAGATTATTGCAAAAGAACACTTTGGGAGGCCAACATTAAGGTTATTTATTGCAATAAGAAGTTTTTAAATTTGTTTTTCTGATAAAGCTCCCAACGAAAGCAGCTCAGCAGAGCTGACTGGATCTCAGTAGGACATTCCCATGTGGAGAGGGCAGCACTTGGAGACTTGCTCTGTGCTGGGTGTGAAGGGCAATTCTTATGACCCAATAGTCAATATACTGGATAAATCTGTATCCAGCAATGAAGTCTGGATTGAGTTAGAATTGCCCAATGACCTATTAGTGCAATGTACTTGTTATTTTTCCTGGCATGCTCCGGTTTTTCTCTACCTCTCATGGGGTTTTTTTTGCAGATAGTTGGGAAAATGTACAGCCTTTATTTTCTGCATGGCAGAAAATGTCTTCATCTTCTGCTTTCTTTCTTTTTTTTTTTTTTTAATTTTAAGCATAATTAACAGAGCAAAATTGCTTGCAGATTCTGCTTTTCAACGGTCAAAACACAAACTGTCGGTTTTGCTTTGGGGTTTTTTTATGGCTGAATTTTGCGAAAGAGGGGATAGAAGAATTAAAATTACCTGCTTTTCTGTAATGGGTAAAAACAAGAACCTTTTCATGAAAACTGACCGACTTTTTTTCATGGGGAGGAGGGAGGATTAGGGTAAAGAGCAGAAAGAACAGCTCGAGTTAAAACTCCTTTGGGCAAGTGAGCGCGCATCAGCACACTCAACAAAATTCCACCCTGCCTCTGCTCCTGCTAGATTGAGTTAGATGCCGTTAACCTCCCAACTGCACTTTCTTTTGCAAATATGTTTTTCATTTCTCCTGTTTTGCTGCTGTTCAGGCCCTTATCAGTTCCTTGCTTGACAAGAGATGCTTCTGCTTTTTCTTCTTATTTATCCTCACCTTCCACGCTCAAACTTGAGCGTTTCCCATCATTGTTGGGTTGTTTCATCGCAGACCAAATCATTCCCTTGCCTCTCCCCCCTCCCCTGCTGTTGAGCTTCATGATGAGGAGTGTGGAGGAAGGAAAATATAGAGCTCATTTATTTTTAAGTAACTGTAACTAATGGCTTGATCAGCTAACGTAGTGGAAAATATGCAAACTGCTTGGAGGAGAGTGGATGTTAAAAATGTAACTACAACATTATTGAGACATCTTTCAGCTCTAATGACAGGCTGAATAACAAACATGTCAGAAACTTTGTTGCTTCTCTAAGCAAAACCAAATAATTGAATTTATTTTCAGTGATGGTTTTTCCTTTTACATATTCAGCTCCTCATCCATTTTGCTGTAGACCTTGTCAGATCTCCTTGAATAAACAGATTTTTTTCTTAAGTGGTAGAGTGTGCAGAGGGACAGGACTTTTTTCATACCTCCTTTCTCTGCCACACACTTTTTTTTTTGTTGTTTATCACATAAGACCAATTCTCAAATGTTTCTGCTGTGGCTCCATCACATGGGTACATTGTGCGTACTGTGTCTGCTCCTTGAGCACATCTGTGAGTGATATGGACTGGAGCCAATTTATTTATTTCTCAATAATTATGCTACCTTGTATCAGGTAGCATAATTATTGAGAAATTATGGTCCCCATAGTCTGGAGCTGTGAAGGTACTCGTGCAAGCCTTTGTGTAAATTAGGGGCTGTTTGTTCTGCTGTGGCCAGTGGGCTCCTCTCTGCAAGACTCCCATGATGGTGCAGGCTGTGAACAGCACAGGAGAGTCTCTGATGGGATCCTTTTCCCCAGTTCTCATGGGAAATAGGGAACCAAATCCATTTTTCTAATGGGACAACCCTTGAGAAAGCATGTATTCTCTTTTGAGGTATCCTCCCGAAGGGAAAGGTTGGATTTCCACCCTTCCCCAGTGGAGGGGCCGGGGAGGCCCTCACGTCACCATGCAGCACTGCACCTGCCAGCCCCTGCAGCTCTCTGCTCCAAATTGCTCCTTGCCCTTCTTGGCACCAGGAGCTAAACCTGCAGCTCTCCCTCTCTGGAAGGGAACCCTGGAGCTGGCCCCACAGCTCTGCACAGCAGTGGGGACACAGCAGCTCAGACACATGGTTCTTGCATGTGTGTTTCTTTTTAATTTAACACAGAGCTGCAGCAAACCATTCCACCCACAGGTGAGATCCTTGGAAAACTGACTGCCCAGAGCTCTGAAGCTTTCAGCCTTCACGCTAACGCACGGGCCCAGCTGGCTGGAGATTAAAGAGCACAGTTGAAAACCAAAAAGCATTTGAAATTGCACCACTGAGCTGGCAGGAAATTCCAGCTTTTTGTAGATGTCGGAGGCGTTGGAATAGCAAGAAACCAGAAGGTAAAATTCTGGGGTGAGTCGCATCATCAGCTATTCAGCAAAGCCTGGGCCGTGGGTTGTGCATGGGGGGCACTGTCCCCACCCCTCCCGTTCTTGGGAAGTGGTGAAGAGCATCCTGGCTTGCAGCTTGGCTCAGCTGTCTCTGAGCACAAGAGGCCTCTCAGCTCAGTGTGAATCCCAGAGCGGTGCTCAGCACTTGCTCTGGGGATGGAGCTTCCAGCCCTGTCAGCCCCAGCCAGCCCCAGGCATGCCAGAGATCTCCAGGGCAGATTGGAGGCTTTTGTTGTGCCCAAGATAAACACTCCCTTTGCTTCTTGGACTGACTTGCTCATAGTCTTGGAAGATAACCCACAGTTTAGCGGGGCTTTAACTGCTCTGGAAGGAGGCAGTGTTGTGTGTGGTTTGATCAGAGAGGACATCTGCCTGCAAGGAGCAAGGGTAGGAGACCAAGAGGACTAAATGGTTTTTTGGGCCTTTATCCTTTATCAGTGCAGACATGTGTGGGCCTGAAATGAGACTGTTGGTGAACATTGATTCCTAAATCCTCTGCACTGAAAATCAGTGAGACCTCTCATTCCCTTCCCCTCCTAAATGGGTTGCTGAAGATTATCACTGCAGCAACAATGCTAAAAGGCAGCTGAAGAACTTAAAGCCTTCTGTGAAGCCATTGGCACCAATGGGAGACTTCAGCTTCCTCTCCTCTCATCCCCTTTCCTCCCCACCTCACCAAGAGCAGATCAAGCCCTGCCAGCATGAGCGGTGGAGGACAGAATCTGCATTGACAACAGATGGAACAAATGTTATGGATGCATCCCAGGCCCTGAGCTGTTGTGCCACGTAAATCAGTAGTAAAACTTTCCCAGCTGGGAATGCTTCACAGGACTAGACTATCAGCCAGCTTAATGTCTGGCTCTGCAACCCCCAAATTGCATGGTCCAAATAAAAAAAAAGTAAAATAGTGAATGCATGTGCCCTCAGTTGAACTTTCAGCCAGCAGGGCTGGGTTGGGTTCAGCTCGTGGAGATGAATGTGTCTCTGTGATAAGTGACTCGTGAAAGATAATTCGTGGCTGGGAAGCCTCCCACTGCACCAGTGGGCCGTGGGTGCTGCAGATGAAGTGTGAGGTCCCAGGCTGCAGATGCTATCGGAGCTGTGCAGGCGGCTGGATGTGTGCAATGGCCAGCCCCAGCCATCAGCCCTGATCAGATACCAAACAATCAGGGCACCCAAAAATACTTCATCTCGCTCTCCTTGCGTGTGTGCCGGTGCCTGGGCCACTCCTCTGCAGAGAAGAGCTGGAACCACACACAGCCACTGTGTGTGAAAACTCGCTCCCATCAGGAAAGCTGCTTCCCATGCACTGCATAAATCCCAAGTGGTTGGGATTTAACACAAAAAAAGAGAGGCAAATAAAAAGATCTGCTGTTAAAATTATGACTTGACAACCCCCTAGATGTGCGTGGGGGAGAATTGCCTGCAACCTTTTTAGAGGCATACTTGCCCTTTGGAAAATGAACTTCCATTAAAGTAACAAGGCTTCACCCTTCTCAGTGGGATTTTGGCAGCACGAGGGGGAGAGGAAAGGCTGAAATGATCCCTTCAGCTTTCTCACTCTGCCTCAGCAATGATAAAATTAAATATTTTAATGCAGCACTTCAGATCTCTGACAGCAGTGGTAAGCCTGGTGTTTACAGAAGACACTTCTGCCTCGCTCAAATGAAGGATTTTTAGGTTTTTTCCCCTCCTCGCTGCCCTTTTATGCAATTTCCACTCCAAGAGGCCATTACAAGGGTGACTTTGCACATTCTGAGGGTTGTAACAGCAAGTTCTCCATCAAAAAGGAGATCCAGCTTGTGGGAAAACTGCCCTGGCACCCACGCGGGGCTGAGCAACACTTGGAAGGGGAAGGAGAAGCCTTGATGATCATGGAAACTCTCACTGCAGCGCTGAGTCCAGCACGTGACCGTATCCTCCTGGGGCTGCATCCCAGCTTGCAGCACAGTGGGATGAATCATAAGGAAATGCCACCCTAGGGAAGGAACTGGTCATTGTTTGAGAGAGCTGATGGCTCTTGGACAGGCGCTGGGATGGCAATGGAAGCAGGGAGGGAGGCTGCATCCAGCTTGCTGCATTCACCGCAGCGCTGCAGGAACACGCCGGCGAGGCTGGGCATGCTTTGCTGCCTTCCCAGCAAAAGCCTGTGTTTTTGGTTCCTTCATCTTTCTAAATAAACAGTTTCTTTGTACTGAGAAAGAAAGAAAAAAAAAAAAAAAGGCTCAGCCATTGGTGCTCTGCAAAGGTTTTTTTTGGGAAGTAGGGAATGTGGAACTTCACCTGCTGGCAGCCCCTTTGGTGCTCCACAGGGGTTTTGGAGTCTTCCTCCTCTGAGCAAGGCGATGGGAATGATAACTCTGAGCCTTGAACAGCTTCTTCAGCTTTGGATCTCCAAACCTGCTGCGCTCTCAGATTTTCCCCAGCCTCGTGGGCGTTCGTGGATTTGTTCAGCTGTTGCTTTGCCTCAGGATCGGGGCTCAGTCTGCAGCTCAGGGTCACTGGGAGCATTAGCAGCAGAGCCAGAATCAGTGGTTTATGGCCTGCTGACCATGTGCTGTGGAGTAGCTGGAGAAGGGGGAATTTTGGTGTTTTGGTGCTGCTTTGCTTGGCAAAGGCTGCAAGACCCGAGCTTAAAGCCTTGTTTCCCTCCGTGGGATCTTCAGTGGAAACCAGGTGAAGACCTCAAGTCTTTCTGTGCTGAGACACCAAAGGGAAGCCCTGTGAACACTACCCTGGCATCTTTAGTTCTTGTGCAGGAGATCCTGGGAGCTGTGACTTTAGAGGCCCATGATGTCAGCAGGGAGCAATCCCTGTGGCTGCTCAAGTGCATTCAGCTGGCTTGGCTAGGAAAAAGGGTGAGTCCCACAAGCTGATGGATATCTTGCACCTCCGGCCACTGATTTAAGGGGAAACGTGTCGCCGTCCTCCCATCTCCCCACAAAAAGCCTTAGATGGAAGAAACTGGGAGATCTTATTAAGATCTCTATCAGGGGACTTGCTTTCAAGTGACAGCCACGTCTTTAATCCAGCAAAATCTTTCTGTTTCTATTGATGCCCTACAATAAAAACAAAAGTAAAGAGAGGGAAGAATTAAGAACAGGGAGACTTGCTTTTAAAAGGCTTATAAAAATACATGTAAAGCGAGACATGATGAGAACAAAGGGGTAATGGAAGCCGACAGACAGTTCTCATGTCATTAAACCTCATCTCAAAAAAAAAAAGAAAACAAGACTCCCTCAAAAAAAATCCAAAAGTTAATCGTTATTTGCGGGGGGAGTGTTTTTATTGTGAACATGTGGAAATGGAGGCTTCAGCCATATAAAGCCCATGCCCACAATAAGTGTATTTGTGTAGCAATTAATGTGAGATCACAGGCTTGGCTTTTGCCGAATAGTCGTGTCAGCACGGGGTACGTTATGTGTATCAGGAATTCAGTTTCCAAACGTGAAAGACACTGGGCCACTCGTAATTAAATGTTTTGTCATCGCGGGGCAGAGCCGCGTGCGCTTGGGCTGAGCCCAGCTCAGCACCTCCAGCGCCGTCGCTCAGGGTTTGCTCTTTTGGCAGCTCTTTAAGGAAACTTTATGCAGAAGGAATTTCAAGACACTTGTAATTTGATCCCCACCCC
>VYXD01001992.1:88005-101476 GCA_013397195.1 Hylia prasina | reverse complement strand
GCAGAGGGCAATTTTGATTTTCTCTCTCAGCCAAAGAAAGAGTTTCAATGTCTCTTTATCGTGGCAGGGATTATCTCCCCGATTGGTTGCACTGAGACATCATTTCCATGGGTTTCTGTTAGTGTTTCTAGTAACACTTCCGTGAATCCAATACTTTCTGGGAAGTTTATTACAGCAGCTGCTAAAGGCAAAGCAGAGATATCCAAATAGTGCAGGAACATGCATTTACCACACTTACAACTCCACCAGATTCAGTTACAAGAACTGCTGCAATATTACTCTTTTTTCCCCCTCCTTTTATTTCCTTTTTTTTTTCCTATTCCTTGTGGTCTTATTAAGACCCAGCAAAGGCTGTGGTCCCTGGTGCTATGTCTCTGAATTAATTTTAAGTAAAGCAGAGGCTGGAATGGAGTGTGGGAAGGTTCTTGGCATGGATGGGCTTGGCTGGAGTGTTCAGTAAAGAGATATTTAAGTGAAGGGAGAAGAGGATTGCGTGTGTGTATATGGGGGGGACAATATTTTTTATGTACTCTGCACAAAAAGCCACCTCGAAAGCTATCAGGCTTTCATCACCCCTGTCTGATCCAAGGATGTTCAAAAAGTGAAACACATCGTAAATCTGGCAGGCTGGCTGGAACTTGGAGAGGTTTGAAAGGCGCTGGAGGGTGGGAGCATCCCGGCTGGGCTGGTCAGCACAGCCCGCGGCGGGGAAAGCCCCTTTCCACGGCTCTGGGCACTTCCATCAGCTTTTTATCTTCTTGCTGAGCAGATATCCCAATTATTCCCCCCATCCTGCTTTCAGGGAGATGGGAACAGATGTGCCCCGCTGTAGAAATGCTGAGCAGCTGAGACAGAAGCTGGAGAGTTCAGACTGATTTGTGCTTTCAATTTTTTTTTTTTTAATTTTTAGCTCTTTAATGGTTTTCTCAGTGGTGATGTGAGGCATCACTTGAGAATGAGGAGCACAGCACCAGTCAGTTTTTATTCCACCTTCCCCAGAGCTACTTCTTCAAGAGATTTTCCACTTGATAAGAATTGGGAGAGCAAATGTAAAAGATGATTCAGGGTGAATGGCAGAAGCACTGGTGCTTTCCCACCCTCGGTACCCTTTTCTGCATGAGGTGAGTTGGATGTGGATGGGCAGCACTGGATTTTGGAGCCCTTCTCCCCCTCTGCTGGTGGTTTGTGACTCAAGTCGCCCTGTTTAAATCAGAAATAAGGTCACTGATGCTCCAAAACTGCAATACCTCTTGTTTGCAGATCCCATGGTGGTGGGCTGGTATAGACAGCTGCCCTGTACCACAACGTATTCCAGGAATTTTCCCTACTGTTTTCAGACCTCACACTTTCCAAAAATAATAGGAACATGCACCAGTGATGGGGACATATTTTACTCTAAATGAGCAGAACACCCACATTTCCACGTTTGCCTTTTATTAACTTCAGCCACAACTCTTGAGGACAGACCGTAAATAAGACATCAGCTATATTAACTTTGGAAGGTGGTGTTACTTCAAGACACCTGCTAATTAATTAGAGCCAGGATCTTAGCAAGGCTCTAAATGAGAGGGGTTCTCACCTCCCAAGCAGTATTTCACAGGAGGCAGGTAGCGTGCCGAGCTCATGGATACTTCGCTCTGTTTGTTTGTCTTGTAGGTGTTGCAGCAGGATGTAAATTCTTGTTATTATTAAGAAAAAATCCCCTCTTCTGCAAATCATTCATCAAACACCTCGTCCTCGTTGCGTGTAACATCTTGTTGGGCCTGGAATTGCTCTGTGCTGAGCGCTTGCACCGCAGGGAAGGCGCTGGGTTCCATGGGAGCTGGGGTGCCTGCAAGAGAAGCCTTTGCTCAGTCCGTGCTTGCCTCCCATGGCTGCGTGGTGGAGTGTCCTCTGCAGGGGTAGAGACCAACAGGGGTTGGTTTCAACTTGTTCCAAAGAGGTGAAACCATCATTTCCTCTAAATCTCACCAATGATGGTGATTGGTTTTCCAATTCCCCTGCAAACGTTGTCCCTGCTTGGGAGGTCCACTGAAAGGGAGGAACCCGGGGTGGACTAGGAGGTCCTCTTTCCAAGAGGGAAGGAAATTATTTGGAATTAGTGGTGAGGCCACCTAATCCTAAAAGAGCTTCTCCTGGAAGTCAAAATCTCAATGAATAAATGTACAAAATCTCAGATATTAATGGTGAGGCTGAAGGGAGAAGGGGAGAGGGCAGTAGTAGAAATTAGGGCTGGATTGCCTGACTTGGTGGGGTGCACTTCCCATCCCTGCTGGGGGAATTCCAAGCTTTTCTGTGCACTTTCTATGCCTTCTACAACATATTTGAAATTTCCTCTCTAGGTGGAAGGGCTGAGGGTGGTGAGAGTCCTGCAGATGCACAGCATGCAAAAATGCAAACCTGTGGCATGGGGGCAATCTGTCTGAATCTCGCCCAGGATTAGGATGGCACTGAGCATTTGTGCAGGAGGTGTTGGTGTTCATGCTTCTCCAGGGACAAATTTCCAAGCCCCATTGACACTGAGACAGCTTTTGGGGCTGGAGTTGCTTCCAGTGCAGCATCTGGGGCTGCTCTTGGATGTTGTGGTGGGATAATCACAGGCAGCAAAGGTGATGGCAGTCTGCATTATCCAGAGTGGGAAAATCCCCTCGTGCCAAGAAGGTGGATTTAAGGCCACACTTGGTTTCACGGATTGACGGAGTGCTTGTCTTTGTATTGGGATGAGGTTATCTGGGTCCCTTCTCCACTGACAGGCGAGGGGTCTGACCCACACTGAGGGCTGAGTGCTGCCTTTGCCATCAGGGAGGTTGGGAGGTCATCCTGGTGTTTAATCTGCCCTTCCCAGAAGCAGCACTGTTCTTGTCCTTCATGTTGGTAGTGCTGCAGGGCAGGGGCTGTTTTCTGCACCCCAAAATCCCTTGGCACCCGTAGTGCTACTGCAAAAGCTGCCTGGAGCAGCCCAGCAAAAAACCTCACCTTTTCCTTAGCTCCCGACCAAGACAGAGCTCCCCATCCTGAGCTAGGAACCCGGCTGTGTCCTCACTTCCAAATCCTGGCCCTGTGGATTAAGCTCAGTAGCACCTGGACAGACCTTTCTGCCAGCAACCTCAACAGCACTTCCTGCAAAAGAGGTTTTTCCCCCCCTGGCCTTCCCTTTGGTCGTGGCCACTCTCCCTGCAGAAACCCTGGCTCTCCATTTCCAGGCTGAACTTTTGAACCTCCAGCCCCAGCCAGGTCGTTATTTTTGACACCCTTTCCCCAAGTTATTGCACAGCTGAAAAAGAGAGGGCCGGCCTGGCCACGGCTCCTGGCTTTTCCCCGTGTCCAACAGTCCCTGCTAGCCCCTGGCACCTGTTCAGGTGAGCTCAGGGTGGCCCAGGACTTGTGACAGCACAGTGGACAAGTGCCACCAGGGAGGAGAGCTGCCTGCCTTCTGGTCTTCCCCCTTGTACGACGTGGGGATCGTATTTTTCTTGATCTGGATCCTGCATTAATTGTTTCCTGGAATATTTTGCTACATGAATGTCACGCTTCTGTCTGCTTGGCTTGCCCTGAGTTGAGCAGAGGTATTTATGAGTGGTTTTTTGCACATATTTTTCACCTTTTTGAAATGCTTGGCACTGTTCTGGATGCTGGAACAGATCCTTCCTGTTGAAAATACAGAATTCAGTCTGGTTGGGGACTGAAGGGAAAAGCAGTGGTTTAGCTGCTCAGCTCTGGCTTAGCTGATGCTTGAGTGAGCCCTGCACTCCTGCAGAGCTGGAGGGAGCCAGTGCAGAAGTCAAGTCTCTTTGTCCCTGCTGGTGTAATTCAGGAGTCAGAAAAAGCCTCCTCTCCCAAAAAGGAAATTTGTCCTCCCCAGAGCTGTGTGCCAGGGCAGGATGAGAGCCCTTTGGCTGCAGCTCTTCCCTGCACACTGGACTTACTGCAGTATTTTATTTGTTGTATGACAGTTCCTGGACCAGGTTTAGGTCCATGATCAAGTTACCAGGGTTCAGCTGCTCTGCATTAACCAGCCAGGGGGGTATTCCCATGCTAGGACAAAGAAAAGGTAAAACCTGTTCATTTAAACGTATTTCACAGAGGTTTAAACAAAACCTCATTTGCTTTATGTACTCATGTGTGCAATCAATGAGGCAGTAGCTTGATTTGAGCCCCTGGTTATCCAGCCCTGATGGTCACTTTGATTTGCACCAAGGGAGAAGCATCACAAATGTATTTATTTGTTCACCTATGCACTGTGGCACTGGCAGACAAATGGAGGAATTAAAGCTTTGCTCATGGAATTGGAGCTGGGCATTGCCATAGATGTCCACAACCATTCCTTGGAGGCCAGGGATCCATGTCCCCGTGGAGGGAGGGGGTTTCACACCCCACCAAGCTCTTCTTTCAGCTCCAGCAGGAATCAGGAGGTTGATGGTGAGCATCAGGCTGTAAACCTTATTGGGAAAAATGGAAGGATCTGTGAGGATCCCATGCTTCTCCAAAAGATGTCCCCTCTTTTTCACCATGGAGTAAAAGGATGCTGTGCTGGGGGCAGGAACACAGTGTAGGTGTGCGTTTTAAGGCTAAAAAATGAGTCAAGAAATTGTAAAAGTGGTTCCCAAGATGTGTAAGGTGTTTGTAATTTACCAGCCCTCCTTCCAGGGAAGGTTTCCCGGCTGCCTGTCAATCCCAGCCCCAAATACCCAAATCCTGGCCCAGCTCTGGGACAACTCTCTTCAAGTCCTGTCGCAAATCTGCAGCTAAACAGGAGCTTAGCTGTGTCCTCCTGTGGGCCAAGAGCTTTAGAGCTGGCACAGCAGAGCATGGTTTGAGGATGATTAAGCATCTGCCTGCGCTGTCCATTATTGGACCTGTGTCGGAGCTCAGGCGGGAGAACCGTTTTCTGAGCAGCCTTCCTGGCTTCCTGAAATCGATGGAGAAAGCAAGCAAAACATTCCTCTGTGCCGTCAGCTGAGCTGGTTTTCAGGTGCCAGCTCATCATTTATCTTTCTTTTCTCTTTTCCTGTATCCCCCAAAGTCCTGAAGAAACCCCAAGGTGATTGTTCTCACTCTTGTTCAGGGCTGCTCCTCAGGCTTTGCAGAATTTCAGAGCTGGTTGCAGACAAACAAACAAAACCCCCTTTCTTGCAGAAGTGTGTGTCATTTTTGACTGGGATAATTACCTATTCCTGTTATTTTGGTGAGTGATGGCTTGGCTTCTTCTAGGTCTATTGATCTGCTTTTTTGTATATTGTACAGAAAGACAAATGCTAATTTTTAGTCAAGACGGATTTCTAGTTTGGTGTTTGGAAATGCAGTACCCAAGCTAAAATCCTTGATTTTCTGCCTATTCTGACTCTTGGGAATTGTCAGGCTTCAGCTCTGAGCCTTCAGACCAGAGACTGAATTCAGACCAGGAGATATTTACTACTTCAGGGAAAGCAAAGTTAAATCTAAATATAGGGATAAAACTTTGCAGGCGTGAGGTTTACAGTTGTCAGACTTCTTGCTCAGGAACATTTCTGCGGTGGGTTCATGAGCATTTTGTCCTTTTATGCTTTTCTTACTCGTGTTTGTATCATTTTTGAAGCCCTGCTGCTGTGGCTGATTCCCTCCATCCACATGAAACCGCAGCTTCGTCTGATAGAACGAGCTGCCCCGAAGTTGTGCTTAGCTCCACTGTTTTTACTGGAACACCAGCAAAGGAAGAAGCACAGCACAGCATCTCACAGACCAGCCCTCAGCTCTCACCAGCGTCATAAATCAGAAATAAGAACCTCACCTAAAGTCAAGGGGGAAAAAGGATATTTTTGTAAGTGGAAACGGCTGCAAGTCCCACATGGACGGCGTGGTAGAGGCCCGTGCCCCAGAAGGAGGTGGCCCCATCACCCCCACGCTGGGATTTCCCCGTGGGAATGGGAATTCATTATTTAGCTCTTCCTGAGCCATAACAGCAGAATGCTTTGCAGAGCAGCTGAACAGGACGGTGATGCTCAGCCAACAGAAACGCCGTGGCCTCCAGAGTAAATCAGAATTTCCCCTTTGATTTGAAGGGGGGAAAGATGATTTTTACAAGGAAATTCAGGGGTGATCACAAAGCTGTGCTCTTCTCCCTGTTCCCCAGTGATACTCCCCAGCAAGCAATACTAGAAATACAGATGTTGGGTTTGCCTTTCATGTTTTCTTGGTAAATATCTGAATAAATATTTATCAGTAAACAGAGCAGATTTATTTCTAAACTAGAGTTGGCTGGGTTTGTGCATAGTTTTTGTTGAGGGGTTTTTAGGAGTGGTGGAGGGATGCTCAGTCTCAGGGACTGAGCTCCGCAGAGAGAAGAATTGGGTTTTTAATCAGAAAATGTTGTTAAGTGATTTCTCCCTCATAAGATGTGCTGATTGAAAAATTTTATGTAATAAAAACAAACAACACCTCTTTTCCCCTCAAAAAAAAGAAAAAGGGAATAGGGAGTTTCCTTGCAAAATGTATTATTTGGATGTTTTCAGACTGAACAAACTCTTTTTAATTTCATTTTTGAACTCATTTCAGGGGAGAATCCATAGAGAAATAATTGAACAGAGGCTCCAAACCCAGATAAAAGAACTTGCCCTGAATGAAACAAAGCATTTTGTTGAGCTTGAAAGTATTTGTGTGCTTGGAAAGCAGCTCACTGTGTGTGTTAGGGGGGTTGTTTTGGTGATCCATGAAATATTTTTAAGATTTATGGGACCTGGTGGTGACTTTGAAGACAGAGAGTACCTTTTTCAGCACAGCTGCAGCCGCTCGTGTCCGTGTGCTGTGTGGGCACAGAGCAGATGTGAAAGCAGTAAATGTCTTTTGTGAAATGCATTATTTGCAAAGATAATAGATGTATTTTATATAGATATATCTGTATAAAATAAAATCTACCTGCAGGTTCTGGTGGGATGGGAGCATGTGTGTGTGGGTGCATCCCACAGCCAGGTGAAGAGGGATCTAAACACAGAGCAGTGGGGAAGTTGATGGGATTAACTCTTCCCATCACCTGCATTACTCTGTTTGGAGGGAGATGTCCTCACTCCCTGATCCCATTTTAACTTCCCCAACTGGAGTATTATCCTGAGCAGTACAAAACTGGTTTGCTTCTGGTAGGCAGCAGGACTGTGCTGGGCTGCTGCCAGCATTCCCTGGGTCTGGAGGCTCCCCTCTCTGCTCAAATAGCTGTGTTCTCCTGGGAATGCAGGGCAAGCAAGGAGAACTTCAGGCCCCTCACTCCTTGCACCTTTACCTTTTGGGAAAAAAACTCTTCTTCAAATGAGATGCCGACCAAAAGATGAGTGTCCCCTGTCCCTGGAGCAGATTTTGGGGCTGGGAGAGCTGGACTCTCCAGAAAGTGATGCACCCTCAGTTCGTGTTCTGAGGGAAGGGAGGGCACCAGGGAAATGCAGGGCAGGGTATTTCTAGCCTGGCGTGTCCAAGGGACACATAGGATTCAGCTCCAATGATTAAACCAGAACAGGTGATGGGTCTGGAGGGTGCAGGGAGCATCCTGTGCCCTCCTGCTCTGCAAACGCTGAGCTTTTTGCAGGAAAAGGGGTGGCAGGATGTTGTGAGGGAGGAGTATGGAGGAAATACCTGCTTTTACAGGAGTGTTTCCATCACAGCACTCGTGTGTGGTGCTTGTTTAAGAGACACATTTTTCTCTGCACAGATTTCTCCCTTCAAACCAGAGAGGCTGAATGGATAAATCCCAAGATTCAGGGGCTGGCTCAGATCTGTGTGAGGCAAAGGGGCTTCCACCTCCTTAGAGCTGAAATTGTTGAAGAAATCCAGTATTTCCACATCTTCTAGCACTTCAGAGCACGGCAAAGAAAAAACTGGGGGAGAAGCACAGCTCTGGGCTGAGCCTGGAATTAGACAATGAAATAAGCTTAGGAATAGAAGGAATTGCATCCAAATGGTTTTGTGATGACAGGGACGTGGTTGTGTCCCTTCCCTCTCTCTGTGCCACGGTTCTTGGGGAGCAGCAGGTCCCAGGGTGCTTGGAAAGGCAAGGAGCTGGTGGAAAATGAGTGCCCTGGGATTCACATCCCTTCTCTGGTGCTCACGAGTAGCTCCCCTGACCCTGGCAGACAGGGCTTTCGCTCAGGGCCCATCCAACACAAACAGGAGAACTCAAAGCTACTGGATTAGGAGCTGGTGTGGCTTCCATTAACCCGGGGTTTTGCTGAGCTGACTCCTGGAAGAGCCGTGCACCAAACGCAATGAATCAGGAGGGAAGCCCATAGATCAGAGGAGCCCGCTGACCTCTGGAGTGAGATAGCATTCCTGACAGCCAGCGTGGTGGGAAGGGGGGCAGCCAGCACAACCACCCTGGCCTCCTATTTATTAATTTCTTTAATGTCTTGATAGGCATTCAGGCCCAAACTTGTTAATTTTGCCAACGTACACACAGATTTTTTTGTCAGCAGGGACGGCTGGGGGCTGAGCCTCTGCAAGTATTGAAGTTAAAAAGCAGCCAGGGAAGAAACGCTGCCTTGTAAGCAGGGAGGGTTTTACTGCAAGACAGCCAAAAAAATGCTGAGCCCTTCCAGGGAATTCGCCTGCTCTTTGTTTTCTCTTTGCATGCTGCAGATATATGAAAATATTGATGCATTCCTCAAGCATCCATCTGAGCCTGGAAGTGCATGAGGAGCCCAAAAGCAATGCACACCCGCATGCAAGTGTGCAAATAGAGAGTGTTACCTTGAGAATGCAGCTTTCCTCACTGGGACCAGGCTCATTTCATGCACTGATTGTGTTCATTCCCCGGCCAAGCAGCATTTAAACTACTGGAGGCAATTCTTTTTTTAACCTTAAAAGTAAAAACAAAAACAAAACAAACAAAAAAAAAATAAGGAAAATCCCTGAACTAACTCCAGCAATAGTTAGGTGAGCTCCTTGCCAGCTAGGATGTGCCTGCACAAATGGACACACAATAACTTTGTCCATTGCTGTCATAAAACTAAAGGCACTTATATGAGGGTGAGAGGTCAGGGGAGACCTTGATTTAATAACAGGGGAGACATTATTTTTCTGTTATTAATTAGGCATTATCCATAGTACATTGGCTGCAGTTACTTTAGATAAGGTTACATCTATATTTTTGTTAGGGAAAATTCTCAGGTCACGTAGGAGAAGGTGACCGGAAGGCAGGGAAATCTGCTTTAGAGAGCTGGGGAAATGCTGCATTTCTCTGTGACCTCCCCCTTCTCAATCTTCTCTTCTGGGGACTGATCTTTGCACATTCCTGGAATAACTCACTTGGAGAATGCTGAATGAATTGAGGTGCAGAAGAAAGTTGGGGCAGCATCAGTTTGGTGTTCCCAGAAAGTCCAAAGGGATGGATACATCCTTACACCTGTGGTTTCCCTCCCTAGCTTGTAGCTACTGTATCAGTCAAATTCAGAGTGAAATGTTAGGTTCAATGAGAGGGACACTTAAAAAGTCCAAATCCACGTCTGGTTCAGTGCATTCCCTCTCCTGTTTCCTCACTTTCAGCTGCTTTGGAGGAGCCTACTGGGAGGATTTATCCCCTTCCTGCTGGGGGGGACTCCCAGCCTGCAGAGATGATGGACAGTGGGGATCATTCCGGGGGAAATGTGGGGCTCAGCTCCAGGAATTGTCCCAAAGTGAGAAGTGCAGGTGCCTCTGTGCTCCCTTTCCAGCAGAAATCAGGAGGTGACGGCGCTGCTCTCAGGGGTGGATCCATCTCCCCTTTTCCAGCTGAGACTTTGCCTAAGGAAGGGGCCAGGCAGCTGATGGGAAAGGAGGAAAAAGAAGTGAGGGAAAATAAACAACCCTCAAGGAATACACTCCACGCAGATGGATGGTTTGTGTTACAGGGAGATGAAGAACCTCTTCACATGGTGTCAGCACTTGGGAAATTTCTCCTCTACAAGTAAATTTTTGGGGGAGAAAAAGAAAAGAAATAGAAGGGTTTGTTTTTTTAGCACAGCAAGGCTCAAGATGAGGATTTACCCACCTGAGACCTCCATCCCTGGGAGCACAAAGGGCTGAGGGAGATGCTTGCCTGTTACATGGGAGAGCAGATCATTCTCCAGGCACTTTATTCCATAGGAAAGGGCAGCTGCTGCTCTGTGAGCATCACAGACTCGTTAAATCTGGCAGGTGAGGCAGTGCCAGTGCTGGATTGGGGACATAATCCCATGTGGAGCCTCTCCTGCAGTTCTGTGTCCCTGGAATGTCTGTAAACTGTGCCCCAGCTCTGTCAGTGCACATGGAAAATGGGAATCAGCAGCCATTCTATCCAAGTTGATCTCAGATTAAGCTGTTTCTTTTCTCAGCCCCCTCAGGACACGAGGGGATGCAACCCTGGGTCTGTCTAGTGAGAAAGCAAACACGAAAGGCTCTGCTAGTCTGGGTAAGCTATGGAAATGGCTGGGGGCTGGATGTTTTTAGCAGTAGTTCCTTTTTTCCTGATCTTTTCCATATTCCAGCAGTGCTCACATCAGTAGGAGCCACAGGCTGAGGCCAGGGAGGGATCTCTGCTGGGTTTGCCCCTGGGATGTCCAACAGGTCTGGTACAAACTCAGTGATGGAGACCCAGCTGCGTCTGCTCTGGCTGAGGTGGTTGCCTGCCCAAGACTCAGAACCTGTCCTTCTTTGTGCCCATCTGTTTATTCCACTGGTTTCAGATGGATTTCTGTATCTGTGGAGTGTTTGCCCCCTGTGGCTCATCCCTGGAAAGAAACAAGTGGATTGTCTTTTTGGGGACATGAAAGGCAGAGACAGCAAAACTCTGGTTCTGTTTGTGGCTGAAAAGTGAAACACCTGAGGGCCTGATGAGTGTTGGGACACCACTTTGTGTTACTTGACCAAATCAACTGAAGTCAGCACAGTGACTTGCTTAATTAATTAACTTGATTAATTTGTGTGAACACAGTGACAGCTCCCTATTCCGGAATCCTGGTCCCAGAGCTGAGCATCCCTTGGATGTCCCTGTAGAGTGTTGGCTGCTGTCTCCCACCATAAGTTTCAGTAGTGAACTTAATATTATTTCTCTGGGGGTTGTTTTAGTCCCCAGTTCCCTGTTTCTAGCAGTAAAATCAGAGACAAAAGTCACCTATACAGCTCAGGGTGACGATGTCCTTGGACCAGTGGCGTGTCTGTCACATGCTCTGAAGGGTGATGTGGTCCCCAGTGCTCTGCCTCATCAAGATCTCCTGTTGCATGTGTTTTATTCCAGGATATGTTCATTTATATGCAAAATTATACATCCGTTTTCACTGCTGGCAAGCGTGTAGCAAGGCAGTTTGTGCAGATAAACCTTTCGAGTCAAGTTGTTTCAAAACTTTCCTAAAAGGTCTGCCTGTGGAATTTCTCTCCTTGAAAACACTCATGCCTTAAATTAGAGGATTGATTTAAGTACAGCTCTTAAATCAACTTAATGTCCCCACTACAAGGAGCATTCATGCAACAGTCATCTCAGTCCCTGCAGTCAGAGCCTCCGAGCTTTTCTTCATAAGTAAATAGAAAAACAAAAAAACCAAGAAAGCAACCCCCGAGCTGAATCAGAGCCCTCTTGCTCCCACGCAAAGTGGAACAATTAAAAAAAAAGGATGCTTTTGTTTTAAGTGTAGAACCAGTCATAATAGGCACAACAGGGAAGTGCTTAATAGGGTTTCAGCTTGCAAAACAGTAATTAGAGATGATATTCCTCTGATTGCTCAAGGCTGAGTTTGTGATAGGTCATCCCTCAGTCGGGGCTGAATGTATGTGATGTGGAGGCCCATACTTGCAACATTACAAGGCAGGCATGCTTTTCTTTAATCATTATTATTTCAGTTACAACCCGGATGAGTGATCCCAGCTGGTAGATAAGAATCAAACACACACAAATAGGGCTCATCTTTCTTACCATATGGAAACCTGAATTGCAGAAGTCATCTCCATCTCAGACCCTGCTCAGCCCCCGTCCACCCAGGCACTGTTGCTGTCCTGTTTTTGCTGTAGTTAATTGATGAGCAGCTCTCTAACCCAAGCACAGCCTCTCCCTGGGTGTAGGGGCAAGGATAACTTCCTTTATAAGGGCTTTGAGTCCTGTCTGGCTCTCCTTTCTTCTGAGCCCGAGGTACCATTTTCTCCTGGCCGCACACTTTCCATCTGCTCCCTCCTCCTCTTGGTACTAGCTTCATGTCCCAGCCACCAGGTATCCAAATGGCTTTTCTTAAAGTCCAGGTGGAAAAATGGGTCCTGCTTCTATGAGATATTTCCTTTACAAGTTTTAGGGGGGATTTGCCTTCTTTTAAGAGGTACCTGCACAGCCAGAACAGAGACAGGACAAGCCCAAGGAATGCACTCATCTTCCATATGTGAACATACTTCGCCCTCTGTATTAAAAAAGAGAGGGGGTAGAAAAATCCCTGATGAAGGGGAAGGGGCAACAATGTCTAATCACTGCAGAGCCATCTTGAGCTAATTGAGTTTGTCTAAAATTCATCCAGGCTTTAAGGTTTAATAGAAGATGATGGTCTTAATGCATCACATGCCTTGGAGTAAATGGATACTCTGCTTTAAAGGCCCTGTTGATGTTATGTGAAGGGGAACAACAGTTGTTATGATTCTGAAACTCAGATTGAACCCAATTAATCAATGCTGAGATGATTTGAATCATGTGGCATGCATGGTCACCTCTCTGATATTCTATCCTTATCCCTCCCTAGACTGAGACATGATTGATGTCAACTGTACACCGAATTTTCAGGGGGAAGGCTGAGCCAAGTCATTTGGACAGAGAAACAAATTAGATCAAAAGTGTGATCCAGGGGAAGGGAGATCAGTTTCAGAGCAGAAGCTTAAATTTCTTTTTATACCTTGGGTGCTCTGTCCGAGTGCACAAGCCCTGCACTTGTGGGGGTTTTGTGTGGGGTTTTTGTGTGTGGGGTGTGTGCACAGGCAGCAGCTCAGGACACTCAGCAGGAGATGGCCACACATGCCTCGGTCAAACCTCAGCACGCAGAACTCATCCAAAGGCACGTTTGCATCTTCAGGCAGCCCTTCATGTAAAAATAATCTGCAGCCATCCTCCGATCTTAGGTTACAGCCAGCCGTGGTTACCTTGTGACTTTCCTTGGAGAAAAGGGAGCGGGAGGGGCCAGGAGGAGGGGCAGAGCTGGGGGGGAGCACCCCGGGCCCTGCACGGTGCTTCACACCCCCTGCCCACCTCTGGCTGCTGCTTTTCCACCCTCTCAGCCTGCCAAGCCTTGGCCGGGGGTTCCCAGGGAGGGGAGGATTTTGGATCTCGCCTTTTATTTCCTTGGGCTTCTCCTCCTGGATTACAGAAATCAGTGGGAAGACTGGGTGGCGTGATATGGGTGTTTCAAAGAACTGGGGGTTGGGTTTGGGTTCTTTTTTTGCTGTTGTCTTTTTTTCTTTTCTTTTCTTTTTTTCCCTCCAATCTTTTTTCCTTTTTCTGTCTTTTTTTTTTCCTCTTTTGTGTTTTAAACTC